>CAJQUN010000002.1:7588838-8188838 GCA_907163345.1 Haberlea rhodopensis | reverse complement strand
TTCTTTTGGGTTTGGAAGTAGCTTGTGGCAACATTGTCTGTCCGCACAATAAACTTGCTCCCAAGCAAGTAATGCCTCCATACTCGTAGACAATGGACAACCGCAGTCATCTCCTTCTCATGGACTGTGTAGCGCCGCTCGGCATCATTCAACTTGCGGCTCTCAAAGGCAATAGGATGCCCATTTTGCATAAGAACGCCCCCAATGGCATAGTCTGAGGCATCAGTGTGCACCTCGTATGGCTTTGTGTGATCCGGCAGGGCTAAGACTGGTTGCTCCGTCACCTTGATCTTTAGCTCTTCAAATGCTTCCAGGCACTTTGGATCCCACTCCCACTTCTTGTTCTTCTTCAAAAGATTAGTGAGGGGTGTGGCAATGTTAGAATACCCATCTATGAAGCGCCGATAATAGTTGGCTAGCCCCAGAAAAGATCGGAGTTGGGGCACATTGGTTGGAGCCTCCCAATCTCGTATGGCCTTCACCTTGGCCTCTTCCATCATGATATGCCCGGTCTTGATGTTGTGGCCCAAGAATGACACCTCATCTCGGGCAAAAGAGCACTTCTCCAATTTGATGTAAAGTTCATTCTCCCGAAGTGCCTGAAACACCTTTCTCAAATGCTCCACGTGTTCCTCCAACGTGGATGAGTAGATAACAATATCATCAAGGTAAACAACCACAAATTTATCCAAGTAAGGGTGGAATACCTTGTTCATGAGGGTGCAAAACGTGGCCGGGGCATTGGTGAGACCAAAGGGCATAACTAGAAATTCATAAGACCCGTACCTCGTCACCATGGCGGTCTTTGGTTCGTCCCCAACGGCAATCCGCACTTGCCAATATCCGGACCGCAAGTCTATCTTTGAAAACCACTTGGCCCCTCCAAGTTGGTCGAACAACTCTCCAATGAGTGGTATAGGGTACTTGTTCCGGACCGTCAACTTGTTCAAGGCCCTATAGTCCACGCACATGCGTAAAGATCCATCATGCTTCTTTTGAAAGAGCACTGGTGCACCATATGGGGACTTGGATGGCTGGATCATCCCCGCATCAAGTAGTTCCTTGAGTTGTTTCCTCAACTCTTCCAATTCAGGTGGTGCCATCCGATAGGGTGTGCGTGAGGGCGGGCTGGCATCCGCTACTAGCTCGATTTTGTGGTCCACGTCCCTCTTTGGTGGTAGCTTCTTCGGGAGCTCCTTTGGCATAATGTCCTTGAAGTCCTCAAGCACGACCTTGACTTCCATGGGCAACTCCCCCAAGCCCTCGGTCTTTGGCCCTTCGTCTATCTTAGGAACTATGGCATAGGTCTCCTCACTACGCCTAAGTCCCTTTGCGAATTGAATAGCCGACAACATGCTCGGCCCCTTGGCCTCCCTCTTAGCTGGTATAGTGCATGGAGTGTTTGCATCAAGGATATATAAAGAGTCTGAAAATGGTAGAATGCAAGCTCGTACCTCATCGAGCCACTCTAGCCCAAGTACCATGTCATAGTCATCCATGGGCACCACTGTGTAGGAGACATATCCCTGCCATTCTCCTATCGTGGTCTTCACTCCCTTGGCCGCTCCTGCGATTGGTTTGGCCTTTGCATTCACTGACTTGATTGATCCTCCGGTTGGAGTGATGGCAAGCCCCATCTTCTTCGCCACCTCCTCCCGGATGAAGTTGTGTGTGGCCCCTGTATCCACTAATGCCTTGACTCGTCGCCCCCTAACCAAGGCATCCACAAACATAGACCCACCCTTGGGTCCTTTGGCGCGCTCCACCTTTGCTTTGACGACATTGAGGAGCCGTAGAGATCCAATCTGTGTGCCCTCCTCCTGTGGCTCATCATCTTCATCTGCAAGAGCTGCTATCTTATTTACTTTTGGGCAATTGGCCATGAAGTGGTCGGTCTTGTGACAGAGGAAGCAAGTCCGTTCCCGGTCATTGGACCTATTGGTTGATGGTCTTGGTGCATTGCCCCTGTTGTAAGTTTGGCTTGTGTTTGACTGGTTGCCTCCCACACTTTTGCCCTTGTCATCCCTCTTGCCTTTGTTGTTGCCATCGTTGGAGGACCGCAACTCAATAAGGCTCTCGGCATAAGCGATTGCCGTAGCCAAATCCTGCACTTGACGGCGTTGGAGCTCCTGTTTTGCCTATGGCCTGAGCCCATCAAGGAAAGCGAAGAAGGCCTCACGATCCGTCAACTCTGGAATCTCCAATATGATCTCTTGGAACTCCTTGATGTACTCTTTTATAGTTTTGTTGTGTGTGAGCCGTCGTAGGCGTCCCCGAGCCTCATACTCCACATTCTCGGGATAGAATTGCCGCTTGAGCTCGGCCTTGAAGTCTTCCCATGTACTCATGCGGCATGTGCCTCGCACAATATCGGCGTGTCGCCTCCTCCACCATAGAGTGGTTGTATCGGTCAGGAATAGGGGCGATGTGCGAATCTTGGCCTCGTTGTCCCGTACATTCGAGGCTGCAAAGTATTGCTCCAAGTTCCATAGAAAGTTGTCAAGTTCCTTAGCATTGCGAGTCCCATTGTATGGTCTTGGCCTTGGAACATCGATCCGGGTTGGTGCCGTGGCCACATGATCCCCCGCATTGGCCATGGCCCTTTTGCATATAACCATGTCGGCCTTGAGAGTTTTGAACTCTTCTTGCAAGGCCTCAATCATGCCCCTAAATTCATTGAATTGATTCTTCGCATCAAAATGGAAAGAGTTAATTTGTTGGAGTACCTCACCTTGAAACTCCTCCCCTGAGGTGTTTTCTTCAAGTTCCCGTACCCTCTCGGCCACATCCTCGAAGGCTTGGGAGTGATCCGCCATGTATTGCTCCAGTCGGATCATCCGGTTCTCCATGCCACCCATAAAGTCGACTGAGGGTTCCCTTGACTGGCCGCGGCCCTTCCTCGGTGCCTTCTCTGGCTTCTCGGGTTGTTGGACCACTCCTGAGTCCGACATTCTTTCTTCTAGCAAACACCAACGAACAACCTTGAGTGCGGAAGCTTTAAGAGCCGACCTAGGCTCTGATACCACTTGTCACGGGATGAGAGCTTTCACCCAAATTTTCTCGAACCCGTGCGGCACTTGACTGGTAACCCCGCATCGCTAGCAAGTCAGCCTTCCTCCCGAGTTGGTTGCTAAAGTGGTAGAAAGATAGAACACCAGGAGATTGAGAGAATGCTTTGTATTGCTTGAATACTTGATTGCAAACTTGATGGTTACAAATGAACTCCTCCCCCCTATATATACAAGTTCACCTCCTTAATGGACGGTGATGATCAATTTGATCTAATGGCTAGAAATGATCTTCTAGGATGTTCCACACATCTACAAGCTTCTACATGCTTCTACTATTTCTATAAGGTTCTAGAATGACCTACAAAAGAATGTACAAGGAATGTCTAGAATCTTTCGGTGTGCTCCAAAGTGTTCTTCAAGCTTCCGGGAGCTCCCGGATGTCCCAAAGCCTCTCCAATGTATGCCGGAATCTTCTAGAAAGTTGCGGGTCGTGACATAGAGCTCAATTGTCTCGGTAACGCCGAATGGCGACTCTTAATTGGCCCAATTAACGCTCCTACTTCGCTTGAATCAGGAATCAATCACCAAAGTCTAACAAACTTGATCGGACTGGTGTCGTCTCGTCTCACAACCGAACAATTTAAGTAAAATCAAGACCCTTTTTTTTTTAAATCTTTTATTAAAAAAAGACATTTGTAAAATATAAAATTTTGAAACATCGAAGAAATGGCGTATTCAGTTTTCTTTTGTTATGTTTTTTTTATAAAAAAAAAATCATGTTCTAACAATAAGTGTACATTTTTTTATTTATTAGAAAAACTGCAGCATAATCCAGAAAACCATAATTTATCGACTTAATTTGGCGCATACCTGTGGTTACCCCGCAACTCAACAAGGAAGCTTTTTCGACAGGAAAGCCACGACTAAGCTTCACGACATGCGTTATATCGACCACTGTGTACTCGGAAAAGCTCGAGACACTGAAGAAATGGTGTATTGGGTTTCCATCCCTGTCGACAAATCTCGTTGTCCCGTCTCGTGGCATGCCGCCGTAGAACTCATTCGAAAACTTGGAACAAGCATTCCCCTCTACGGACACACAGTCCCTACATTCTCCACAGTTTCTTTGGAACACCGGAATCACCAAATCTCCTTCTTTTACTTCCTCCACATGCTCCCCCACACTCTCTACAATACTATAATCAATCATATACATACAAGGAGTTAACAAAATTCAAGAATTAGATGTCAAGAATATATTGTTTACCTAATTTTAGACTATTTTATATATATATGCTTTTAACCTGATGTATTTATTGAAGAATTTTAAAAAAAAAATGTTTTCAAGGAATCGGGAGGACAATACTCACATACATGCATCATGTGTATCTAGCTATATATATTTTTTAGCAACTATTACAACTATTGGGGGCGGGGACGGACACTCGAACACAAGCCCTTCAGGTCGCAATAATTAGTTATAGGAACATACATACCCGGCTGCTTCATGGCCAAAAATTCTTGGAAAGAATGTGACATTTTCCTGGCAAGGTTTTTAACATGAAGTATGTTTCACATGAAATTTTGCATTATTTGATAATAATGAAATAAAAACTTACGATATTATTTAGTTTCCACATGGTAACATCAGTATGGCAAAGAGATGTGCACAGAATCTTGATTCGAACCTCCCAAGCCATGGGAGCCAAAACCTCAATCTCTTCGATAACCAGTGCTTCTCCTGCTTTCCTGGCTACTGCAGCTGCAGCACATTAAATAATCATCAAACAAATTACCAAATATATACTGTATCTAAGTATCTAACCATATATAATATATGTTGAATCAAAGTACGATGAGATCGATGTAAAAAATTGGCCGAGAAGTTTGACTTGGTGGGTAAAGCAAAATGCTAAAGAATCAGGGTGATACCCGATAATTATTCCGGTGCGGTTTGGACCCAGATTCTATGGGCTCGACCCAATCTGACAAGATACAATGGCTCATTTATCTTGGCCCATTACCTGGGCCCGCTTTCGAGCCCATTGCCCATTCCCAATTATTTAACTAGTAGGAGGCCTAAATAATGGCCCCATTAGGAAATTGATGGAGATTAGTGGAACATTAGGTTTAAAAGAGGGGGGCTCTCGGTCAGCAGGGGAGAGGTGATCATTTTGGGGCTATTTTTTGGTAAAGAGGAACAACTATTGTAGCTCTCTGAGGTTTTATAGTGGAATTCATACTGGACTAGGTCCCGTGGTTTTTCCCTTCGGGGTTTTCACGTAAAAAATCTTGTTGTTCATTTATTTTCGCATATTCATTCATTGTTACCAGATCGAACCAAAAATTGAGGTAACACAGGGGGCTAATATGTATGTAATACATATTAAAATTTATGTACAATTCATCACGAGATGATCGTCCCTGGTCTCCGTCTACGCCGTTGAATTTGATTGCTTACGAATAAACAATAACGCACCTTTGCATCGGATTGGTTTTCCTGAAGTTGATGCATATTTGGTCTCCATTTTGATTTAATTTCGTCTGTCCGGACCAGTGATTTCAGAAGAGGAGTTGCAGGGGTGGCTCAACCCACAAAGTATCTAATACATTTGTGAGTTTTTGTTTGCAGAAATCACTCTCTCTCACTTCGTGTTGGTGTGTAAAGGGAGAGAGAAGACTTCATCACTCACATCGAGTGAGTGGATATTGAATCATTATTCTTTTCGTTAATTTCAATAATGCAATTATAAGGATAATATAAACGTGTAGATTTAGTATAATGTTTGCCTTTAAAAAAAAAACAATGTTAATTATTTGACAGCTGCCGTTAAATCCACATGTTGGTTTTCATGTTTTTTGCACAAGATTATCATTAGGAATTTTGGGGAAAAAATCGGAGCTGATTTATTTCCAGAGTAGAAATTCATGAATCCAAAATTCAAATTCTATCGTTCAATAATTTGATTTTTTTATATTAATAGTATCTTGTTTATCTATTAATCATTTTATGTAGTTGTTAAATCTACGGGTAGAAAATATACTTTTGGATATGAAAAGTTCAAGAAAAAGAAGAATAGAACCATGGGAACCCGGTTTTTTCAACCAAACAAACAACTAGAATTTTGGTCAACTCAATACGCAGTGTTTTGGTCTACTCAACTATCAAGAATTTTAGTCATACACAACTACTTGATATCAAGATAATAATTGTAGGCTAGAAGATAATATCGAACTATACTAAAGATAATATTGAGTCATATTATCTCAATTTTATAGATAACAAAACACTTAGGCACTGTTTGGTACAATTGATGAGATGAGATAAATGTGAGATGACTAGTAAAAAATAATGGATCATCACATCCTTATAAATATATCAAACGGTGTATTAATAAATAATAGTAGATATCAAAACACTTAATAGATAATTAAAAATACTACTAAAAATAGTAATAAATGATATTATCTCGATCTCTTAGCTAGTAAAACACTTGATAAATAATTCTCAAGCAATAGTATGTCTACAATTCAGCAAACTACAAAATTTCGAAACACACATACAGACCATTAGAAAATTTCAGCACATATTTTCAAAATTCCAGCACCAATTTTTGAAAATTTCAGCACATATTTATTTTCGAAACTCACATAGTAACATACACATAATTTTCGATCCACTCAAGCCAAGAAAGAAGGATTTCGTTGTGTTTTCGCACTCTAAATTCATTCAGTCACATTTATAATAAGCTCAAATCATTGTAAATGGGTTTTTGTTGTTCTTTTGTTTTGAAAATTATAAGTATGCTTTAAGAATCAGTCAATATGTGATATGTTTTCAAACTGTGATATTCACATTTTTTTATTACCGAGAAATAAGGGCTATATGGAGCAAAGTGTTACGTGTGATAGGAGTCATCTCTTCAACCTACTGGGCAAAGTGTTACATGTAGACATCTCTTGAACCTACGAGGCATCGAGCCATTGGAGCCACCTCTTGAACGTACGGAGCAAAGTGCTACATACACGATAGCCACCACTTGAATCTATTGAAGTCCCTTTAGATTTTTGGTGTTGATGGATCCATGTTTTGATTATAAGAGTTATGATTCTGATATGATATATTATGTTCTCGCCCTGGTAAGGAAAATTCTGTTAAGTTATGTTTCAGTTTGAGCATTAGATTCTATTATGATTTTTAAATGGTGTTTTAAAAAATATTTTACATCTGAATATATTGTTCACGTTCGATTGTCCATGCTTACTGAGTGTTTCCTCAAACACTCACATCATACTCTCCCTCCCCAAATAAAAGCGACATTGTAGTCGAGTACGAGAAACAACAATAATTTTGGGGTTGGTGATCTGTTGTCACTGCCATGACTCAATATATTTATTTCAATTTATTTTATGCTTCCGCTGAAGTTTTCGGATATTTGAATAGTTTATGATATTTAAATTTCAAGTGTAAGACATATTTGATTTATGAAATATAAGATCGGTTTTGGCAAAACTCTGTATTACGAGGCTTGTTGATTTTCGAATTGTTTTAAAATCAACATCGATGTTTCGACCTCGGCCTCGATACGTGACAAGAACATTTAGTGCAATCTCAAAAAGGAGCACCGAATAAATTTATTATTCATAAGAAATGACAAACTTATTGGTGATGTTTAACAAAAAATAATATTTGTCTGTTGTCTCTTAAAAAGTTTCCCGAGTAGTTGGCTTATGGTGATAGGCATTGTTAACGTGGGAATCTCATTTTACACCCTGTAACACATTGGTACTACAATTAAAGTTTGTAGTTAACATATAATATTATTTGAGTGGTGTAATGTCATTGTTGTACCATCAATGATAAAATTTAGCAAACTTCATTAAAATAACTAAATTATTTAATTTTGTTTTAGTATACAAATCACACGACCCAATAAAAATTAATATGTTTCAACGGATGCAAATAGATTTGCTCATATCATATCCGTATTTCGAATATTTTTTTGGCTATCCCATGAGATAAAATCCCAAGTATTGAATCAGTGTCCCAGATTTATCAATGTCCAACCTTTTTACCATTGATAAATCTGGGTCATTGATCCTCCATATGGAGTATTAGTCAAGAGTAATCATGTAATTCCAACGTTAAGTGGTATTTACATAATGTTATATGAGGAAATTGTATAAACCAGGTTCCTATATATTTCGAACTCATAAAGATCATTTGAATGAGATAGATGAAATTTTTTGCATTATTTATTTTGATTTCTCAAAGTAAGAGATGAACCACCAATCCATTAATATATTTATATTTTAAAGTATCCCAAGAAAAGTTTTTCAAATCAAGTTAAATAATTTTGTGGCGACTAAATTATTAATCAAATTAGTTCGAAAGCAAAGGTGCACACAAGATGCCAATTGTTTTAATTAATTCATCCAGATTTAGTTTATGTTTTTATTTATTTATCTATATTATCAAGAATATTAGTTACTCTACCCGTTGGCTTGACCTGATTAGATACGAGACGAGTTAAATAATCTCAATTCATTTCATGTTTACTTTACGTACTCCAATTTTATATCAAGTTTATAAATTATGCTTACACGATAAATTATCCCAATTTAAACGTGAAATAATTAGTTTGAGATAGCGATTTGTGAGGGAAAAGAGGAAAAATCACATATCTTGTTAACAAATCAAATATAATATTAGTAATAAAGGCATAAAAGTTTTTTAAAAAATAATTCATCATTTTAATCATATTAGAACTCAATTTTAATGATTCAAAGTAAATATATCATTATTTATACATCAATGTTTATTACCATATCCAATTATTATGTTAATAATCACCGTATAACTTATCAATATAATCTTATCATTATCTCATAATGCAGGGAGTGAATAACAAATATAAATCAAATTTCCTTTTAATTAATTAAAGGAGTTGATTGTTAGTTCCATATTGATTTTTCTATCCTTTCTAGTCAGATGCATTGAATTGTAGCTGTCCTTTACCACTTTATTTTCTCTAAACAACTTGGGATAATAATACAGAAGCAAACTTTAGTCACTCTAAACCACATGAAGGACTTTCTTAAAAAAATCAAATGGGTTAAGTGAGTGTTTGTAAATGCTTTTGTAAATTGTTTATCAGCTTTTCATATAAAAAATCAGATTTGAGTGTTTTATTTACTTGCTTCTACTATTGTTTCTTAAAAAATAAGCAGAAGCAGATAAACAAGTCATGACATGTTTTTGACTGCTTTAAGTTGTCTGTTGACAATTTCGTAATTAATTGAAGTTTATTAAACATTTTTTTAATTCTAATAGCAAACACTCAATGTTTTTGTCTAAAACTACTTTTTTTCAATTTTAAGCAAAAGCAACATAGAAGTGCTTTGAATAAGCAAAAACAACATAAAAATACTTTTTCATGCTTTAATTATTTATATGATAATGACACTTGGTCAAGTGCTTAACAGTTGTAACTCTTATGCTTAAAATAATACCTATCTCGATAAATAATAGAAATTTAATTATTTTTAGTTTATCCATGAATAGGGTTGCACAAAACTAGCAGCAAACCCAGCTATTATTGGTGGAGATATTTTGGCAAATAACCTTCCTGCAAACCCATTTTAAAAAACAAACCATCACTCCTGAAAAGACAGTTTTACCCTTAATACTGCAAAGGCCAAATTTTTAGGGACCACGGGGAGACAAGAGTCATGTGACTCTGACGAGGACCACTACCATTGGCGAAAGAAAACAAAATGGTAGGACAGCTTTTCGGCCGAAAGTCGAAGGGACCACAAGGTACCAAACAAGAGAGAAGACGCATGCAATGACGTCTGATTATAAACAAGAATTGAGTCCGGATTTCACATCCACCTCCAGACTTCTATAAATACCATGGCATTCAGGAAGCTAAGGGAATAAAAATTCTCCATAGTTTTCTGAAAATAACTATTCGAGTCTCCAAGCTTTGTAATTGACCAAAAATAATTTTGTAGAGGTCTATGACTTTAAAAAGAATTTCTTTTAAGGTCATTTTTCTATTGGACCCATTATTGGTGGGTGTTTTGACTTTTGATTACATTTATACAATACATCGATGGTTATCTTGTTATTTTTCTGAAAAGAAATTTCAGAAAAATGTACTAAATTTCTTTACCGGGACAAATTTTTAAGCTTAATTAAATGAAAAAAAGACTAAAAATTGCGATTTGAATTGAAATGAAACAGATTTCCAATCCAGCTTTGGTTTGATTTATGGCACTATAGGCAAAAAAAATTTGATTTGTGACTTCAATAAACAAATACAGCAATCTTGTTGATATTCACATTTTGGGGTATTCGGACTTCATCGGACTAGTCCTGGGCTAGAACACATAAGTCTGATGTGGGTGCGGATGTGGATGCACGAGCGCGTCAATTTTCAAAAAAAATTGAGTGCGGGTGCGCTTTAATGCGTCTATTAAAAATTAATAAATAAATAAATATATATACATACACATTTATGAAATGAAGTTAAACATACATAATATATATCATATTTAACAAACTTACATCATTATTATATCATTTACAAATTTATAATATGAAGTTCTTAACAATTTTGGTGTTTGCAGCTTTATCATTCGTTAAAAGATCAAAACTAGATTTTATGGGATTATCTAACATTTGCAGCTTTGCAAAATGTTATAGTCAGTGATGCAACGTAATTTGAATCTTGTATTTGATCGTTCGTCTAGTAAGGTGATGTGATCCGTGATTTTCGAATTTAAGGTAGAATAAGGTGTTAAAGGAAAATAACGATAAACACACCAAGATTTTTACGTGGAAAACCCTCAAATTGAGAGAAAAACCACGGGACCTAGTCCAGTATAAAACTTCACTATAAAATGTTGATGATTTACAAGACTCTCTGGACACAAATAATAATTGCTCAATGACTTACACAAATTTTTTATAGAAATAACAGAAAAGACCGAACAGACATCAATTTGCTCTCTTCGGAGTCTTTTTGCCCAGAAAAATCCAACCTTTACTATGATGACATCCGCGGGTATTTATAGGACTGTTCCCAGTGATTGGCTCGCGGGAGATCTGGAACACGATGTCCTCTGATCGTGGCTTAACTGGAGCCCAACGCGTCCGAGAAATCCGCGCCCCATTATTGCACGTTCATTCACGCCGGTTAATTTGTTAGTTACTCCCGGGTCTTCCGCTAACCTTTGACCAGAAAACCGAGGGTTAGCAGTTGTTCGGTAAAAACCCTGCTCGGTGCTTTCCGTTCTGTGCCCTCTGTTCGATATATGGCTTGTTCGGCCCTTGAGGGATTTTACCCGAGGAGGTCAATATATCATATGACATCATAATGATTCTTCGAAAAATATATTTTAGAAAATGAAAATTGAAAATGAAATGAGGTATTAAAGTTTTGTTTTATTTTATATAAAATAACGAATTTGAAAAGTGAACCAAATTGTTCATATTTATTTCAACTTGTTTGGTAATGTATGAATTTATTAAAATGACTCATATTATTTCGGGAGACTTGTATTATTACCTTATGAAATGACTAATATAAACATTTAAATTAACTCTATAAAACTAAAAGTTTTATTTATAAAGTTTATTCTATTAATTTTCATGCAAAAAACTAAGATATCAAAGTTATATTATTTACTCCGCAAAAATGTTATAAAATCACAGATTTATCATACTTTCTTATATCACATATTTTAATCTTTCATATGTTATTATGTCTTTTCATGATTCATTACATAATAATGAATATTATCTATCTATTTATCATATAATATAATTTTTTTACCCACCCGAAGAAACCATGAAAATTCATCTAAATCCAAAATCGGAGAAATTTTTTATAATTACAAAAAAAAATAATCGGAGAATTAAGGGAGATTAACAAGACTTAGTAACTTAGTGCGCGACTTAGTAAATCTTAGTACGCGAATTAGGAAATCTTAGTGCGCGAACTAGAAATTCTTAAAGCGCGAACTAGAAATTCTTAATTCGCCTTAATGCGGCGCACGCGCACCCAGTTCGCCAGTTCGCGGCCAGAGCGTCAGTGCATGGAGGGGTGTAGAAGGATTATGTGACTTAGGTCCTGGGTGGGGTGTGATATCTGTTGTGGTTTTTCTCAAATAAAGAAGATTATAACAGTTATACTCTATATATTTTTCCAATTTTATTGTTTTAAGTAAATTACAAATTCTAAGGACATTATAAAATAAAGATAAAATATAAAATTATAACTCAACTGAGAGTAAACAGAAACCAAGAGTAAGATGACTTATTAATGAAATATTTAATGATATATTAATGAAATATTTAATGATAAATGTTAAATATAACATAATAAAAAAAATTGCAAATAACGGAATGTATTAAAAAAAAAAAACCATTCAATAACAACAAAGTGAACTCCATAAAGTAAGCCAAATATAGCAGGTCTTAAAACAATGGGAGAAAATAACAAAGAAACTTCACCAAATAAAAAAACACAATGGAGAAGGGATGACTCTGTTTTAGACGACCACCCTCACTGTTGTGCATCATCAGGTTTGCTGGCTTCTTTGATATCATCAGCAGCTCCATCATCCTTCAGCAAAATATAAATATATAAATATATATATTTTCAATTTGTAAAATTAAGATAATTGCATCTGGTAACAAATGAATCGAACCAATTCACGAGCTTTACAACCAGATTAAAATAGATTTTGAGCTTGAGTATCTTCCAATTTACTTTTAACCAAATTTGATCTTAACTTGTTTGGTTTAGTAAAACCTGAGCCACTCTCGAGCTTTTCAATGTTCACTTATACAATACATAACGACAGAGTTGTGGAGCAAGGAATACCTGCATGTCAGAGGTCCACAGAGTGAGGTTGTCACGAAGAAGTTGCATAATCAATGTGCTATCTTTGTAGGACTCCTCGCCGAGGGTGTCCAACTCAGCTATGGCTTCATCGAAGGCCTGTTGATAAGAAAAAAGTATTACACAACTTAAATCTTCAAGTATTCAACAAGCATTGAACTTAAGCGTCCCAAAACAGGTGCCGATTTCACCAGATTGGGGTAGACCTTTCTTGGAATTTCTTTGGATGAAAGTGGAGTTTAATGAAAACTAAAACTCAGATAAAATATGTTGAGATGTTTACCTGCTTCGCCAAATTACAAGCACGATCAGGAGAGTTTAAAATCTCATAATAGAAAACAGAAAAGTTCAAAGCCAGTCCAAGTCGGATTGGGTGTGTTGAAGCAAGTTCTGCATTAGCAATGTCCTGCATAAGCATAAAAAGAGAGAGAAATTGTTTTATAAGCTGTATTTAATTAAATAAAAATTACTTAAGAAGAATCATCTAACTTTTTTCAAATCTGGTGTTTGATCTATGACGCAGCGATCAGCAGAATAGACATCTTAGCCACAACCAAATGTTTTCAACACCAATTTGATGAACCAATTGCTACATTTTGATGGATAAATTTGATTTAGGTGGACGCAGAAACTGAAACTCAAAATTTATGAAATCTACACACTTTTAATTTTTTCGAATTTGAGGGTCCGACTGCATTTTCCAGATTTCCACCAATTTATGTTCATAACTATAATCAGGCATTCAATTAAAGAGTTTCTTAAGATATGATTGCCATCATTTGCTAAATTCCTCTTTCCTAACCATGGTTATCCGAGGACGCTACAGGTCGAGTTCCATTGACATTTTATGGAACTGTGGCGGTTATTGTTGTGGAATTCTTTTAATTTAAAACAAAAAATTACATAATTTGAAAAATTTTGGACAAATTTTTAATGAAATTTTTTTTAAAAAAAGTTCAGTGATGGTTGTGTTATAGTACACATCCATTTTAGTCTAAACTTCACTGCGGCTGCTGCAGAAAGGCCTTTTCGGCCATCCTGTGAACAATATTGTTCCTAACTCGAAAGATCAAATTGTGAACATAAGTTAAACTGCTTTACTTTCTCCATATGCAAGCAAGACGGAAACAAAAAAACAGAAATTTAGAGTCAATCGGTAATCTATTCTTGTTTTCTTGACAATTACTTTGTGGAATAGAACAAATTATAAATAGATTACCTGATGCAACATAGCAAATTATGTTCCAATAACTATTGAAGACTAAAAGCAGGCCTAAGGCATATCCTTGCGGTCAATGATGATATAAAAACAAACATATGTTTCTGAGAAACCGGAGAAGAAGTTGAATGGATTTCCAGGGGTGAAATTAATTAAATTGGTACTCTGATCAATGCATACAATACATAAAAGGGGGGAAAAGAATGAGAATCAAACCTGAGCAGCCTTGTAGGCAGCGAGGGTGCTCTCGGCAGCCTCTTTTCTTTCAGCAGCGGTTTTGAATTCAGCCAAATATCTATGGTAATCCCCTTTCATCTTGAGATAGAAAACCTTAGAATCGGCGGCGGATGCAGAGGTAATGAGACGAGAGTCCAGCAGCTTTAGAATCCCATCACAGATGCCGGAGAGCTCGGTCTCGATCTTAGATCTGTAGCCCTTAATCGTGGTAACATGGCCCTCATTTCCTCTCGATTCCTCCTTCTGCTCTATGGAGGAAATAATCCTCCAAGACGCGCGGCGAGCGCCGATCACGTTCTTATAGGCAACTGAAAGCAGATTCCTTTCTTCAACCGTCAGATCCTCATTATCAGGCAAAGACATCGACACTTTCTCCATGAACTCCACCATTTCCTCGTACCGCTCAGCCTGCTCGGCCAGCTTCGCCATGTAAACATTCTCCTCGCGCGGCGACATGGTGATCCTGAATTTGGTTTCTCCTGGAAAGGAAAGGGAATGCCGGAGGGTGAGAAAGTGAGATCTGTGCGATTAAAAAGGAAAGTTGGGGAGTGGGGATTGTTTTTCTTTTTATAAGTGGGGCGGTTTTGACATCAGAGTTAAGGAGTCGATTTAGGGCATATATTCATGGGATACCATAAATTTTTTTTAAAATCATCGTAGCCGTTGGATGAGAGGAGTTGTTATCGAACGGCTGAGACTGGACTGGAGGCTATTGGCGGGTACGAAAGGACTTTGAAATAGTCAAATGGATATACATAAATTTTGGGGAAAATGATAACTGATGATTGTGAAATTTATTTTGAAACTAATAAAGTATTTTGAGTATTTATATTTTTTGATGATAAATTTAATGTTATTGTAATATATTATATTGCTTTTAATATCTATGTAATACATTATATTGTTAAGTAATCAAATGTTTCATTTGGAAAAAAAAATCGAAGTTTAAATTTGATCATCCAAATCAAACCGAACCGAGTTTAATTTTTAATAAAACCGATGAAATTGTTTTTGTTTGGAATTATTATAAAAAACCGGACCAACCCTGCAGTTGATCACCCTTGATTAATAGCTTATTTGAGTAACTAAAAGTTTAATAAAACTAAATGATAGATCATATGGAGTTATTTTTAATTTTAGAAAGGACATATGGAGTAGTTACACTAGGTAAAATTCATTATATTAATTAATTAGTAATTTATAAAAATATATAACAAGAAATTTCAAATTTGTGAATTTTTCTAAGGGGAAAATGTGAAACGTTGTTATTTTGCAGGTCTTCGCTACAGGTGATATCAGGAGCCTGCTATCCTCTCCTCAACAATTGGGTATAAATTAAACACCGATCTTTCATTTCGCATTAAACGATCAGTGTATTTTGCTCAAATTCTTCATCTATCACCTACACCGGAGACCTTTTATTTTGCAGGTCTCCGCTACATGTGATAGCGGATTGAAATATTTGTGTAATATTTATACTTTCGGGGTATTTTGAATTTTTAAAATTTTTTTTTTTAAAAAATCCTATATATATATAGTTTTAACTTAAGAAAAATCATAAAATTGAAGAAATATTTTAAAATTATAGGATGATCGGATAATCCACCTATTAAATATGTACTAACAATTCAATCCAATTATTCACATGCTTGGAGCAACACCAGAAGCTTCCAAGAATCGGTTGTTAATAGGCAGTTTAATATAAAGTTACATTGAAACTGATGACTAGCTTGGAAATAGGTGTTTCACCTGCTTACATTGAAACTGATGACTAGCTTGGGAATAGGTGTTTCACCTGTTGGGCAGGTGATCAAATTTCTTCAATATAAAGGCAAGAAGTCTCAGCAGCAGAAGCGGAGAGAGTGGCACGAAAGAAAAAATATGTGAGGTGATACACAAGAGAGTTAGCGGCAAGAGGACAATGTCCATCGATGGACCGGGGTTTTTTGAGAGGAAAAATGAGTGAATTCACCATGATAATCAATTGCAGTACATAGAAGTGGGTTACGGGGTGTGAATTCATGTATTTGTAAGTCTTTGTACACTCAAAGAAAATCAATGGAAATCAACTGCAATACATAGAAGTGGGTTAGGGTGTGAATTCATGTATTTGTAAGTCATTGAACACTCAAAGAAAATCAATGAAAATTCCTCCCATAAACGTAGATCATCAGTGATCGAACCACATAAATCTTGTATCGTTTTCTTTGCATTTTCGTTTCTGATTTCTTGAATGCTTAGTGCCATGTGATCTCTTGTGTGTGTATCTTCATTTTATGCCTTTAATTCTGCTATTGATTCAATGGTTCTGCATCAATTATTCTTCATATGAGTTTGAGTTCATAAGCTTCTGCTTGTTATGTTCATACGGTGATCTCATTGTTAAAATGGGTGATTGAGTTCTTGATCAATGAATTGGATGTGTTAAATTCTTAACACTACCTTTATTATACAAGCTCCAATTTAGTAAAGATAATAAATTAATAACTGAAGAAACTTTATTCTTTATTTCTCTCCACTTTAGTCCCACGTACCGTTTGGTACTACGAGATAAGTGTGACGTGAATAATTAAAAATTCTGGCACATCCCACCTTCATCAAACACGATAAACAGTGTTTCGAGTACAAAGCATAATTGTAACAAACTTTCAAAGTAGAGAAAAGGAAACGCAAATACCACGACACAAAGATCAAGCTCGGGTTTTAATCAACTAATGAGCGTTGAGAACTCAGTCTCCGCTTTCTCAGTCGCTCTGAGATGATAAAAGCAAGCTCGAGAGATTGAGAGGCGTTAAGCCTGGGGTCACAATGAGTATGGTAGCGAGAGCTCAAATCATCAAATGTCACAGTTCGTGATCCACCGATGCATTCTGTAACATTTTGGCCCGTCATCTCCAAATGCACGCCTCCGGGGTTACTTCCTTCTTGCTCGTGCACATCAAAGAAAGCTCTCACCTCCGCCTGAGGCAATAGGATGTATATAAGAACACGATACATATGTCAAGAACACGATTTTTCTACTTTGATACATGAAATAGGATGTGCGGAGCTGCGTCGCATTATAGTAAAAGATTTATGCATATGGGCGTAAAAGGTAAGGCCAAGACACTAATCGAGAAAAACTTGTGCAGTTGTGCCCACCTACCATGGTAGGTTATCAAAGGCAACACACAGGTCAAGTCTTTTTCCTACCAACTTTATCTAAAGTATCTTTCTTAAATTTCAAATATTTCGTCATGATACAGAATGTTTACCCTGATGGCGTCGAAGGGGCGAGTTTTTAAACCACAAGGAGCTTTAATAGTGTTTCCATGCATAGGATCAGATATCCAGGTGACAATTTGCCCGGCCCTGCGAACTGCCCTGATCAAATTAGGAAGTTTCACTCTCATGTTTTCGGCTCCCATTCTCGTGATGATCGTAATTCTTCCGGGCTTGTTATGCGGATTCAAAATCTCAATGAGCTTGACAAGTTCATTAGGATCCATTTTATCACTAACCTGAAAAAATCGATGCACACGACATTAGTAGCAAAATCATATAATCACACAAGAAACAATTAGATTTTAAGAATCTCTTTATTAATAGGACTTTTTAAAATTGCTTTTTTGTTTAGGGAAAAAAAAACATAAAAATATAAATTATCACCTTAATGCCGAGGGGATTTGCAATTCCTCGAAGGAACTCAACGTGAGCTCCGTCCAATTGTCTCGTTCTTTCCCCGGCCCAAAGGAAATGGGCAGAACAGTCATAGTAAAGGCCTGATGTAGAATCAAGCCGAGTAAGTGATTGCTCATAAGGCAAAAGCAAACACTCGTGAGATGTCCAGAACTCTGTAGTTTTCATAACCGGATGGTCCAACGTAAGTCCTGCAGCTTGCATGAATCCTAGGGCCTCGTCAACTCGGTTAGCTAGTTCACGATACCTGTGTTGCAACAACCAGAATGATCCTACCATTATAATTCCAACATTCCATAACTTGGTATGACAGCCTGATGGGTAATGGCCAATGATGGGTTTGGGCTTTGGTTTCTATCCCACATTGAAAAGGGAAAGAAACTTTGGCCAAACTTTTCGATATAAAAGGAGGCTTTAGGCTTCAGTTTTAAGTGCATCAATCAATAGCTTGTCTAGCAATTTTTGATTTTAGATAAATTACTCTCTTGTTTTAGAATCTAAGTAAAATTCTTAGTATGCTCTGTGGTTGCAGCTGTGACTGAGCTTCCACATTAGAAAAGATTTTATTAAGTGTCTTTCTTGTAAGGGGTGTGAGTTATAAAGTGTGGCAAGTTGGAAAGCTTTGTAGGTGTGTTTGCGGTGAGAAGAAAAATTAAGTGGTTGTAATAATTTTTCATATAATGTATTTTCTTCTCTGGTCCTGATGGTTTTTCTCCTGATTTGAGAGTTTTCCACATTAAATCTTTGTATTGTTATTATTTCTCATTTTGCTTGCTTTTCCAATAAAATGTGCAGAACATGGGGTGAATTTGGAGGGTCAAATTCGCAACAAGTGGTATCAGAGTCTGGGTCCTTTGTTGCGGTGGAGCTTTGGTGTGGTAGGCGAATGCGTATTGACTAAGGAGGTTCTGTCTAGGAAAATCGGTATTTAAGTGGGACCGGTGTGACCCCACCAATTTTCCTGGGAATCTTGAAGTTCAGTCTAGGAAAGATTGAGATTCTATCGTTCCTGGGAGCTTACGTAGTGTGTACTATTCAGGTCTATAGTAAAATTCATCAAAGTATCAGAAGGCAATGTCGGGAATCAGAGTTTCAAATGCAGTCAGATTTGATATGGAGAAATTTGATGGGAAAATCAATTTTGGCTTGTGGCAAGTGCAAGTCAGGGATGTGTTGATTCAGTCTGGTTTACACAAGGCGTTGAAGAACAGAGTATTCCTTGAAAGTAGCAGAGATACTAGTTCGACTGGTGGAACGACTAGTGCAACAGGTAAAGCTGGAATGAGCAATGAAGATTGGGAGGATATGGATTTGAGAGCAGCAAATGCAATTCGTATGTGCCTGGCCAAAAATGTTCTTGCAAATGCGCATGGAATGTCTACTGCGAAGGAACTCTGGTAAAAGCTCGAAGAATTGTATCAGACAAAAGGCGTCTCAAATCGGGTGTATCTGAAAGAGCAGTTTCATACATTGCGAATGAATGATGGTATAGTATTTCAGATCATTTAAGAGAGCTGTAATCTATTGGAGTTAGAATTGATGATGTGGATCAGGCCTTGAGACTCATCTGGTCTCTTCCATGTTCGTATGAGCACATGAAGCCGATATTGATTCATGGGAAGGAGAAATCATTTTTCTCAGAGGTTACTACTAAGTTTCTTTCTGAAGATAGGAGACTTGGCGGGAGCAACGGAAACGGTTCACATGAAAATTTGCAATGGTTGCTAATAACTGGAAGAAGAAGAAGAACCCCATGAAGAAATCATGTTGGGTATGTGGAAAATCTGGCCACATCAAGAAAAATTATAAAAGAGCTGGAGCGGTTTCGGCAAATTGCTCTGTATCAGCAAGTGGAGATGCTGATAACGAAGCTAACATTCTCGTCTTTTGATGTCCAATGAAAAAGGACATGTACATCCTTATGACATGCCGCTATCCCCAAGTTGCCATGAAAAAAGATGTAAAATGTTAACGGGTCCACAGTTTTGCACACGGACATTGGTTTGGCATTGATGTAGGGTATGTGGTGAAAATTCATGTCGATGACTGATTAACTTCCAGGATAGCCAAAATGTGGGAGTTGCACCATAATTTTCTAGCAAGGTTATTTTTCGACATGAACCGAATTGAAATGTTTGGAATGATTTGTTCTAAGTGGCTATGCTTTTATGATGGAGCATGGTAATTCTCTACATTGAAAATTGTGACTGTGTTTGCAGTGTTGGTAACAGAAGCTATGAAGATCTTCATAGGTGGAGTGTTGTGGGACGACAATGCCCAAGGTGGAGATTGATGGGTTTGGGCTTTGGTTTCAATCCCACATTGAAAAGGGAAAGAAACTTGGCCAAACTTTTGAATATAAAAGGAGGCTTTAGGCTTCAGTTTTAAGTGCACTAGTCAATAGCTGTCTAGCAACTTTACTCTATTGTTTTATAATCTAGTAAAATTCTTAGTATGCTATGTGGTTGCAGCTGTGACCGAGCTTCCACATTAGAAAAGATTTTATTAAGTGTCTTTCTTGTAAGATGCGTGAGTTCTAAAGTGTGGCTAGTGAGAAAACTTTGTGGGTATAATTGGGGTGAGAAGAAAAATTGTGTAGTTGTCTTAATTTTCCATATAGTGTATTTTCTCTCTGGTCATGGTGGTTTTTCTCCTGATTTGGGAGTTTTCCACGTTAAATCTTTGTGTTGTTATTATTTCTCATTTTGATTGCTTTTGCCATAAAATGTACAGATTTTGAGGTGAATTTGGAGGCTCAAATTTCCAAAAGACAAGGCAAAAACTTAACCAAAGTATGATGAAACTAAAAGTGAAACAACTTAAAACACGGGGACGATTTCTTCTTTGTATAGGAAAGGCACAAGTCCCATATATCAACGAATGAAAGGGAGGGCAAAGTAATGATTTTGTCAAAGAAAAGGTTCCATATCAATTATCCCCTATGCATCTAGAGACCTAAACCAGAAGGGGAAAAAAATTTAATTCGAGATGGCATTCACATACCTATCACCCTGCTCACTGTGCTCTGCGAAATCCAAGTTCCATTGAGTCACCCTCTGCATTGCAGCGTATCCTCCAGTTGCAAAAGCCCTCAACAGATTGAGAGTAGCAGCAGACTGACAGTAGGCCCTAATCATCCTTTGCGGGTCAGGTATTCTAGATTTTGCATCAAAAGCGTCTCCGTTCACGTTGTCTCCTCTGTAACTCGGCAACTTTACACCATCCTTTTCCTCAAATGGATCTGATCTAGGCTTTGCAAACTGACCCGCCATTCTTCCCACCTAATTCTCATTATCAACAAACTTCAAGATCACATCACACGACGATGGCGGAAACCAAACTTCTAGGAAATATAGTTTTCAAACAACTCGAAAGCATTATCCATTGGCAGTTTGCAAAAACACAAGAATATACTATTTTTTCCACGAAAGAGACATCAGGGGATAACAACAAAGTTAATCATCAACCTAAAGCGTGTAAAATAGAAGAAACGCACTATCCAAATTCATGTCTTGAGCAAAAATAACCTCAAGAGACAACATGAATCCAATTCTCAGTTCTTTTCAACACGTCATAGAAAAAGACGGTTAAAAAAGTCAGAAAGATGTAAAAAAAATTATTAATAATTAATAATAATAAACCTTGATGACATTCAATTGGCCGCCAAACATCAAAACAGCGCCCATTTGCAGAAGGATTCTGAAAGTGTCCCTAATGTTATTGGCATTGAACTCCTTGAAACTCTCGGCGCAGTCTCCACCCTGCAAGAGGAAAGCATTTCCCATGGCCGCCTCACCTAGCCGTTCCTCCAGATTGCGGGCCTCACCCGCGAATACAATAGGAGGGAAGGCGTCGAGGGTCTTGAGAACCGATTCGAATTCCTCTTGATTCGGGTACTCCGGCAGCTGCAATGCCTTTTTCAATTTCCAACTGTCCAATGCCCATTTCTTGGGATGAGCCTTCATTTCAACAGGGGCAGTGAGGGCGGAGGCGCCTGATATGGAAGCAGCGGCGGGGGCAACATGGGAGGTCTTGGAATTGGAAGAATCGGCTGCATGGACGGCCGAGATGGGCTTGGTGGATCTGATAGTAAGAGAGGAAGGATTGGTGTAGAAAAGGGGTTGATACTGCGGAATGAGAGAAGATTTGTCGGAAAGAAGAGAGGTTTGGGCGGTGAGTGCCATGGGTTGAGAAGGTAGGCCGGAGTAAATTCGGCAAATGAATGAATTAGGTGGTACCTGAAGTAGAAATGCGGGAACATGTGCGGATTTTATATAAATGGATCGTGGTTGGTGGCTTTTCCATTTTGATTTCTTTTGTGCTTAAAGTTAATCTGGAATCATATCAGGAAGATGGAACGTGATGGGCAACATTATAAATTTGCTGTAGTTGGTTTGTATGACAACAGAAATTCTTTAGTGCATCGTGTCTGATATACATTCACATACGTACAAAACATATAAAGATATACGTATATATAGATATAATATTTATATGTGTATTAATGTATGTGTCATATTCGATATATAAAAACATTTTGGGGGATATAATCTTATGCCTCTTTTCCTCTGGAAAAGTACATTGAAATGAGTTGGTAGAAGAATGTGTTAGAAAAATGTTAGTTCAGAAAGTAGTTGAGAGTAATTTTGGAAATGAATCATGTTACACGAAAAGATGGGGCAAATGCCACCTAACCTTTCTTTTTTGCTTCTCTTTAAAAAAAAACAACAATAAATCTAGTTTGAGCTGAAAATTAAATTTGCCACTTTTATTTGGTCGAATAATAAGAAATAATAACACATAATAGACATTTATTCCATTTATGTTGGTCAATCCGAGATAGCGATAGTAACAGTACGGGTAGTTTGGTCAAACCCGTCCCACCCAGATTCGTGAACATGACGGTAACAACCCGCAAATCCCTTTTTTTAAAAAATAATTTATTAACTAAAATCAATTTTAAAACGTAAAAATTGAGTTTAGTGAACCTGACGGGTCAATCCAAGCAACTATTTATTTTAAATATACAGTCTCTAAAATTTTGATCGAAATTTCAGATTTTTTACCAATTAAAACGAAGAATCCTAACTTATTGTATGGATATATTTTTAGTTAAGAAAATTTTGAAAATTAAAAAAAAGTCAGGGTCATGTTTCGAACAGATTCATTTGTATCGTGTGAAATTCATTATTTTAAGGATCCGATTGGTGGTGATTCACAAAATTGAATGACGAGTGCGCTACTATGTTCATAGTGGTTTGTTTGATGATGTCTTTAAGGGTAGTGTCCTTAGGGGCATCATCACCATTCATTTGGAATCTTTTAAAAAAAAAGATTCTAAATAGATGGTAGATGATACCCCTGAGGGCAGTGCCCTTAAGGGTAGCAACAATGAAATAATTCATAGTCTTATAGGATAACATGGTGGCTCACTCAATTTATTGTTAGGTATCATGCATCACGCCACATAAAGCATGCATGTTAGTGTTACTCAACTATAATACTTGAATCAACGCTACCACTTTGGTTTAGTTATATCATCTCTCTTTTTAAAAAAAATTATGGATTTTAGACTTATTATTGTAAAAAAAATCATCACCTCCCATACTAAAAAAAATTTAGACTGATCAATTGTTTAAACTCAAGATTTTTTAATCCAGTCTTTTTTACTATCTCAATTTTAATTATCATGAGCAATATTCAAAATTCGATTTAATGTTTAGACCTGAGATGTCCTCAAAGGATTAAAGCATTAATTGTAAGACCCCAAATCGATTTTATTTGCTTAAGCATTAATGACGTGAGATTTAAAAAAAAAAAAAACGTCAGCCTCTCCATGTAAATTGGATAAAACTCTCCCAATAAATTGGATAAAACAAAAAAAAAGTAAATACAACAATATAACATCCTCAATCAATATAATATCCACTTTTCATAATATCACATCGATTGCTCCAGCGACGACCTTTTATCACCTTAACACATCGCTCGCTCAAGCAGCGACCCATACATCACATTTTCATGTCGCTCGCTCTAGCGGCGAGCCCATACCTTTACAATGCATCACTCATTTTCACAGGGATCCAATATTATAATACACATTGCTCGTTATAGTGGAGACCCAAATACTATAAATACACATCACTCTTCTCAGCGGCGACCCAAATACCATAAGCCCACATTGCATCCCAATGGCGACCCAAATGTTAATCTCTCGTCTCAACGACGATCCAAACACAAGAATAACACATTGCTCGACAATCACAACATATAATATATTTATCTAGGCTCGTACGTCACTACAAACCTCATCTCTAATAACTCATTTAAGTTATCCTCCTCTTAGTCCGGAGGCTCGAGAAGGCTCTATGCAAATTCAACAACTCAATATCAATAATCAAGAATTCAATAAAGTGACATTTTAATTAGCTCTCAACAATTACACGAACCGAACTAGCCTTCATACTCTAGCAATAACTCATTAATTCATAAGTTATAGTATATACACTCATTGCTATGCACTGCAATAGGCATTCCCAGAGGTGTAGCTATGAATTTTGCAAAGAGGGGCCTGCAGGCGAAGGCCCATTCGGTCCCTTCATTTCTTACTGGGGAAAATAAAAAATGGGTTCACCAAACTTCTTATTAATTGACCTAAAAAATATCGTTGATAAAAATTTGACGAGTCAAAATATAGATATTTCAATCTTCCCCTAAGTTATCTGGCAAATAATTTTATAATTTTTAAAATCAAATATTTTTTTGAGCAATATTACCTTGAAGTTGAAAAATCTCACATGACTCGCTGATTATTGGATGGAAGATATCGAGCCAATGAAGATGAGTGAATGACCGATGGTGAAACCGTGAAGGATGATGAGTAAGTTTTGAGTATGTCCTTGTAGGGTTTTGAAAATCACTCAAAAAGTAAATTTCTTTTGGGCTGGGCGGTATATTTAACCTCAATTTATGGACAGCTTAAAACTAAAAAAAAATTAAGTTACGCCTCTGCCCATTGCAGAACTCGCAAAATTTTTTTTAATAAGCTTCATACTATAAATTTTGTTTTTTGGGCCCTTGCATAAGTTACGCCCCTGGGCATACCCACATGTATATATATTATATACACACACTAATACGTGATGGAACACAGACACATAGGTGTATACAACACATACACCCACCACTAGATGTTGGAATATACACACATATGTGTATATATCACATACACACACTAATACACACTGAAACACACACAAAAATGTGTATACATCACATATACACACACACTAACATGCACATCACATACACGCACACATAGTAAAACACAGTTGGAACCGAAGATGATGGGTGAATGAGGTTCATTGGCTACTTTAGCGTTTTAAAATGAATTTGCAAAAAGTCGAGTTTGCGCTGCGGAAGACTTGATGTCAATCGACAAATAAACAAAATGAAGAAATAAATAAATGCGTAAATTAAATAAAGCAATAAAGAACAAGAGAATTTGTTATAGAAGTTCGGCGATGAATCGCCTACGTCTCCTCTTCCCGGTTAGAAAATGTTTAACCGTGGTTCCACTAGAACAATCTTGATCTTGGCCTTAAGGGCTCCAAGGTAGCCACAACACACTCTTCCCGAGTAAAACAGCTCTTCACGAGCAACACACTCTTCATGAGTCTTCTTGGCCTTAAGGGCTCCAAGGATAGCCATACACTTGCACCAACTTCACTTGTTGATGACTTTTACAATTTTTCAACTTGCGTCGGTGTTGAAAGACCTTACAATAAATTGAATAACACCTTCACGGTGTAACAACAGGAAGAATACAAGCTCTTCACACAAGAAATAAATTACAAACTCCAATACAACACAAATGTATGAAGTTTGAAATGGTAGAATAAATTTGAATAAGCGAAGCTTTCTTGTAGTTTATAGACTTGTTTATTTTTTTTCAACATGCTCCAAAACATCCATATTTATAGTGTAGAAGGCCCCCAAGGCTCCTACTAGCCGTTGCTACACATAAGGCTTGAATCACTCGTCAATCGCCTCAGCCATCGCCTCGGGCGATCTCCATCGCCGCGCACCAACGGTCAAATTCTTCACTGATCGCCTCAGGCGATGTCCCGATCGCTTCAGGTGATCTATACCAAAAATCAATGACGTAGCTTCGGTTGCTCAGAAATATTCATCACCTCAAGCGAAGTCCCCATCGCCTCAAACGTTCCAGGCATCGCCTCAGACGATCTAGCCATCGCCTCAGGCTATCTCGCCCAGCGCGCGGTCCTCGGCGTCGCTTCAGTCGATGTACATGGCGAAGTCTCGAAATGTTGTCATCGTCTGGGGCGATGGTCACCATCGCCTGGGGCGATCCTGCCCAGACCTTGCACAATATGATTTTCTTCATACATTCCATTTCAATCATCTAAACCTGTACACTAAGTAGACACATTAGTATAACAAACACAAGTTTTGTTGATCATCAAAACTCATAAATAATTTGGAGATAAATTAAGCATTAAACTCAACCATACGTTTAAGGCTCAACAATCTCCCCCTTTTTGATGATCACAAAACTTTATAAACTTGAAGATGTAATATGCATGAAATGTGAGTACACAAGACTCCCACTTAACAATTGCATAGCACATACAAGATTTACCAAGTAAAGCATGATACAAAAACTCTCCCCCTCAACCCATGCATACAAAAACACTCTCCCCCTCAAACAATGCATGTATTAAGCTTCAAATTTATTACAAAATTCTCTCCCTTTTTGTGATAATCAAAAGCACAAAGTTCAAATAACCATAGCACAAGTATATGTTGACATATATCCATAGTCTAACAATTTACACATGTTCCTCATCAAGCATGTAATAGCTTTAAATCATTGAGAGGAAAAACAAACATGCGTTTAAGGCAAACAACAATGAATTCTAGATGTGCAAAATGTGCATATGTTCTACTAAGAGTTCATGCACTCATGCCCAATAGACATTAAAATTCTCAATGCACCATTATAAACAATTGATAAGTTAATGAGCGTAAAATCAATGAGGCCATAGAAACAATAAAGTTATATGAAAATCTTAAGCCATATTTCTATGAACCTAGATAGAGCATCTAAACAATTAAAGCATGCTTAATCACATTTAATTATATTGCACATTGCATATTCAAAATGGACTCATTTCACATCAAGATATTTGCCATAAAGAGTTAAGCATACATCATGCATCAAAACAATTTATATGTGCATATGCTAAGGGGAAATGCATTTTACTATCAATGAATATTGAGCTTCATTATTTATTGGTCACAATTAATTTGTGCCAATGAAATTTTTCATTGCTCTTTTAAATGCACAAAATAAATTTACCTTTGATGACAAGAGTACGTTCTTGTCATTGGTCCTATACCTCGCGCTTCCTCTATTGTGGTGCATAATATGATTTCCTCCCTTGAGGTGCTAGTGCCTTCATCCTCCATTTCTTTGTTGTTTCTACAAAACAAGTTAACAATTGGAGTTTCTCTGGTACCCATTTGATTTTTGGGTCCTTGTGGGTTAGCTTTCATCGATGCCTTTGGAATCCATTTCCATCTCTTGTTAGGTTGGTATTGGATTTTAGCAAATCTATATTTATTCTTTGTATGACCATCTTTACAACAATAAGTGCAAGTAGGAGAATATGCTTAGTTTTAGCCAACAAGCTTGAAAATGTTTTAGATTTGCTTGAAAAGCCTAGTCCGGCTTTATCCAAGCTACAACGTTGCAAGCCAAGCAATTCATTCATCTTTAAACTACTATCACTAAACTTGCAAAAAGATTTCTTCAAAGAACTTGGTTCATTTTTCAATGAATTGTTTTCTTCATCTCTCTTGGCTACCTCCAGTTTGAGTAATTTGTTATTCATCTTGGTTTTGCCAAGAACATCAATAAGCTCATGATAGGAATCTAATAATTCATCAAAAGATGGTACCTCATCGTCGCTCTCCTCTTCCTCGTCATTTGCATCATCTTTGGCCATGCGACAAATGTTTGTTACTTCTTCCCCATCGGAGTCACTATCACTCCATGTGGCCATTAGAGCTTTCTTCTTTCCTTTATTCTCATTCTTCTTCCTAGGACATTCATTAACACAATTACCTTTATATTGACAATTATAACATGTTACCTCTTGTTTAGAATCATGTTTGGTAGCACCGGAGGTCTTTGGCTTGTTGTATTTGTTGTAGAATTTCTTGAACTTTCTTGTGAACAAGATCATCTCTTCATCATCTTCATCATCTTCATCATCAGATTGTTCTTTCCTCCCGACCAAGGCTATTCCCTTTCTTATGGATCTATCATCCTCCTTTATTCCTTTCCGTGTTGACACTTCAAGCTCATGGGTCACCAAGGTTCCAAGGAGTTCATCAAGGTCATATGACACACTATCTCCTTTGTTGGATTCGATGATAGTCGTCCTCTTGGCATCCCATTCTTGTGGTAAGGCTCTAAGGGCTCTTATCCATATTTTCTTTGGAGGATACTTCTCACCAAGTTGGGCAAGCTATGAATTGAGTGAGCCTTCTAAACATTGAATCAATGTTTTCTCCGGACTCCATCTCAAAGGTTTCACTTGAGTTGCAATAGATCAATCTTTGTCTCCTTCACTTGATTTGTGCCCTCATGACAAATTTGCAATTTGTCCCATATTTTCTTTGCGGTTGAGCACATCGAGATCCGGTTGTACTCCTTCATATCTAAAGCACAATGCAAAATATTAATAGCTTTAGCATTTTGATAAATTAAAATCATATCCGATCTTGTAAAATCGTCCATTTCTTTGGGAATACTCATTCCACCAACTTCCTTTAAAGGAATGTGTGGACCTTTTACAATGATTTTTCATAGGTCATAATCTACGGATTGGATGTATTGAGAAATTCTATTTTTACAATATCCGTAGTTATCTCCCGTGAAGAGCGGTGGTCGACTGACCTTGAGCAAACTCATTTGCTAGATTACCTATAGAAATTTTTTGATTTAAAACAAAAATCAAATGGCTCTGATACCACTTGTTGGAATCGAAAGGTTCCTTGGCTACTTTAGCGTTTTAAAATGAATTTGCAAAAAGTCGAGTTTGCGCTGCGGAAGACTTGATGTCAATCGACAAATAAACAAAATGAAGAAATAAATAAATGCGTAAATTAAATAAAGCAATAAAGAACAAGAGAATTTGTTATAGAAGTTCGGCGATGAATCGCCTACGTCTCCTCTTCCCGGTTAGAAAACGTTTAACCGTGGTTCCACTAGAACAATCTTGATCTTGGCCTTAAGGGCTCCAAGTTAGCCACAACACACTCTTCCCGAGTAAAACAGCTCTTCACGAGCAACACACTCTTCACGAGTTTTCTTGGCCTTAAGGGCTCCAAGGATAGCCACACACAACTCTTCCCGAGTTACCACACTTTTCATGAGTCTTCTTGGCCTTAAGGGATCCAAGGATAGCCACACACTTGCACCAACTTCACTTGTTGATGACTTTTACAATTTTCCAACTTGCGTCGGTGTTGAAAGACCTTACAATAAATTGAATAACACCTTCACGGTGTAACAACACGAAGAACACAAGCTCTTCACACAAGAAATAAATTACAAACTCCAATACAACACAAATGTATGAAGTTTGCATTGCTAGAAAAAAATTGAATAAGCAAAGCTTTCTTGTAGTTTATAGACTTGTTTCTTTTTTTCAAAATGCTCCAAAACATCCATATTTATAGTGTAGAAGGCCCCCAATGTTCCTACTAGCCGTTGCTACACATAAGGCTTGAATCACTCGTCAATCGCCTCAGCCATCGCCTCGGGCGATCTCCATCGCCGCGCACCAACTGTCAAATTCTTCACTGATCGCCTCAGGCGATGTCACGATCGCCTCAGGCGATCTATACCAAAAATCAATGCCGCCTCAAGTGAAGTCCCCATCGCCTCAAACGTTCAAGGCATCGCCTCAGGCGATCTCGCTCAGCGCGCGGTCCTCGGCGTCACTTCACTCGATGTGCGTGGCGAAGTCTCAAAAGGCTGTCATCGCCTGGGGCGATCCTGCCCAGACCTTGCACAATATGATTTTCTTCATACATTCCATTTCAATCATCTAAACGTGTACACTAAGTAGACACATTAGTATAACAAACACAAGTTTTGTTGATCATCAAAACTCATAAATAATTCGGAGATAAATTAAGCATTAAACTCAACCATGTATTTAAGGTTCAACAAACACACACACACAATGCTTCAATGTCAACACCCAATCCAAATAATGCTCTAAATCAAGCTAAGATATGATCCAAAAGGTAGGAATCGATTAAACCATAGCCAAAAATTCCCAGACAATAAAATGTACCGTTCCCCTGGACCAAAAATGTCGAACAAATTCCACAAAACTTCAAGGAAAGTTCAAGTAAGAAGCAAAGTAATATCTAAGCACACTAACCTGAAAGAAATCATGCTTGAAGCAAGGAAAAAATCGCTTCTTTTAACCTTGGATGGAAACAGCGTGAAGGGCTATGGAGAAAAGAGACAAAAAAAAATTTAAAACATGACCCTCCCCAATGTTAGAATAACATTGGGGAGGGTCATGCTTTAAAAAAAAATTAAGGTTATTTCCCAAAATCTTTCGAAAAGAAGGAGCCCAATGGATGTGGGTTGGTAGGTGTAAATGTGCGTTTTTTTATTGTCAAGCCCTATTTTTAAATCTCACCCTTGATTTAGTTCACACCATTCAATTTCATCTCCTCTCATTACTTAATTAATTTATTTAAGTCCAAGTTTCAATAATTACCCTTATTATTTACAAGAATTGTTATTTAAAATTGCACCACAAGTTCACTCTGACTCGATGTATTCCAAATCAGATCCGACTACATTCCCAATAATTTAATTTCTGAATTAATTCAAGTTTACCTCAAATAATATAACTAATTAAATGTAAATAATTTCGGGCATCACACAATCCATCCTAACATAAGGTAATAATTGTGCATAAAAGACTAAATTCAGGAAACTCCCCTCTACGTTTCAGTCAGAAGTAATTTACGCACGTTTGGTTTTGATTATGTGAAACTTATCTCCATGTGATTTGAAAATAGGCAGCAAGCCACCCTCTGGTTTGTGATTGATGCAAAACACTTTCCTAAACAAGAATTTGATATTTATTCAGTACCAAGGCCTTTATTTAAACTAAGAAAGAGTTGCTATTAGTTGAAATATCAGTGCCACGACCTTATTTAAACTAAGAAAGAGTTGCTATTAGTTGAAATATCAGTGCCACAACCTTTTTTAAACTAAGAAAGAGTTGCTATTAGTTGAATTCGATACATTCGTTTTCCTTCTTAAGCTTCAAAACAAAGATGGTGAGCTCACATGGGTAGCTACCGTCTTCGGTAGCCCCCTTCGACAAGTAAGTGGGAAAAATGGGAGTGAGTTCATAAACCGGACTCTTTCGAACCGCTTCCTACTTCTTTGCTCGGTGACGAGGCTGTGATATCGTCGTATTCTTTCGGCTTGGATTAGTCGGACCCGGCTTGAATGCAAGCAAGGGTCGGCTAAATTGGGGTGGGGACGGTGAACTATATTTTGTAAACTACAGAGATATAATGTGTAGTTTCAAATCACATATGATAAAGTGTCTATCAATGATAACACTTGCGGTGAATTGACACTAGCTCATATTAAACCCATAAACAAGACGCGGTAGTATCCATCATGCTATGATAGAGATATAAACAAGATATAGATAAATATCGAGATATTTAGTTTGCATTTAAATTTGAATTCCTAAAATCAAGCTTATCTCTTGTAATCATTTACAATCTTTTGTAATCTCTTTAAGATTCAGTTAGATTATAGGAGATCTGTAAACTATTTATATTGCTTTTCATGAATGAAATACAATAGCATATTTTCCACCTTCTATTGCTCTTCATGGTATCAAAGCCTTGAACTTGATAGGCCTTCCTCCTTCTCCATCGCACGACTACTTCCTAGCCTACCTCTCTCTCTTTTTTTTCCTTCTCTTCCCCACATGGCTGCCGTACACCAAGAATTACCATACCCAATGAACAGGAACCCACCAAACCATTCACTATAATCAACATATCAGCCTCAAACATCATCAAGCTCACACCCACCAACTATCTATCCTGGAAGCTGCAAATTGAGGCTGTTCTCATTGGTTTTTTTTAAAAAAAATTTAGGGGAGGGGGGGGACTCGAACACGAGACCTCTTACATTGGGAAATAGGTGACAACCACTAGGCTAAAGCTTGTTGTCAGACTGTTCTCATTGGTTATGACCTATACAAATTCATTGATGGTTCTCACCCTTGCCCATCTCACACCATTCAGAAAACTACAGAGACACTCCCGAATCCGGATTACTTTACATAGATTCGCCAGGACAAATTGTTTTTTGGTGCATTGGTTGGCTCTCTCACCCCTCCTCTAGTTCCGCTCATCCAACAAGCAACCACTACTCGTGACGCTTGGATCACACTTGCGCACACCTATGCCCGTCCCTTACGGGGCCACATTAAACAAATTAAGGATCAAATCAAATCTACTGTCAATGGTTCACACAAAATCACAGAATACCTACAATTCATCAAAACAAGAGATGATGAGCTAGCTGCACTCGGCAAGCCTATGGATCATGAGGATTTAATTGAGAAGATTCTCGATGGCCTTGATGATGATAACAAATCCATTATTGACGCAATTGACGATCGTGAAACTCCTATCACCTTTGATGAACTCCATGAGAAATTGATCAACAAGGAACTCTCCTTGCGGCTTCATCAAACCTCCACATCGCTGATTCCCGCTACTGCCAATGTTGCCACTCGCAACACTTATGGAACATCACGGCCTAACCCCAAGAGGTCTTCCTGGCAACACACTCCAAATGGCTTTCCTCATGCCCAAGCTTCTTATGCACCTCGGCCTAATTACCCTGCACCACGCCCTTTTCTCGGCAAATGTCAGGGATGCCGAACGTCAAGACACACCGTTCAACACTGTCCCTTATTCCGCTTGGTTTCAATGTCGAACATGCCTTCGGCTCCTCCTCAGTGCACACAGTGGCCTCAATGCCCACCGGCACACCATTGGCAACCACATGCTCTTGTTGCAACCAACTCCGCCTCGGCCACTCCTACTTGGCTTCTTGACAATGGGGCATTGCACCATGCCACTACAGATCTGGGAAATCTCTCGTTTCATACTCCGTATGTTGGCTCTGACGACATTATGATTGGTGATGGCACGGGTCTTCCAATTACCAACACTGGTTCTATCTCTTTACCCACACCCATTAAAACATTTTCTCTACATAATGTTCTTTGTGTCCCTTCCATGAAAAAGAACTCAATTTTTATTTCTTAGTTTTGTCACAACAACAATTCTGCAATTGAATTCTTACCCACTTCATTTATTGTGAAGGATCTGTGAACGGGAGCAATACTTCTACAGGGCTGCTATAAGGATGGTGTCTATGAATGGACGGTTTCCAGTAGTTATTCTTCTTCCACACTAGTTGCATTTCTAGTATTAAGACCACTTCGTCCTAGTGGTATCATAGGCTAGGTCATCCGTCTGTTTCAATTCTTAGGCATATTGTTTCTAGTTCTCAACTGGATGTGTTGAGTCCTTTTTTCCTTTAACTTCAATTGTAATGCTTGCCAATGCAATAAAAGTCACAAGTTACCATTTTCAAATTCATCAATTGTTTCTCATTCCCCTTTACATATTATTTCTCTGATGTGTGGACTTCAACCATACAGTTATTTGATGAATTCAAGTACTATGTTATCTTTGTTGATCACTATACGAAATATATTTAGTGCCCTCTTAAACGCAAATCTCATGTTCTTGATGTTTTTACCCGTTTCAAAGCTCTTGTAGAAAAAAATTTCAGTCAAAAAATCATCACACTCTACTCTGACAAATGGGGACCATACCAAGCACTCTCTCAATTTCTTGCCACACATGGGATTTCTCATCTCACATCCCCACCTCACACGCCTGAGCACAATGGGTATGCCGAACGGCGTCATTGTCTTATTGTTGAAACGGGTCTATCTCTGCTATCTCATGCATCTATGCCACTCACATATTGGTCATCTGCCTTGGCCACGGCTGTTTATTTGATCAATAGATTACCCACTCCCACTCTTCACAACCAGTCACCCTATACTGCACTATTTCCATCACCGCCCAATTACTCAAAACTTCGGGTATTTGGGTGTTTATGCTACCCTTGGTTTCATCCTTACTCCCCTCACAAACTTGCACTTAGGTCCACCCCGTGTGTTTTCCTTGGGTACTCTTTGACACAGAGTGCGTACCTGTGTCTTGATCCGTCCACAAACAAAATATATACTTCATGCCATGGCAAGTTTGTTGAGTCGATATTCCCCTTTTCCTACCTCCAGTCTCATCTTCATCGCCCCACTGATGACATTAATCTTCAATGGTTTCCTTCTGACAACCGTCACCAGCACACCATCCTCGATCTCGGCCTCTGCTGCTCCCATGTCGTCGATCGGTGCACCTCTTGTTCCATAACTAGAGTCGTCCAATTCAACATCCCCCTCAATACAACTTAATGACTTGCCTCCCTCTCCCAACCAAGACGAGTACAGACCTGCAATCCCACAACCAAAGAACTCCTCATCTGCCACCGCACCAAAATCCATACCCAGACCAATTGTCACAAGACCCAAAAACAACATCCACAAACCAATTCAAAAATTCAACCTAGCGGCCCAACTCAACCTCTCTGACGTTGAACCAACCTTTGTCACCCATGCCATCAAAAACCCAAAAACAACGTCAAGCTATGTCAGAAGAGTATGTTTCCTTGATTTGGAATGGTACATGGGAATTAGTTCCCCCTGAACATGCTCAGAACTTAGTCGGCTGCAAATGGATATTTCGAGTTAAACGCTTATCTGATGGCTCTGTTTCCAGGTACAAGACTTGCTTGGTTGCTAAGGGCTTCCATCAGCGCTCTGGTGTGGACTATCATGATACTTTCAGGTCTGTTGTGAAACCAACAACTGTTCACCTTGTACTCAGTCTTGCAACAAGCCGAGGGTGGCCACTTCGCCAACTCGATGTGAATAATGCATTCCTTCAAGGCAATCTTACTGAGGATGTTTACATGGCGTAACCGCATGGATTCATTGATCAAGACAATCCTCATCATGTCTGTAGTTACATAAGGCAATCTATGGCCTCAAGCAGGCTCCTCGTGCCTGGTATCATGAGTTGCGCCAATTCCTTGTTTCTTCTGGCTTCACCAACTCTCATGCTGACACTTTCCTATTTATCCTCGCTAAAGGGGGCTCATTACTATATATCTTGGTCTATGTCGATGACATAATAATTATTGGGGACGATACTGACGCCATGGACAAGTTCATCTCACGTTTAGCTCACAGATTCTCTCTTAAGGACCTGGGCGATTTAACCTACTTTCTTGGTGTTGAAGTCATCTATCATGATCATGGCATCCTCCCATCCCAGAAACACTATATTATGGATCTACTTGCCCGAACCAAAATGGCTGATGCAAAGCCGGTCAGCACCCCATTTGCCACCAACCCTACGCTTATTCTACACTCTGGGTCGGCACTCTCTGATCCCACTTACTACAGGGCCATTGCTAGGAGCCTACAATACTTGATACTTACACGCCCCGATATTTGTGGTAAATACCAGTGATCATTGGAATGCTGCTAAGCGACTCCTTCGCTATCTCTGTGGCTCAGCTGATCACAGAATCATTCTTTATCATAATTCTCCGATTTCCATCCATGCTTTCTCTGATGCGGATTGGGTCGGCAACAAGGATGACCTCACATCCACTAGTGCATATATTGTGTATCTTGGCCATAATCCCATCTCCTGGAGCTCCAAGAAGCAACGCGCTGTTGCACGTTAATCCACCGAAGCCGAGTATAGCTCTGTTGCCACAATCGCTGCTGAATTGTGTTGGCTATCCCCCTTACTGTCTGAACTAGACATCAAACTCCCTCATTCACCATTCATTTATTGTGACAACGTAGGTGCCACAAATCTTTGCTCTATTCCCGTATTTCATTCACGCATGAAACATGTGGCCTTGTACTATCACTTCATTCGTGAGCAAGTTCAGACTGGTGTGCTGCGTGTCACTCATGTCTCATCGGAAGATCAACTGGATGATGCACTCACCAAACCATTGCCACGCACACGCTTTCACCTATTGAAGACCAAGATTGGACTCACCGATCGGTGCTCCATCTTGCGGGGGCAAGATAGAGATAAAGATCGAGATATTTAGTTTGCACTTAAATTTGAATTCCTATGATCAAGCTTATCTCTTGTAATAATTTACAATCTTTTGTAACCGATTTTCTACGTACCTCCACCGAGTCACACAAATATCGAGAATTTATGTACTCCTCAAATTGACCTCGGGCTATAGTCACCTGACCAAAAATCATTCAAATAGACCAAGACTATCAACATCATTATTTTAAAGATCATGTTCCAAACATGCATCCAACGATAAATTCATAATTCTTTCAAAACTTAATCAAATGACATGAGTCCAATTTAGAAATGATGGATTTTGACTGTATTGTGGATATTGATGTATTGAACCGATATATTGTTCTTCATGAATGAATACTGATGTGATTCGATATTTTAGAGTATAAGGTAGAATAAAGTGTTAATGAAAAATAACGATAAACACACTAAGATGTTTTACGTGGAAAACCCTCAAATTGAGAGAAAAACCACGGGAGCTAGTCCAGTATAAACTTTACTATAAACGTTGATGATTTACAAGACTCTCCTCACACAAGTAACAATCGCCCAATGACTTATCAGAATATCCTAGAAAAATAATGAAAATGACCGAACAGAAGTAAATATGCTCTCTTCGGAGTCTTTTTGTCTAGAAAATTTCAACCTCTAACTGTGAGACTATCTGCAGGTATTTATAGGGCTGTTCCCAGTGATTGGCTCGTGGGAGATCCAGAATACGATGTCCTCTGATCGTGGCTTAACTGGAGCCAAACGTGTCCGAGAAATCCGCGTCTCATTATTGCACGTTTATCCATGCCGGTTGATTTGTCGGTTATCTCCGGGTCTTCCGCTAGTCTTTGACCAGAAAACCAAGGAGGGTTTAGCAGCTGTTCGGTAAAACCCTGCTCGGTGCTATCTGCTCGGTGTCCTCTGTTCGGTATATGACTTGTTCGGCTCTTGAGGGGATTTTACCCGAGGAAGCCAATATGTCATATGACATCACCTCACCCCCTAAAGTAAAGCAAGACGAGACTTTTGAAGTCTTTTTTTATTATCTTCGGGTAAAATCCTAAACTTAACCTGCTCGGGACATTTTTGCCGCCCTTTCTTCCCGCCTAAAAATTTCAAATGCCGCGCGACGTTTCGTTTCCCGAGGCACCATTATAACCGTTCATTCCATCATTTTTGGACGGTGAAGATTGAATGACTGTTCATATGGTCCCATCTATAAATACCCATCACTTTTCTTCATTTGTCTTACTTTGCTGCACTTTGCTTCCGAGCTAGCATCAGACGATCGAACAGCCTTCCCCAGTAATCTTCATTTTTCAGTCACCAAGTATGGTTTCTTCCTCAGCCGACTCTTCCTTACAGGCGATAGATATGTTCAATGAGGGAGACGCTCTTAGCCCCTCTCCTCAACCCTCTTCCTCTTCTTTTGATAGCGACAAAACTCTAAGCTCTTCTGCTGCGTCAGCTGCTCGTATACAAGAGCAGAGACTTGCTACAGAGCGAGATTTAGTTAAAGCCCGCGTTCCCTGGTTTGAGATCTTTGAGTCTGAGGTCAAATTGACTCAGCACCTAAGTAATATCCGAACTAAATGGGGGATTTCCGAGGGGACTTCTATTATTGCTCCCCCTTCCGGATCTCGTCCCCACTTACCCCTTAAGGGGTATTTTCCTTTTTATATAGACCTGGTCCGAGGAGGCCTCCGTTTTCCTATCCCTCCTTTCTTTATTGAAGTAACCTCCTACTTCTCTGTTTCCCTTAGTCAATTATTTCCCAATAGTTATCGATTATTAGCAGGCTTCTTCATAGTTCTTTCTTATCTGGGTTTTACCCCTACTCCCGAACTTTTCCATTGTTTTTTTCAATTGAACAAGAAAGAGATCGGGCTCTTTTACTTTTCCTCCCAGACAGGGGTTGGCTTCCTCAAAAAATACCCCTCGTCCATAAAAAACTGGAAAAACTCTTACTTTTTTGCTCATCCGCTCCAACCCCGGGATTGCCCTATGGAGTGGAGGGAAAATCTCCCGAGGGGCAAGTCAATCAAGGGTACCTTGAGGAGGAACTGTAATTTTTCGGTTCGTCGTGCATTTGGCGATCAGTGTTTTAATTTGATGGAGCTAATTGACGACGGACTGTTATACTTGTTCCAGCTGAGCCCGAAGGGTGCATCCTTGCAAATGCCCCTCGGTGAGTGCTTTTCAAGCAGTCTCATTCGTTTTACTTTCCACTTGTTATGTTCGGACTAATATTTCTCTGCTCTTTTCAGAAACAAAGATGATGAAGGATAGGATGACCGAGAAGCTGAAGGGAAAAAACCAGAAAGGCCAAACTTCTAAGGTTGTTACTGCTCCCGCCCCTCCTGCTTCCGTCGAGATTTTGACTCCTCCTGAGGAGAGGACTTCTCCCGAGAAGACTCAAGCTCTTCATCGCCAGAAGAGGGCTACTCCCGAAGGTCCAAGTTCTTCACCCAAGCACCCCTTCTTAAGAAAACTTCTTCTTCTGTCATCCCTTCTGAACCCCGAGCCTCTTCCTAACCTGCACTTGGTGTTTCTCGGCCTCCCTCGAGATACCATATCCCTTCTTGGACGTATTCTCCCAGCGCCCCATTATTGAAAAAACCCGACCCCAAAACCTCCCAATCCATTTTGTGCTACACCCCCAACTCAGGCGACCGTAAGTACCTCGGGGAACTGGCCTTCAGCAACCTGGTGAACGACTTCTCCTCCTCCTTTACTCAGGTAGATACTTTTACCAATTAATCTGCTTTGCTTGTCTTTTCTCAATACATTCATCCGTCACTATAATCTTTTATATGCTCTGATGCAGGCCCACATGATGGCGGGTGAGCTTCTCACTCGTTTTCATTCAGTACGATTAGCTGATGGCCAAAACCAGAAGCGCATCAGGCAGTTGGAGAGTATGGGTGAGGAGCTGAAGAAAACAGTGAGCCTTTTGGAGGAGCGGCACTTGGCCCTGGTGTCAGCTCGGGATAAAGCGTAGAAGGCCCTTGCAGAGGAGCGGACAAAATTCACCGATCTTAAAAGTGCTAACTCTACTCTGCCGGAGCAGTATAAATCCCTGGCCGAGCAACATCAATCTTTCTCTGAGCAACTTGCTCAAGAGAAATCTTCCACTGCTACTCGTATGGAAGAAGTCTGGCTCTCGAAGAAGGCCGAGTTTTTGAAGTCTCCAGAGTATAGCAACATGGTGGTTGGCCGTGCTTATAAGTTTTTTGATCACGGATTTGAAGCATGTGCCAGCCAATTTGAAGCTCAAGGCTACCCTGCCGAAGGAGCTTCAAAAGGTTTCCTTGATGTGAGTGCTGCTTTAGAAAGCCTCCCTGAAGAGCTATTTCACCCATAGGGTAGAGCTTTTACCTTTTCTTGTATTTCTTTTCGTTCATGAATAAAATTATTCACTTGTCTATTTTCCTCCGTAAAACAACGAATTTTTAAGTTTAAACGTGGACCAAACATCCCGATCCCACGAGTAAATAATTAAAATTCCGAACAAGCTCCCCACCCCGAGCACAACTACTTAGGCAATTTTATGTTTAAACGTGGACCAAACATCCCGATCCTACGAGTAAACAATTAAAATTCCGAACAAGCTCGCAACCCCGAGCACAACCACTTAGGCAATTTTAAGTTTAAACGTGGACCAAACATCCCGATCCCACGAGTAACAATTAAAATTCCGAACAAGCTCGCAACCCCGAGCACAACCACTTAGGCAATTTTAAGTTTAAACGTGGACCAAACATCCCGATCCCACGAGTAAACAATTAAAATTCCGAACAAGCTCGCAACCCCGAGCACAACCACTTAGGCAATTTTAAGTTTAAACGTGGACCAAACATCCCGATCCCACGAGTAAACAATTAAAATTCCGAACAAGCTCGCTACCCCGAGCACAACCACTTAGGCAATTTTAAGTTTAAACGTGGACCAAACATCCCGATCCCACGAGTAAATAATTAAAATTCCGAACAAGCTCGCAACCCCGAGCACAACCACTTAGGCAATAAGTTTAAACGTGGACCAAACATCCCGATCCCACGAGTAAACAATTAAAATTCCGAACAAGCTCGCTACCCCGAGGACAACCGCTTAGGCAATTTTAAGTTTAAACGTGGACCAAACATCCCGATCCCACGAGTAAACAATTAAAATTCCGAACAAGCTCGCTACCCCGAGCACAAACACTTAGGCACTTTTAAGTTTAAACGTGGACCAAACATCCCGATCCCACGAGTAAACAATTAAAATTCCGAACAAGCTCTCAACCCCGAGCACAACCACTTAGGCAATTTTAAGTTTAAACGTGGACCAAACATCCCGATCCCACGAGTAAACAATTAAATTCTGAACAAGCTCGCTACCCCGAGCACAAACACTTAGGCAATTTTAAGTTTAAACGTGGACCAAACATCCCGATCCCACGAGTAAACAATTAAATTCCGAACAAGCTCGCTACCCCGAGCACAAACACTTAGGCAATTTTAAGTTTAAACGTGGACCAAACATCCCGATCCCACGAGTAAACATTTAAATTCCGAACAAGCTCGCTACCCCGAGCACAAACATTGAGGCAATTTTAAGTTTAAACGTGGACCAAACATCCCGATCCCACGAGTAAACAATTAAAATTCCGAACAAGCTCAATGAATCAAATACTTTCATATTATTAATACTGAATTCATAATTGAAATAACAAAGAAAGATTAGACAAAATACTTCTTCAAGTTATGAATGTTTCAAGGTCTTACCAACTCCCGACCTTCATGATCTTCTAGTCTGTAAGCTCCTCTTCCGATCACTTCCTTGATTTTGTAAGGGCCCTCCCATTTGGGTGCCAGCTTTTTCACCTCACCAGCAGGATTTGTTCTTCTTAACACCAAATCCCCGACTTGAAATGTTCTTGGGCGAACCCTTCAGTTATAGGCGTTGGTAATCCTTACTTTATACAGCTCTGTTTTTGTTACAACTTGTTCTCTTAGTTGATCAATCTCATCTAACTCTTGCTTTCTTCTATCCTCGTTCTGCTCGGGATCATAACATTGTATTCGGAGAGATTCAACTCCAATTTCTGCTGGAATGAGGGCCTCCGAACCATATACCAGACTATACGGAGTTTCCCCTGTAGATACCCGCGGAGTTGTTCGGTAGGCCCACAAGACTCCAGATAGTTCGTTTACCCATTCTCCTCGGGCTACTTCCAGCTTCGTCTTAATCCCATGTAATAGAATCATGTTAATAACTTCGACTTGCCCATTTGACTGCGGGTAGGCCACCGACGTGTATACTTGCCTGATTCTCTTATCCTCGCACCATTCCTGTAGTTTCTTCCCCTGAAACTGCCTCCCATTATCGGAAATTATTCTCCTCGGTATTCCGAATCGACATAATATGCTTCTCCATAGAAATTTAATGATTTCCTCCTCAGTTATTTTTGCCAAAGGCTCAGCTTCCACCCATTTTGTAAAGTACTCAACTGCTACTAGGATGAATTTCCTTTGTCCTCTGGCAAGAGGAAAAGGTCCAACGATGTCCATCCCCCACTGATCGAAGGGACAGGAGGTAACACTGCTATTTAAGACCTCCGCGGGCATATGAGACAAATTTGCATGTTTCTGGCAGTTGTTACACGTTTTAGCAATTTCTTTGGCATTCTCTCTCATGCTGAGCCAATAGTATCCTGCTAGAAGAGCTTTCTGATACAACATATTGCTTCCCAAATGATTTCCACAACAGCCTTCATGAATTTCCTTTAGCAAATGTTCTCCTTCTTGTATTGATGCACATTGTAAGAAGGGAGTTGAAAATCCCTTTTTGAACAATTTACCTTCCACTAACACGAAGCGCCTCTCCCCTCTCTTTACCCGAGCAGCTTCCTTTGGGTCTGATGGCAAACACCTTGGTTTTTAAGAATTTAATGATATGTTCTCGCCAATCAGATATAATACAGGGCTCTAAATTCATTATCTTGTTGATAGCTACGTGCGAGACCAAAAGATAATGTACTAGTACTTTCCTGTTCTTCCACTCATGAACGGAACTGGCCAACTTTGCGAGTTTATCGGCTCGGCTATTATCCTCTCGTGGTATTTGCTTCAACTCCACTTCCTGGAACTGAGTCATTAATGTTTGGGCATTCTCCACATATTTTTTAACTTTTCTTCTTTCACCTTGTATACCCCATTTACTTGCTGAACAACCAGCATTGAATCCATGAACACTTTTACTTTCCGAGCTCCGGCATCTAATGCTACTCGTAAACCCGATAGGAGAGCTTCGAATTCGGCTTCATTGTTTGAGGAATGAAAACCGAACTGAATAGCTATGGCAATTTCTTCTCCTTCTGGACTGACAAGTAGAGCTCCTGTACCGCTTCCTATTTGAGTGGATGGCCCATCTATAAACAAGCTCCAATCTTTTTCTTCACGAGTATGAGTCACCTCGACCAAGAAATCCGACAAGGCTTGAGCTTTGATGGTAGTTCGAGGCTGATAAGAAATATCGAACTCACTCAATTCTGTGGCCCATTTCACCATTCGTCCTGAAATTTCTGCTTTTGATAGGAGCCTTCCCAAGGGAGTGCTCGTCACCACCATGATAGGGTGAGACAAGAAGTACGGCCGAAGCCTTCTCGCAGTGATCACGAGAGCCAAGGCTAATTTTTCAATTTCAGGGTATCTCTGTTCGGCTCCTTGCAAAGCTCGGCTGACGTAGTATACCGGTTGCTGATGCCCCAACTTCTCTTGAATTAACACCGAGCTGACAACTTCCTCGGTTATCGACAAGTAGACGAGGAGGGTTTCATTGTGCTCGGGTTTATTCATTAACGGTAACTGAGCTAGATACTCTTTCAAGTCCTCGAAAGCTTTCTGACACTGATCATCCCAGTCGAATTGCATTCCTCGCCTTAATGCTTTAAAGAAGGGCAAACTCCTATCAGCTGATCGTGATATGAATCGACTAAGCGCCGCTATTCTCCCTGTTAATCTTTGTACTTCGTTCAATGTCCAAGGAGGGTTCATTTCTTGGATTGCTCGGATCTTCTCAGGGTTAGCTTCCACACCTCTCTCTGTCACCATGTACCCCAAGAATTTTCCACTATGAATTCCGAAAGTGCATTTGGCGGGATTCAATTTCATGCCAAATCTCCTTAAAGTGGCGAAGACCTCCTCCATATCTTCGATCAGATTTTGGGCCTTCTTGCTTTTGATCAGGACATCATCGACATAAACCTCCACGTTCCGCCCTATTTGATCTTTGAACATCTTATCCATTAGTCTCTGATAGGTGGCCCCAGCATTTTTCAATCCAAAGGGCATTACCACATAGCAGAAAGTTCCTCCCGTTGTGACAAAGCTAACCTTGGATTGGTCTTCTTGTGCTAAGGGGATTTGATGATATCCTTGATATGCATCCATAAGACACAACAGCTCGTGTCCCGCAGTAGAGTCCACTAATTGATCGATCCTCGGTAATGGATAACAATCTTTGGGACACGCTTTGTTCACGTCTCGAAAATCTACACACATCCTCCACTTGTCTCCTGTTTTAGGTACTAGAACCACATTTGAGAGCCATGTAGGGAAACTAATTTCCCGTATATGACCTGCCTTCAGCAACTCCTCTACTTGTTTAGCTATGACGGCATCCTTCTCAGGTCCGAAATGCCTTCTCTTCTGCTTAATTGCCCGAGCACTCGGGTCCACATTGAGATGATGCTCAGCAATCTCGGGTTTTACCGCAATCAAATCAGAAGTATTCCAAGCGAACACATCCACGTTATATATCAAGCACTCAATCACCATTTTCCTCAATTCTGGATCCAACTTGGATTCCATGCGAGTAGTTTTTTCAGGGTGACCGAACTCGATACTCAGAAATTCCTCCTCATGGACTATCCGCTCCTCTGCCTCCGGCTGTCCATGTTTCCTCTTATTGTCTTGATGAGCTCTGACTTCCCCTTACTTGTCCAACTTCCTCTCCGACTGGGAATTTTATCTTCAAGTGGTAAGAAGAAGCAACCGCTTCGAAGGCCGTTAACGCCGGACGACCCAATATTATATTATAAGAGGAAGGTGCATCCAATATGAGGAAGGTGATCATCTTCGTTCTTGTCTTTGATTCCTCACCTAGAGTAACGGGTAAAGACACTTGTCCTATTGGACTTATGACTTCTCCGGTAAACCCATGCAAAGAAGTATTCACTTTTTGTACAGCTATACTTCCCAATTCCATCTGTTTCAAAGTATTAAGCAAGAGCACATCTGCCGAGCTACCTGTATCGACGAAGATTCTCAGTACACTATAGTTGGCCACTGTGGCCGAAATAACCAATGCATCCTCGTGGGGAAAATAAATCTCCTGTAAATCTGCCGGCCCGAAAGCTATAGAAGGACTTTCGTGGGTATGACTTGGATCAATGGATAATACTTCGAGTCTTCGAGCATAACTTTTTATTGCTCGGTTTGAATCTCCACATGAGGTTCCTCCAGAAATCATATGTATAGTTACTCGGTTAGGAACATTGCTCACGGTCCTTTCTCCGGGGACTTGATTTCCTCCCTCCAATCTTTGCCCCCGTACTGCCCAAGGAACTGGTTGAAGTGCTCCTCTCCCTGGATTAGCATTATTCCGAGGAAAAGGGGCATTGCTCCTCAGGTCACCGTCACCTCCTCGCCTTACATCCATTCTTCCTTCATGAACGTTCCCTCCTCGGGTGCTTCCTCCTCGGAATACTCCTCTTCCGTAAGGTCCTCCCCGACCCCTCTTCGGCATAATTTGGTTGATGGTTACCTCCCGATGAGATCTCATCGGTAGGTATTGATCAAAGTTCCTCTTAGACTGCTCTAGTGGCCTCTCTTTCCTATTGACTTCACCACCATTTTTTATTTCTTTCTTCTGTTTCATCCTCTGCGCTTCCTCTAAATTAATGTATTTAGAGGCACGTCCTAGCAATTTGTCATAATCCGACGGTGGCTTCTTGGCCAAAGATCTGAACAGGTCCCCCTCCCTCAACCCTTGGGTGAAAGCACTGGCTAGTATCTCGGACGTCACATGTGGAACATCAAGGCATGCTTGATTGAATCTTTTCAAAAAATCCCGCAGGGACTCTTTCTCCATCTTCCTGAGACCGAACAGACTCAAGGTTGTTCTCTTGCAACTCCTACTGCTCGCAAATTGATGGAGGAACAATGAACTGAACTTAGGAAAGGAATCTACTATTCCTGATGGTAATTGATTGAACCATGATTGAGCAGCGCCAGCTAGGGTAGTCAAGAAAACTCTACATTTCACCACATCTGTCAGCTGATGAAGGAGTGAAGTATTCTCAAATCGAGATAAATATTCCTATGGATCCGTGCTGCCATCATAATTTCCCACACTTAAAGTTCTAAAATTAAGAGGCAGAGGATCGTCAATGACTTGAGGAGCGAATGGGGTGCTCCTCCTTGCCGAGTAAATACGCCCTTCCATTTTATTGCGCATTTTTTGTAACTCCTCCTTTAAATCCTCCATTTGGTGGTGCAAAGTCCTGTCTATTTCATCATTTGAATGATTAGGAAAATCTTCCGGTTCTTTAACCTCATCCTCCGACTTCTTTATAGAGGCTGAGTCTTCCTCTTCTTCCTTAGTTTCTCTCTGACAAGTGGGGGTCATAAACTGCTTCATAACCTCTCCTACAGTTTTAGCAATCATCTCCTTTAAATGTTCCATGGGTATCCCTCCAGTAGGTAATACCCGTGAAACATTCTGAGATGATCCAGCCTCCCTTGGTCCTTATGGTTCTGGGCATAAACGCGGGGGGCGGGGGGGAGTTGGTTTACCCCTTCCCGACATTGGCCCTCGTCCCTTGCTTCTAACCATTTTGCCCTAGATTCTTAATGAAAAATCCTTGCTTCAACGTCTGTACTCTTTTGTTCCCACAGACGGCGCCAATGATGTGATTCGATATTTTAGAGTATAAGGTAGAATAAAGTGTTAATGAAAAATAACGATAAACACACCAAGATTTTTTACGTGGAAAACCCTCAAATTGAGAGAAAACACACGTGAGCTAGTCCAGTATAAACTTTACTATAAACGTTGATGATTTACAAGACTCTCCTCACACAAGTGACAATCACCCAATGACTTATCAGAATATTCTAGAAAAATAATGAAAATGACCGAACATAAGTAAATTTGCTCTCTTCGGAGTCTTTTTGTCTAGAAAAATTCAACCTCTAACTGTGAGACTATCTGCGGGTATTTATAGGGCTGTTCCCAGTGATTGGCTCACGGGAGATCCGGAATACGATGTCCTCTGATCGTGGCTTAACTGGAGCCAAACGTGTCCGAGAAATCCGCGCCCCATTATTGCAAGTTTATCCACGCCGGTTGATTTGTCGGTTATCTCCGGGTCTTCCGCTAGTCTTTGACCAGAAAACCGAGGAGGGTTTAGCAGCTGTTCGGTAAAACCCTGCTCGGTGCTATCTGCTCGGTGTCCTCTGTTCGGTATATGACTTGTTCGGCTCTTGATGGGATTTTACCCGAGGAAGCCAATATGTCATATGACATCAAATACAGTAGCATATTTTCCACCTTCTATTGCTCTTCATGCTTTCCAATTTTGGATTCTCATAATTAGCTAATTTTCCATTCCTAATCTTCTCACTTCAGTTTGGATTAAATATGGAATAGCAATTTTCCATTCCCTGTAAATACGATTATTATATTGTTTGCAATTCTCTGATTAGGGATTTAGGATAACGTGAACATATATTCAAATTACAAATTTAGTTCTATATATTTATATATTATTAACAAATTTGATCCTTATATCTATTAAAGTTTCAAATTATTTCTATACGTTTTATACCATAATTAACAATTTCGCTCGTTTATATTTAGACATTATTAATTATGTTTGTTTACTTTTTCTAAAGTTGAATACAATAAAACCTCTATTAATTAACAATATTTGGACTGTGAAATTTTATTAATTTAAAAATATATTAATTAATCGATAAATTAATAAGCTATCAATTTAAAGATTTTTTTTTCGATTCATCAAGAAGGCATTCATGAGCTTAAAAATGTGATTAATGATCCTAGATACCATAATAAAATTAATGTCTATCACATGTTGGTTTACACATGGTGAAAATGATTAATGTCCAAAGATCTTATGCTTGCAAGAAATTGTGATTAGTGACATTGAAAATCTTGTTAAAAATAAAGATGAGGATGATTCAGTACCTTTATAACCAGTCACACGAAACTGAATAACTCTTTATAATTTTATGTTGTAGTTCGAGAACATGACATCAGAGCTTTTGAATGTAATGAGAAAAATTAGATATATAATTCACCTAGATTTAAATTTTGAGAAAAAATAAACAGCCATGGATTCATATTATACTGAATTATCCTAATTATGTGTAGAAGTTTAAAATTAATTAATGATATTGACGAGATTATAGATTTATACAAGGGTATTCCTAAAAATTATTATCTTATTAATTTATCAAAATTACTAATTTTTAAACTAGCACAAATTGGGTCGGGAAAAAAAATATTATTTTTGAGTTTACTAATTTGCCGAGTATTAATTTATGTATGTTTTCTTGTAGATCAAATGATTTTTTTTAAATTTGAATCTTTGAAATGGCCCATTTTAAGGCAATAATTGTAGGATGGAGACTCTTACAAAATAAGTTAGCAACACAATCAAATCTGGTTCATAGAGGCATCGAGTTGAATCAATCGGACTGCGTCTTGAGCTATCTTAGTGAAGAAGACCATGGACACCTATTCTGTCAATGCATTTTTTCATACAAGGTATGATCTTTAATCTATAGATGGTTGTTGCTTTCGTCGGTAGGTCATGATGATCCATTATCGCACCTGACAATGCATTCTGAGATGAGGCATGTTGGCGTTCCAAAAAATTTGTGAACAATGTTTGGATTTACACGGCTTGGTGTTTATGGCGTGAAAGAAACAATATGATTTTTGAAGGAAAAGAGGCTAGTGTTAATGATGTAATAGAAGAGATTATGGTTACAAATTGGTTGTGGACTAAAGCTTTGTTTAAAGAGTTGATTAATCATTCCCTAAGTGATTGGCTTAGAGAACCAATTTTTTGATAAATCGTTGTAATACTTGATATATAACTGTATTTAGTACTCTTGTATAATGTGATTGAGTATCTCTTGTACTCTACTTATTAATTAAGCTTTTTCTTGTCTCAAATATATATATATATATATATATATATATATATATATATATATATATATATATACACACACACACACATGCACGCGCTTCATTTCAATTTTATTTATTTAATATTACATGTAATTTGTTTTATGTTTTTATTATTAAACATATATCAATTATAATATTTTACCATTTGAAAGTTATTTTAGGTCCATTAAAAAGTTGTAATCACATAGATGTTAAAATTATTTGATTTTCATTTTTTTAATGACCTTAAATAGTATTGTCATGAAAAATTCTGTAATTTTATGCACTTCGATATGAATATATAAAAAGTATATATAATTTTGAAATAACTAATATTAAATTCTAATATCATATTATGATTAATAATTAGACACACGTAATATTCTAATAATAAAAAAATATTTAACAGATTAAAAATTATTTAAAAATAGATAACTTGACTTGATCTAAACAAAATCTTAAATAATTTAAAACCTATATTAAAAATCAATTTTCTAAAAGAACAATTTTAATAGAAAAAATCATGGGTAAACTCACTTAAAATCCCTAGCCACAAACTTTCTTTAACTTAACTCCCCTTATCCAATATTCTATATTCTGATTCTCCAACCATACTTTCATCTTCATCTTAACTCCCTACCCCACAACACTTTACCAATTTACCCTTATAAAGTTAAAATAGATTAATTGCATGATACCCCTAGAGTTTTAAATACTTCTCAAATCACATCCAAAGTTTTACTATTTTTTCTAATAACCTTTCGTAAAATGGATCCGTCTTCGTAAAATGGACCCATCTTCGTAAAATGGTATCAGAGCATATGTTTATTCTGAAAATACTATAATAATATCTTGTTGTAACCTATACGGAGGAGACGATTCAAGAAAATATTATGGATCCGAACGAATGTTCGTGCTACAAGTCATACATGTGGTACTTCCAGAAATTGGAAGAACTAAATCAAGGATATCTGGCCGAAGTTAAACACTTCAACCAAAAATGAAAAATTCTACTAGATATTGGTGCTAGCCCAGCTAGCATATCCCAGTATCAAGAACATAAGAAGGTGGCGAGTAACCTTTACAGGATGAACCCCAAGCAACAATTCGAGTTAACCGAGGCCCAGGAGAGAGTCCATCCTAAGCACAATCCCAACCCCTCACATGATCTGGAACAAACGAATAGGATAGGAGAACTAACCTTTCGAGAAATCGAGCTGGATTATTCTAAGATATCCCAATATCTTAGAGAGATCCAGAAGACAGTGGAGCGTTATAGATACCTTCAATACCATGTCCCTGCACAGATCCATCAGATTCAAAGTCAGATGGAGTTTATGATTAAACATTAGGAGAAAATTCTTGAGAATCTTCGAGATGTTCAAACCCGAATAAAGGAGTTGGAGTCAAGACCAAGTCCGACGGGAAGAAGACAAGGAGGGTGGTTACCACCGTCCTATAGAACAGAACCCCTTTTACACCAAAAATGAAAAGCGGAGGAGGTCCGAAGGCCTTTGACGTAGACTAAAAAATGATTGCAGTCCTTCGAGGAGAGCTCGTACTTCCCACCAAGTAATGGTAAGAATCAACCTGGAAGATCTACGTGATCTTGATGATTCATTTGCAGGATTGAATCTCATAGAATTCAAGACATGAGAACTTGTAACAAGACCTCCACCACAAGAAAGTTTATGGTCACACACTCCACCCGAAGGTGATCAAAGTATGTCGCATAGGGAAGATTTCACCTCAGCAACTTTAGATCCCCCATATTTACATCAAACGCCTTAGGGGAAATCTCAGTTAGATCCAATCCATCCATATGTACTTATGCTCAAATGGATATCTTGGATTTCAAAAATAGAGAAGTTCTTATTGATGAATGTGCTTCAGCAATGAGAATAGCAGTAGGAACACTTGATCTCAGTAAAGAATAATTCATTTTACTTCTTAAAATGAGTTTGGAAGGATCAGTCAAGATTTCCTGGGAACCAGGTACCAAAGAAGAAGTTTTAGCCGGAGAGTCCCTAAAGAAATTGTGGACAAGATGGCAAAATTCTTTAAAATCTATTTCATTGGGGTAAGCTACTTCATAACTGACCTTGTATATCATGGTCGGGCTCTGACTTCCCAGCAACTTCGAAGGAATGGAGGAAGAGAAGGCGAAAAAATATAGACAAGCTCTATATCTGTTATGTAGACGAGTACATCAAACTCTTTACAGAGTATAGATAAAGGCAAAGATAGAAGAAAAAGATGCAGCAGAACTGTTCTTTGCCAAAATTGTAGGGTCTTTCTACCTTAATATCATTTAGTACACATAAATTGGACAGAACAAGCATTTATAACTTCTTAAGGGTTCCGGTTGTAGCTTGAGCTAAGGAGATTACAGGCCAAAATAAAGTTTTCAAAAGCTATTTAATTACATTCCCAATAAAGAATGTTAAAGCTATAGATTTACACTACTCCTAGAGTAGAGACTATCAAAATCCTGCTTCCTACGTTCATCATGCTCCCTTTAGCTCACTTCCTCAACCCGACCCTAGGCCCTTGGTCCAAAAGTGTACCTACAGGGATAACACATCATGAGCATACACATGTTTACTTAACATCATATAAAAGCATACAATAATGCATAACATCTTAGTTAAGTAAAGGTTATTGGTCGTCCTTCGACTTCCTTTGTTATCCCTGACTCTTAATCATATATTAGGGCGTCTTACCCCATTGTATGGCATCTTACCATATCATCATCATCGTGTGGCATCTTACCATGTCATAATCATCGTGTGGCATCTTACCACGTCATAATCATCGTGTGGCATCTTACCACGTCATAATCATCGTGTGGCATCTTACCACGTCATAATCATCGTGTGGCATCTTACCACGTCATAATCATCGTGTGGCATCTTACCACGTGGGCATCTTACCCAATCATATGGCGTCTTACCATATTATAACCATTGCGTGGCATCTTACCACGTGGGCATCTTACCCAATCATATGCTTTGGGTGGTGTCTCACCACATGGGCGTCTTACCCAACCATACACGTCGTATGACCTTATCATAAACTTCGTCATTATAGACGTCCTCATAAACATCGTTATCATAAACATCATCTTAAGCATCATCATCATAACATCATCGTAAGTATCATCATCGTAACATCATCATAAGCATCATCATCATAACATCATCATAAGCATCATCATCATAACATCATCTTAAACGTCATCATCGTAAACATCATCTTAAACATCATCATAATATGTAAGGGCATGGTTTACCGTCCGATGCTCGTACGTCTCTTACGTACCTTAATTCCCAAAAGTGGAGAATTTGGAGAGCTTTATCTCCTGGATGTTGTGGGCACCTGGGATGGTTCTACACAACCATACAAATTGATATTAGAAAATAAACATAGTCCAATATCCAAAGAAAATCCCACAAAAATCAAAAATCCACTTTTCTTCAGCTCGCGATCGATCGCCGCCCAGGCGCGATCGATCGCGAGACCACACTGGACGAGGGGGCAAAATTTCCTTCTTGGCGATCGATCGCCACTTTTGGCGCGATCGATCGCCAGGCTCGCCGATCGATCGCCCAAAAGTGGCGATCGATCGCCAAATGCTTCTGGCTGGTACTGGACGCTCGCGATCGATCGCCAAGGACGGGCGATCGATCGCCGAGTGCTGTACATCGAATTTTCGCCATTAATGCTCATTTTTCAAGCTCTTTCACATGCCACCCCAAAACCAAACTTCCATAAAACATCAATAACATCAAAACCCACTAAAACCCACATAAAACACTTCAAAAGCATACCCCAACCATAAACAACACATACCCAAACAAACCCACATAAAACATCAAAAACTTAACCCATTTCAACACCAAGCATCATAAAACTTATAGGAATGGTTCCATACCTCTTGTAGGCTCCAAATCCTAGCAAAGATCACACAAACAAGGTTTTTGTGGAACTTTCCTTCTTCCTTTTTGGTGGATTTCGAAAATGGGTAGGGTTTGGGATTGGGAAGTGATTTGGGGATTTTTAAAAGGTGAAAGTAAAGTGGGGGGTTTAAAGTGATGGGTAGGGGATTTAAAAGGGGTTGTAATAACTTAATACAAATTGTACCCCAAACTTAACATGATGTATAAAATACCCTACTTGGTATTTCAAAAGCATTTTTCAACAATGCTCTAAACTTCATTTAAAATCACATCTTCCTCATATTTGATAATTTAACACATTAATCATGATAACATCTTAATACCCAACACATAAATCCATCAACACATGATACATCATATAAACATAATTAATGTCCAAGTTACCATTAATTAATTTCGGGGCATCACAAAAATACCGAGCCCATGAAGAGAAATGCTTATCCAGGAATATACACCACATGCAATCGAGAGGGGTCTAGGATAATGTCATTTCTTAAGGTAAAGCTCGCGGAGTGGTGCTACCAAGCAAAAATCCAAAAGAATTACAAGAAGCTTAAAGGAATCAACAAAACAACTCCTCTTTGTTGTACAATATCCCTACAATCATTGGAAACTATCCCCAAAGGCGAAAGATGAAAAAGCACAGAGCTCATCCTTATCCTCTTTGTTGTACAATATCCCTACAATCATTGGAAACTATCCCCAAAGGCGAAAGATGAAAAAGCACAGAGCTCATCCTTATGCCCGAGGAAGTAGTTCAAAAAGAAGTATGTCTTCATGGAGACCTAGAAAGTTCTGGTCAAAACAGAAAGCCCAAAGTTACATATCTGGGCAAATATCAGGACCAACAAGGAGTAGAACTTTGTCAATAGGTTCTAATCAAGCAAGTTCTAGCAGAGCACCAATAAAATGAACTTTCAAACGCACTCATACCTGTGCGAATGAAATTTTCAAAGATTGTAACTGCTGGACATGCGGAGTAAGAGGACATATCTCTACAGATTGTCCAAAAAATCAAAGCCGTGGAGTGAGACAGTTCGAGCATACCAAGGAGTTTGAGGATGTTGTCTATTTCCAGGATTTGGTACATGTGTATCAATTTGAGGATATTCCCTCGGATGAAAACATCTACGAAGAAGAGATCTATTCTGATGATGGTGGTGAATCCAGCTCAGAATCAGAGAGAATGAGAGTTCCTTCATCACATGATCAGAGAAGACCCGTCAGGATTCTTCTCTCATACAACTGTTTCTCATAAAACCTTTATGAGGATCATGAAGGAAGAGCCAAATCTTCAGATGTATGATGGATTTACAATTGGATCAATGGAAAAAAGCTATGGATATGATTGGTCTTCGAAGCAGGAAGCATCAGATTATCCATAGGGTAACAACATATGAATTTGTGATCCCAATAGATTCACGGGAAACCAAATTGAGATGCAGTTAATCCCCTACAGAGAAATCCAGGAGATTAAGAACAAGTTTAAAAGAGAAGTTGCTAACACGCTCTCATGGATTCATATTGGACCCATTAGAGTAATCATCAAGGCAACTTTCAAGAAATGAATTGATTCGCTACTCAATCTGACAATCTTCGACAAGAGAACCTCGAACCTGAATGATTCTTGTTCGGGAGCAGTTGCAGGAAATTTGTATGCGGGAAAGATGGATTTCAACATCTATCCTAAAATTGCATACAATTTGGGAGATCAATATTTCAACAAGGTTCTAACTCTTCATCAAGATTTTAAAAGAAGTGATTTGATGAAAGAAGTGAACAGGCCTTACTCGATCACCTACAAGGTGTCATACGCGTTATCGAATACTCGTCATTCATAAGTATTCTTGAGAAAGGAATTCATTGAAGTCCCCAGAATCTTCGAAGATTTCGCCAAAGTAGTATTGCCGGACATTATTGATAATCCGACAATAGGAGAGATCGACATGAGGATACAAGATCAACCTGTTCTGAATAGAAGTAATTATCTTTTCAACATGATAGGTTAATCAGCAACTATCCGGGGGAAAAACAGAAGGCAGTCTCAAGCAGAATTCAGAAAATCCCTGATGCATTCAAAACAACAGGAAAACTAAAACGCCCAGAAGACTGGAGAGAAGTGCAGATAATTTTTGACATTACGGAGAAAGATAATATCTTCTCATGTGATGTCATCTACTATTTGCAATAACTTACAGTTGGCAGATATCAAGGAAACCTTCAAATTGGTAAAATTGATCTAACAAATTCAGGAACTGTAGGAAGAATCCCAAAACAGCTTATTTTAGGGATTGAATTTCTCGAGGAACCTAAACATTGGGAAAGATTACAAGACGGAATGGAATTCACGGTGGAAGGAAAGCGATATAGGATCAGATGACCACCAATCCATTCTTAGTATACATCTCCGTCAGGATGTTATATGCGAAGTATCGGGCAGAATATTTTGCCGCCTACATTGATTCCGAAGCTGGAATATGTACTGCCGGACGTGATATATTCCCCAAAGAAGTTGGTGAAAAATTGTCAGCCATTGCTGGAAGAGACTTTTCAAAGCGGATCCTTATCCTCAATGAAGGAGTCCGTGGAGCGAAAATAATAATCGGAGGAGCAAGCGGTACCCCATGGTATAAAGTCAAGACTCTACCTATTTATTTTCATGATACATGAGCTGATATACTGTTAGGAAACAATTTCCTACAGACATGCAAGCGGTTCACTCAGGAGAAGGAAACAAGGAAACTTATTTTCACAACTCTTTGTGATCATAAGATTATTGTGCGGAAAATACGGGAGGCATTTCAAAGAAAATTCCCATTAGTTTTCGCAGAAAGCGTGATGATGAAGGAAAACTTTGATATCCAAAGATGAAGGATCAGCTGAAATTTGGACAAGCAATCCTTCAGAGAACAGGATGAGGAAGAAGTTACTACAGAATCCCCGTTGCTACTTAAAAAGGCATTACAAGAAGAAGTTCCACAACCTAAAACTACCCTCGAATAGCAAATCACATGATGTGAAAAGGAAAATTCGAAGGAACTACAACGAGGATCCTATGGCATGGTGGAACAAGATATGAGCTCAAAGCTACTTTGAAGGTAAAAGTTGGAAGAGAAAATGAGTTCGTCAGATTCAAACGAATCCCCATGAATATGGAAGATCTAAGGGATATTCAAAATATATTTAAGGAACATCTTGACCTTAAGTTAATCTCAGCAGGTGTTTCTCCATATAGCCTCCATATAGCAGTCCATGATTCCTTGTTCGGAATCACGAAGAAATCAAAAGCGGAAAGCCAAGATTAGTAATTAACTACAAATGAATCAGTGACATCTTGGATTTCGATGGCTATTTTATCAAGAATGCCAAGGTGTTTTCTAAATTCGATTGTAAGTCTGGATTTTACCAGATTAAGATAGAGGAATCAAGCAGAAAGTTCACGACATTCTCCACACCACAAGGACATTATATCTGGAATGTCATGCCAATGGGATTGGCAAATGCTCCACAGATATTCGAAAGGAAGATGGATAATCTTTTTAAGGACTATTTCAGCTTCATGTTCGTGTATATTGACGACATCGTCATTGCGTCAAGAAACATGAAAGAACATATTACACATTTGGAAATCTTTTCAGATGTTTGTTACAAGGAAGGATTAGTGATATCCGAAAGGAAAGTAGTGATTGCCACAAGACAGATTGAGTTCCTCGGAATTGAGATCGATGAATCTAAAATTATCTTGTAAAATCATATTGTAGAAAAGGTGCAAAGATATCCAGATGACCTCGAGGATTTAAAGTAACTTCAGAGTTTTCTGGGAGTTGTTAATTTTGCTGGAATGTTCATCAACAAACTAGAAAACCACCGGAAGATATTTTGTCCACTACTAAATAAAAGATGTTAAGTTCGAGTGGAATGAGGATCACAGACGAGCTGTCAATCAGCTTAAAGAAGTTGACAGGTAACTACCAAAGCTTGCAATTCCAAACGACGAAGATGAACTGGTATTATATACAGATGCCAGTGATCATTCGTGGATTGTAGTACTTATGAAGGCCAGACCAGAAGGAGAAGTGACATGCAGATATTGCAGCGGTCTATTTGACAATAGCGAAGTTATCAGATGTCACATCAGCGAGAAGGAGTTCTTTGCAGTTCTAAAGGCTTTTAAAAAATGGTCATTATTCTTACTTGCAAAAAAGCTCATCTTAAAAATAGATAATACAAGTGTAAAGTCTTTTCTGAAAAATAAAATTGAATCAAAACCAGAAAAGGCTAGACTTTTAAGATGGCAAGCTGAATGCCAATATTATGATTATGATATTGTCATAGTGAAATCTGATAAAAATATTCTTGCAGATTTCTTAACATGAGATGTAGTGACAAATTGCTAGCGATATCCTAAAACGATTGAGGAATCTCAGGGAAAACCTAGAGATCATGGAACGAGACTTTGGGACACTTTTTCTCAATGCTGAGGCCGCAGGACGGCTTCAACGAGCAGATCATGAACTTGTTACTAATCACATACGAGCATGATTTTCGGGACCATGAACGGTTGTTTGAAGTCTTGAAAGGGCCCATCCTCCAGGCCGCACCTCCAACGGTGCAAAAAGGAGTATAGAGAACGGGGCTCATTTAACCCGGAGGCAAGGGATTCAAATACCCCTGTAAGAGTGCTGCAGTGCATTCCTTGAGGGTGTACAAGTTGTAGCGAATGTTGAGGGTCAGGTGTCATAACAATCTGAACCTTCAAGTCAACCCAGCACCTCTGGGATAAAAGATGAAGAGTTGAACCTTAAGCCAATGACTGGCACCTCTAAGGTTCAAACTAACGATGCTTTAGTTTCTTCACCTATGCAGGATTACCAAAGCACTTGGGAGAAATTAATAAACAGACAAGGTATCAACCCAGACAAAATTATTGTTGATATCTCCGAAAAATATCCGAGGGCTTGGATGAAGCCAGGAAGCCATCAAAATGAAGTTCAAGAATGGTATAATTTCGGGGCTCTTGCTTCGGTTTATATTATAGCACCAGTATTCTCTGAAATTTCAAAATTAGCAAAATGGATCAGCGAAGCTGTTCACGAGACATGGACCAATAATCCACTTTTGGCCAGAGGATATATCTTGTAGTTGTATTTTTTCAGTGCTGCTCCAGAACCAGCGAAGAAGGGCTTCTTTTCATATTATCAAGCTTAGGCGACCAGATGAGAATGCCTTTAAAAATATAAGAATGACGCTACCAGACAGCATACCAGTTTTGGCTGGAACTATCACAGAGGATAAAGTTTGAACCAGACGCGCATGGGGTCTTTGGGTTGTCTAACCGAGATGAACAAAGTCAAATACTCATTTAAGTTCTTTCAGAATTCAGCCAATGGTACTTTCATGCTGAATTCCATGACGGGAACATCAACGAGAGTTGCTGAAGAACTGTTCGAAACAAAGAGGAGAGTTCTTTGGGAAAACAAGATTCCGGCAGGAAAAGAAACTTACCGCAAATTCTGCAACATGGCACATATTGGCCGATGGATAGATCATATTTGCCAAGCATGCCCCGAGCAGAAAGAACCAGAATTTGAGAAAGGATTTTGATTCAAACCCGACAGATCAGAGGCATGAAAATGCAAAATACATGCTGACAAGAGAGCTCGTTTTCCTAAAGCTCGGGGACCACAAAAGCCAATAATGTAAAGATTCCCCAACAAAGAAAAATGCGTGGACCATTAAAAGTTAGTGTGATAACTGTAAAACGCACTCGGATAATGGACAACTCACAAGAAAAGTTGGCACACTCAGACAAAGATGTCAGGCCACGTGAAAGTTAAGGTGCACTCACAGGTGCACTCAACAATGATAATGATTTGGAATCCAGATTCATGCCTATATAAAGGCACTCATTCAGGAAGCTGAGGACATCGAAAATTCTCCATAGTTTCTGAGAATAAAAATTATAGTCTCCAAGTTTTGTAATCTTTTGACTTTCATTGCTTGGTAATATTACATTTTTTTCTTTCTTTTTTTCTTTCTTTCTTTCTTTTGTAATCGTTTGAAATATTATTTTATTTTTTAGTTTATGTGATCTTAAGTCAAGCCTCATCTTTATGAGAGGTTAAACAAGTTCGTCTCCTCCGAAAAGGAGACTTTTTAATGTAATAGATATTATAAGTATTTCCAGAATAAAACGAAGGTTGTTGCCCATCTATCTCACAGATTTCTTTAAATCTTTTTTATAACTTGATTATACCTTACGCCCTAAGGTATGAAACGAATTAGGGTTGTGATGTGCGATTTCTGAAGGAGTCGGATAACTGGGAGACTAACCTCGCATGAGGGCTGAGGTTGGAAGGTGATGAGCCATTCGTAAAACAGACTGGAGACAGTGAGTTTTCGACTGGTGGCTTTGCAACCCACCTCACCCGGTGCCGTTATGGTCAAAATTGTATATTTCAGTTTGTTAAAATTTTATTGTAATACGGAAGCATGATGGGCATGTTATTGATTTCACTTGTTCTTTGTATAAGGGAATTTTCGGGCTAAAAATTCATCATGAACTGTGAGTCCTTTGCAAAAGTATGCTCTTGGGTTCTCTCAATATGACAGAAACTGAAGAATCTCATGTACATTAAGGCCCCTGCATTTACATACCCTTATTAGGAGTAGTTATTAGTAAAAATGGAATTTTGGATGTTTTGTAATAATCCTAAAATCTTCAAGGAGTATGCGATTAAAGCAATAGATTTTATGTCTTTTAAGGTTGGCGGGGAGTTGTAATAAAGAAAAGAAGTATATAAGAGAGTTTAAATAAAGAATCTTTGATATATGGAGGAATCTTATGTTTGGGTAGAGGGTTTTAAGTGAATTTACCCAAAAATCATCGCAATTTCCTCAAAACGTAAAAAATTAAAGTCAGCAATTGCATTTATTTGTTTTAATAATACATACAATTTTTTCCACATATTTAAATTATAATATACGCAACTATAAATTTGTATTAAAAAGTTGGTTCGTGGATTGTGACGGTACACCAAAAAAGAGAGTGAGATGCCGCCGATTCAGATTACCATTGAAGCACCGGTCTAAGGCGGAGCCACGTTCTATTCACCGAAATTTGGGGGATTGCACGCACTACGTTTTGTACCCCTATAAACTATTTCAATGGGTGCAAAATAATAAAATTGAAATAACCCTATAACTTTCGCCATTAATTGCATTGAAAAAGAAGCTTTGACTATTAATTTCGACTAGATTTTGAAAGTTATAAATCTTCTTTTTTAATATTAAACAATAATTCATTCATACGAGACACTCCCATCCTTCGTATGATACTAGACACTCGGCACTCCTATCTTATGTGCGCTCCTAGATGAAGTGCTCCCCGCTGTCTTATGACATAACAAACCTGAACTTTTGGCAACCACGTGGTGCAGCCCTTCATGTCCATATATCGCTTAGTACGAGGCTTTACGCTGTTACTGTATAAGAAAATAAAATTTCGCATCTACTAACAACTATATCTTATGATCTAATGATAAACAGTTGATCCTAACAATTGTTATTAGAGCGAAGTAATAAGTTCGAGCCCACCCAAAAGAATTTTACGGGGATTCTTTTGGGAGGAATGCTGAGAATTTACATGGCATATCATATATGCACTTGTAGACGAATTGTTGATGACTGTCTGTGTCATAACAAACCTGATCCATTGACGTATACGTGATGCAGCCCATTGTATTCACATGTCACTTAGTACGTGGCTTTGTGCTACCATTGTGTAATGAAATAAAGTTGCGACTCTACTAACAGCTACAATAGCTTTTGGCCCAGCGGTGTTGATCAGGGACAATCTCAAAGTTTGTATGCAGAAGCTAGGCGAGATGGTTTTAGCTAGAGGGAATGATAATGATTGATTAGATTTAAAAAATACTTGACTTGAAATAAGGATTTTGAATATATTTAATTGATAAGCCAAGGAAAGGCCTTCCTATATATAATTGGCACCGAACTCTCACTTCTCTCCATCTTCTGCTGTTCTTTTAATCCTTTCTATTAAAATTTAAAAGTTCATGGGTTCCAAAATAGAAGGAAAGCCTCATGCAATATGCATTCCATTCCCATCTCAAGGCCACATAAATCCAATGCTAAAACTAGCCAAACTTCTGAATCACAAAGGCTTCCATATAACCTTTGTTAACACTGAATATAATCATAGGCGTCTCCTTCAATCACGGGGATCGAACTCCCTAGACGGGCTTCCCTCGTTTAGGTTTGAGACGATCCCCGATGGCCTCCCACCATCGGATGCTGATGCCACCCAAGATGTTCCATCTTTGTGTTACTCAACCAGCACCACTTGTTTATCTCCTTTAAGACACCTTATAAAGAGGCTGAATGATTCGGGTTCGTCTAATGTGCCTCCGGTTACGTGCATTGTTACTGATGGGGTGATGAGTTTTGCTCTTGAAGCTGCTGAAGAATTTGCGATTCCTGGTGTTTTGTTTTGGACTACTAGTGCTTGTGGATTCTATGGGTACATGCAATACTCTATGCTTGTTCAAAAGGGGTACATACCACTTAAAGGTACATTGGAGTATTTTGGTCTCACTCACATTTTATGTCATTTTTTTTATTGGTGGTCAATCTACATAAAAAACTAATATTTGACATAAAATGAAGATATTTGACACCACATGCATATCCTGGTGGTTGTCATCTTGTCCCCAATGAGATGACTCAGTTTTGAGCCATGTAATCAACAAATTCCCGTCTCCTTTATCAAAAAATAAAATAAGATGTTTTTGATGTTTTTTTCTAGGTAATAAACGTTTGAAAACACAAATCAATAAAATAATTTTTGTAATATTACACTCAAGAGCTCGGCCGGTGCTCTCATATCGAACAAGATGTTTTAAAGTTTGTGTGATGATTTGATTCAACTAACATGGTTTAATTTCTAATAACTTGCAAAATTCAGATGCTGGTTACTTAACAAATGGATATTTGGACACTGTTGTAAATGGAATTCCCAGCATGGCTGGAATACGTCTGCGAGATCTTCCAAGTTTCTTGCGCACCACAAGCATGGACGATATATTGCTCAATTTTGTGTTGACTGAAACCGCGAGAGCCAGGAGAGCGTCGGCCATCGTTTTGAACACATTTGATGACCTCGAACACGATGTCCTAAACGCGTTGTCATCAATACTGACTCCGGTTTACTCCATTGGTCCCTTGCAATTTCTCGAAAAACAATGCAACGATACTGTGGCCTTAGACATGCTTGGATCCAACCTATGGAAAGAAGAGCCAGAATGCCTAGAGTGGCTTGATTCAAAAGAGGAAAAGTCAGTAGTCTATGTTAATTTTGGAAGCGCTGCGTTGATGACTAGCAACCAGCTCATTGAGATTGCATGGGGGCTTGCGAATAGTAAGCAAACAGTTCTATGGATCGTAAGACCGGATATTGTTTCTGAGGGTGAGGCAAGTCTCCCACAAGAATTTCTTGATGAAATTAAAGAAAGAGGTTTGCTTTCGGGTTGGTGTGCGCAAGAAAAAGTTCTCAATCACCCTTCGGTTGGAGGGTTTTTAACACATAACGGATGGAATTCAACCCTCGAAAGCATATGCAGCGGGGTGCCAATGATATGCTGGCCGTTCTTCGCAGAGCAGCAGACAAATTGTTGGTATTGCTGCGCTAAATGGGGTATAGGTATGGAGATTGACAATAATGTTAAGAGGGATGAAGTGAAAAGTCTTGTTTTAGAGGTGATGATGGGAGAAAAAGGCAAAGAGATGAAGAGAAGGGCCGAGGAGTGGAAGATATTGGCTCAAGAATCTGCTAAGAGTTCATCTCACGACAATCTTGACAAGGTTATAAATCAAGTGCTTCTTTCTCAACAGTACTAGATAGTTAATCTTGGTGGTTCTTAGGTTGAATAATATATATATATATATATATATATATATGCACTTGTATGAACGCATATATATGTGTGAGCAAAGGATGAAGTAACACTATTTATTTAGTCGTACGAGCAAAGGAAAATAATGTTAAAACGTGCATGATCTTCTTAATTAATATAATTAATTTTATTGTTTTTATGACTCTTTTTAATGTAATTACAAATTCCAAATTTATCTTCTTATTGTAATGTTGGTGGTGAACGATTTAATAAATTGTTAGTCATTTAGATATACTGTACTTGTCTCAATAATTTATTCTACGAATCAGCAATTAAGTCGTAAATATAGAATAATGTAAGAGTACAATTAATTTTCATAAAATAAAGTTGAAATAATTAATTTTTTTTAAAAAAAATTATGGGTTTATTTTCTATCACGATAGAGGAGCATAATGTTCATTATGATTAAAACTGGACTTAAATAAAGCAATACTTATAACATAGAGACGAGATTATTACCAATCCATATCTTATGCTTGTTTTGGAAAAGTCCAAACCCCATTCATCTTTGTTAAGAGTATATGAGGCTTCAACTAAAAATCATTTGTTGATTAGTGGATTAGCTCGTATATCTAATGAAGAGCTAATATAGCTTGTAAATTCTCAATGTGAGACAACTCTCAACAAATTGGTTTTGAGTTGGCCACATATCTTCGTAACATGGTATCAGAGCAGATTTCTCATGTGATTGGTTATTCTGTTTGCATGCTCACCGTCACCATCGCTATCAATCAAATTTCTCACATTGTGAATTTACAAGCTATGTTAGCTCTTTATAAGATATGTGTTACTCCCACTTATTAGCAATTGATTTTGAATTTGAACCACATGTCTTCGTGATAAATAATTTGGAGAGGCAAAGGTTACAAAATGAGTTCAAATCTTATTATTTTTCCCCTTTAAAATTGTGTTTCAGGGTAAAAAAGATATCAATTCTTATTTATGTTTATCCAAATAGATCCCCAAAACTTACGTAGATAGTTAGAAACTTGAGACAATACGATACGAGACAAACGGCCCCATAAACTTAGGATAATCTCATTAATTACAACCCAAATAATACAAGTGTTCAAAATTTAAAACTATAACTCTCATTTCTCCACAAATTATTTTTATTTTCCTTTGTTGGATTTCCATTATTGCAATATGATGCACGATTAGGTGCACATTTCGGGGATTCCAACTGGGATAAATACGGATTAAATATAAACATATCTGAACAACAATTATCCATCTCTTGTGTGAAATTAGTCGTAAACAATATCAAATAGAACAACTAATTTCAGCGAGCACAATCAAATCAAATGTAAGTGACACGAGCATTTTCTGACTTGGGAAAACCCTCCGGTTCGAGGTGTAAAAATAAAGGATCTTAGTCCATCAAAATAATCTCTATTATAATTAATAATGGAATTACAACGAGTTCACAGCCAAAACCAAGCAATATACAATCATAAATTACTATGACGATATCACAATCTTGAAATAACAATAAAGTACCAATGTCGGCATCAAAAACGAAAACACAAACAAGGGAAGTTCACATCCAAAGCCAAAGAAATTCAACCATAAATTACTCTCAAGATATCACAATCTTGAAATAACAACAAATAATGGATGTCAACATCAAAAACGAAAACACAAACAAGGGAAAATCACTTGTTAAACAATTCAGAAATAAAAGACAAGTGTGTCGAAGATATCTTGTATGTTATATCAATATTATAACAGTAGTCTAGAACTTAAAATAAATTCAATATTTTATTTTATATTGCGTAATAGATTTTTGTTTCCTTACCAGTTTTCCTTGTGTATTTGCTCTAAGTTATAGAACTGTATGATGTAAAAGGCATATAAAACCAAATTTCACTGATTTCTCCACAAAATCAAGATTTATGCATTAATAACAAACAATACAAACGATATGCATATAAAAAATTAGTTATGTTTTTGGTCTTTGGAATATAGCATCGACCATAACAACTGTCATATGGTTGGATTGTAGCCAAACAAGGAACTCAAGAACTTGGCTTTCTGGGATATAAATTTTAGATTCTGAGTTACTAAAATATGCGGATCATGGAAAAAAATGTTGTAAAAATGAAACTACATGTAGAAATATTGCAGGGAAACAAAACTCAGTTCCAAGATATCAAACACAGTGAATGATTCTTTCCTTTTTATAATCTTTTTAACTTTCTCTGTGCACCCGCTCAAGAATTTCAGTGACTGTCCAAGTAAAACTAGAATACATGGAGGAATTCTGAACATCACGTCTAACGGCGGTATTGAAAGTAGAAACACAAAAATCTTTCACTTTCGAGTTCCATCCATGATCACTTAAACTTCATTAGCAAGCCACCTTACAAGTCTTTAGGTATATGATTTTGAATCAAATAAAAGCATATTGTAAATATAATAGCTGCCTAGTAGATGAAGCATGGGCTCAAACCGGCATTTATTAAAAAAACTCCAAATCAAGCCACCGACTTTCTGCTATAGTGATGACAAATTCATACTGTACAGAAAAACCGTAAAGGGACAGCAAACAAAGGATACAGATGAACCACCCCATTTGAATACAAAAAATGTAGACATCAATGGATTGTTGATCGAAACAGACGGTACCATACAGATGATGTTTCATCTTGCAGTCTCTGCTCCATCTCCGGTTCACTAATATATCGACTTGAAAATTATCTGGTAGCAAGTGAAAGACAACTGCCATTAATAGTAAAGATATATTTCACCTTTGAAAAACGGATGGTTATTGTCGATTATCATACGACGTTCTTTTCTTTTTCTTTTTCTTTTGACAAATTTAAATATAAAGAGAAGTCTTTGAATCAACAAATAGCCACTAGTTTTATGAGAAAAGCCCTCTTGGTGTTTGCAAGATTTAAAACAAAAATCCCAATTACTTTATCCTTCGAAAATGGAGTTCAATTCAAGCAAGAAAATATTGGGTTTTTTTATCATTATTGTAATAATCCTGTCCCACGTCAAATTAGTGGCGGAGCATATAAGAATACACTGACTCATCTAGCAACTCTGATCAACTCTTTTCATAAAGCAAGTATGGACACAAGGTAATTTTTATTGGAACTCAAATACAGTCTTATATGTGTGGGCATGGAACCTGAGGCGTGACGACCGGTGACCACAGAGTGGTAGCAGTTATAATATGAATACATTCCACTTCAAAACTAAAGTTATAGTAACGACACATGTAACTCAAATGGTCTACTTACCCAGTTTGATAAAGCCGCCTCCGACTTATTAGCTGGTGAGATTGTGGGGGCCTTTGCGAGTACGTGGAACCATTTCCAATACCACTGTCCTCAGCAGCAAATGGGTCCGAGTAAGTTGAACTTGAGGGAGACCAAACCGGTACTAGACCTCCATCTCTTTCTCTTCTGCCGACACTGGATGATTCTGCAGTAGAATCTTCAGAATTTCTCCGACCTGTTGTGCGATTAAATTGTAGAAAACCAGTGTTGACTGTTTCTGTAGTAACATGTCCAAATGTGTCTCTTCTTGGTTCCTCTTCCATATTTACATTTGATGGTACCTCGGCTCTACTCTCATCTGCTGAAATTTGAATATCAATAGATGCCTCTTCATCTGCCACCCTGGCAAAAGAAGTGATGCTCGGGACCATTTGATCCTCGTATTGTCGAACATTCGTATTTATATGGTTGTTTCGAATTGGTTCGTTATCCATTTCCATTTCTACTTCTGTTTCTTGAGGAAACGCAATAAGGGTTGATTCAGATGAGTCTCCGAGTCCCTCTTCCAGTCCATTACCGGCTCTTGAAGCTGCTTCATTTCGCCACATCTGTGATAGTGCTTCCTGTAACCTGGCCTTCGCATCATCTATTTCAACAATTGGTAAAGGATAATTGGAACCAAGCTCGATTCCAGCAGCTTGAAGAACAGATTCTGGTGCATTCCAAGGGTGGTGTATCCACTCCGTTGGCAATCTAGCAAGTTCAGGAAGCCATCGTCGAACATACTCACCATTTGGGTCAAACTTGTAACCCTCAAACTGTGAAATGATAATATACGTAAAATTATATACGCCATCGTTGAGAATTTGGAGAAAAAGGGAACGTAAAATATGAAAAATCAAAGGTAACGCATAGTAAATCAATCAACACCTGTGGATTATCAATGCGATCAAGCTGACGACCATCTGGAAGAGTCCCCGATATATACTGCCAACCAAGGGCATCACTTTCAAGATCCGCGTCCAAAAGGGTATCCCAGAAGTACTTCATTCCCCATCTCCACGGCAGCTGCAGGACCTTCACAAAGAAACTCGAGACCACCACTCGTATCCGATCATGCAGCCAGCCACTGGCCCACAGCTCCCTCATACCAGCATCCACCAAAGGATAACCGGTTCGGCCCTGTCTCCATGCCTTAAAGTAACCCTCATCCACTACCCAAGGGAAAAATTTAAGGTGCCCAAGTAACGGCCTTTCGTGGCTGTAAGGATGGTTGAAACTCATATATCTCGAATATTCTCTGAGGCCAATGCTCTTAAGGAATAAGTTGACACTATCTTCACCAGCCTTGTTCCCATCATTGGCCCATAGAACTTGCTTGCTGCGAACCAAATGGAAAACCTTCCTTACACTGACCTCACCAAAATGTAAATGAGGAGAGAGGAATGAGGTGGTAGCACTATCTGCTTTTCTTCGGTTCTTTGAGTACTCTATGAGTGGTCCGTTAATGAATGTGGTGAGAGCCTTATCAGCGTTGCTCCAGCCAGGAGACCAAGCTCGAGCAAGAAGTGCATTGCTTCCTTTCTCGGATTCATCTTCAAATACTAAAGGGTCCGAAGCACATTTGGGCGTGTCAACTAGAATAGAGGAGCATAAATTTCAACGCAAATCCGAAGAAAGAATAGTTAACTATAAGCCAAGAGACTCAATCATGATTGCTTATAAGTAACAATAGAACATATGCAAAAAAGAAAGGAAAACAGCAGAAACATCAAACTTTAATACCAGGATGAAGTTCACCAATATTATTTCGTCGTAGCAACTTTTCAACAAACAGAATCCACCAATTGCCAACTACTGTCCTTGTCCTACCGATTAAGTTGTATGACAAGATAGAACAGAAGAATGTCATGGTCTAAAGAAGCCCATACAAGTAAACAATTACTCACATGATGACTCATTTTCGGCATAGATTTTATGAATGAATTGTTTTAGAATCAGCCAGACATTAAATGAATAGAAGATTTTAACATTGATACAGCATGAACTGCAAATTTAACCGGGAACACTAATATTTTTTCTTCTCTGATGAAGGTAGCACTAATATTCAAGCCAAATTAGAGACAGATAATTAAATAGCTGCTTGATTGTATCTCCTTTATGAAGGAGAAAGCTGATATAACTACTATCGTGACACAAGTATTAAGTTATCGGGTACTAGCCCATATTTGTGTAATTAATTTTAATCATGCTTTCCTCTTACAAAACACATTTGTTGGACAAGAATCAGTGAATCCTTTTGTACAATTTCTGCATATCAAAACATAGAGATCAACTACGATTTATTGAAATTGCCTGAGACTCACCGCTAAAAATAAAAAGATGACTTTAGAAATTGTTAGATTTTAAATCCACCAGCTTGATACTATGTACAAAGTTACACAAATAATTAGCATGGATGATGATATGCAAATGTATACAGTAGGTTCAGATATGCAAAGACTAGCCTCTCTCTGTTTTAGCCTTCCATGTGATGTCTTTTTGCATAAATGCAACAGAAAAACTGATCAGATGGGATGTGTCTTCGAATCAGTAAAAAGAAGATGAGGGAGTCACTTGACAGGAATTCGAATCAGTGAGGACTGGATATACCACAAGGAAGAAGTCACAGATAATATTGCAACCCCCCTAGTTAAGTTGATATAACGGAACTCCATAAAAAGTGTTAAAAATTCATAAAACACCTAAATTAAAAAAAATAAAAATAAATAAGAAGTGAACATGAATCTGCTATCTGCAATCTAAAAGTGAATTGTTTAGAAAGCACTATCAAAAACCAACATTATTAGCATCTGTAGTGAAGAAGGTTGGATGTTAGCTGTATTCGATATCATTCAGGTCTTGAAACTAAATGATATCCTTTCAACATGATCTATCGTTACAGTGTACCAAACATAATGTCAATATAAGCAATATCACCACAAAATTTTGATGAAGTGGACTAAAGGACTAGAAATTTGTAGAGTCGATAAGATTGAACACAGTGAGAGCCGAAGCGCCTATTACCAGAAATGATTTTTTTGGGTGGGAGAAGTGGAGCCTCGGGATCATATGGCATGCTGAGGCATCTTTCCCAAAATCCTGCAAAAGTTGTGAATGGTAGGCTTTCCTGATCATGGACCTCCCAAGGTTCGTACAGCAAGTCCGCATTAAAGGAGCGGACAGCCACTCCTTGGCCCGTCAAAACTTCCTTAGCTCGGTGATCCCGAACCAACGATATAGGATCTAAAATAATAATAAAACACATAAAAGTGTAACTCCAGCAGTAGCAGAGCTAGAAACTTATTGAGGGGGACAAAACTAAAATATAGAATTTTGAGGGGGAAATATGGCCTTATGCAAAATGCTTTTTTTCTAACCAGCTACAATGGCCATTAAAAGATAAAAAGCTATAACTTTAAGACAACAAGATAGTCCATTTCTACAGATGGAAAGAAAGAGAACAACACACTAATATGCACTATCCCACTTCTCTCTCCAAAAAAAGAGAGTTAAGTTCAAATAAAATTGATTACGTTTACTCGAGTGTTGGCACTAATACAAAAGTTTACTTCTTTCCAAAGAAAGGTTGATTTGAAAATAAAATTGAATATGTTGAGTATTTCTGCAGAGTCTAAAGAAATCATTGCATTTTTGTGCATATTGTAGTATGATATGGGCCAAAAGGAGAACCAATCAAGGTTAAAAGTCATTATAAAATTCTTGACCAGCATTTATCTAATAAATGATACCAATTTCAGCAACAATAAACATCAATAAAATATGCTAAAAGTAAAGTACAATAAACAAATCCCTAGTGCCACCTCAAAGTATGTGAAAACTAACAGAAAACTAATATAATACTCTACACAAGGAGAAGTAAAACAGACCATATAAATGGTTAAAAAAGATCTGAGTAGCTCCAGTGGATTTAACAATCTCAAGAAGAGAGGAAATACTATCTGTAGATCTCTTAGTGAGAAGACAAGTGCCTAGACGTTTCAAAGAAATATCAAGATGTGCTAAACTCTGCTTCAGCCACCATCTTGAAACCCTTCCTGGATAATAAGGCCCTTCTTCTTCAGGTGCCCATATAAATACTGCAATCACTGCTCCAGCCCTCACTCCAGCAGCTAATGCTGGATTATCTTCCACTCTTAGATCCCTTCTGAACCATACTATACTGCACCTAGCTCCTGACATGCCCAATAAATTTCGAGAAAATAGACAAAGACACCACGCAAGTTACTTTTCTTCTATATACATCATAATTCTTCTCTTACTAATCAGTCTGTTGATTTTGTTATTGTTTTCACTACCCGAGACTTAAGAGAATAGACCATGAACCAAAAGAACTGATCTTTAACTTTCTTTCACATAAATTACATATGAGTGCGTGGAAGAATTTAATTCTCCGTGAATCTTGATGGCCTAAAGTGAATAGCATGAAAAAATGGGCACCCAGCAATAGCAAAAAGAAACCTTTGAGAGAGAAACAGAGAGTGACGGTGATTGGTTAAGGTTGTGGGGTTGCAACTTGCAAGAAAACTGCCGGCCAAATTGCAGCCACAACTTTTAAATTTTGTCGAGATTTTTTAATTTTTTGGATCTTGGTTTCTTATCCGATGCAAAAAAACAAAAACACCATCAAGCCCATCTAGGGCCTTCTCCAATCTTTCCACGATGACGGGCTGGACATTTTGGTAAAGCTTAGCTTGTGTCTTTGTTCACCTCACTGCACTTGAAAATAGTTGTAGGTTTATATATTAAAAAAAAATTTGTGGGTGGTATTCTACGTATTTTATAGGGAAAATAGTAAATAGGTGACGTTTACAGAAACTTATTATAAATAAATCTGCAAAAAAAACTTCTTAACAAAAAATATACTTAGGAGAAAATTATATTCACATAAGTCAAATTTTTTAACTATTGGTTTGAAAAGTTATTTTTTAGTTACCAAAATACCATTCAGTTGAAAACACCCAAACCTAATATCAGATCTTTCTTTTCTTCCTCATCCCGTCGCCCCACACCTTTAATTTTCTGCTAAAATTTTCTGGCGATTCTCATATCATTATTTTCTTCACCATCTCGTCGCTTCATCCCTAAAAATTATTTGCTAAAATATTCTGTATATGAAATCTGTTTGAATCGAAACATCTAAATTTTCGTAGCATTTGGAATCTTTTTGAATCGAAGAAGATCTCTGACTAATCTGCACATATAATTTTCGGATCTGCTATGCACATTCCATCGTGTGTGTGTGTATACTGTGTGTATGTGAATTATAAATTTGAATACGGATGCTAAATTATAAATAGCGAAAGTCTGTTGGTATGTTTTTTTGTTTTTTTTTTAAATCTCTCATGGCTTTGACTGATGCATATGGATGAAGAAGTAAGGTATGCATTGGTGTCCGTGCTTGTTTGCTTATTTCCAAAATTTACAGCCTGACAACAAGATATTGCAACGAAGAAGATGACCCAGAGTAAAAGTAACTGGTGCACGAAAGTTATAAAAAGTAACTGGTGCACGAAAATCATAAAAAGTAACTGGTGCACGAAAACGATAAAAAGTAACTGATACACGAAAATTATAAAAAAGTAATTGGTGCACGAAAATATAACCTTGGTGTACGAAAATCATAAAAAGTAACTGGTGCATGAAAATATAACCTTGGTGCACGAAAATATAACATTGGTGAACGAAAATGTAACACCGATGCACGAAAATACAACACTGATGCACTAACTTTGTGTTAATTAACTGATGCACAAAATTTGCAAAAAACAAACTGTTGCACGAAATAAAATAATTGGTGCACGATATTAAATGGTTCGTGCATCACCCACTTGCGATTATGGTTCGTGCATCACATATTTTTTCTATGTTTCGTGCATCAGTGGCTGATTGTAATTTTCATGCATCAATTACTGATTTTCAATTTTCGTGCACCAGTTACTGATTCTAATTTTCGTGCAGCGGTTAATGATTTCCATTTTTCGTGCAGCGGTTAATGATTTTCAATCGTTCGTGCACCAGTTACTGTTGATAATTTTCGTGCACCAGTTATTTTTTATAATTTTCGTGCATCAGTTACTTTTTATAATTTTCGCACCAATTAATTTTTCTCTGGGTCATCTTCTTCGTTGCAAGTTTCAAGCTGTAAATTCTGAGAATGAGCAAAGAATCACGTACATCAATGAATCATAACTAAAAAACCTCAAAATGCAATAAACAGTATATATATACACTTACACACATACACACAAACACACGCACACATACACATACCAGAATTGAAAAAAAATCTGGAACGAAGTGATGGAACGAAAATTCGAAAAGATGAAGAGAAACCAATTGTAAGAAATCGTAATTAGTAATAGAGATTTACGTGGAGATTTGAATCGCAGTGGTGAAGGGAAAAGCTCGAAAAGTGATGAAATGAAGAGATTGGAAATTTCTGAGATTGCCGCATTTTCTTATTAAGTGCACTTTTGTCATTTTAACTTAAAGTGGACTTAAATGATTGCAAGTTTTTTCCCTGAACTAAGATGAATAAAGTTTCAGAATAAGTTATCGGCCTGAACTTTGCCCTATTTTATATTATGCACAAAATAACCAAATCTTTCGGCACCAACAAATTTATTTTAATGTTTTATAATTTTTTAGAACTTATCAAATATTTTAACAACTTATAATATTTTCCATTCAAATTATATTATTATTTTAATATAATAATAAGCGATATGGCGTATAGTCAAATAAAAAAAATTTCATTATATTATTCATAATAAGAGAGCCTTTGTTTTTATATAAACAAATCCATTCAAATTTATAATATATATCTATACTATTAAGCTGGAGGGTCTTTTTGGTGAAATCAAAATGAAAATTGCAAATATACTCCCACATTTTCTTTAATTCAAAACAAACATAACGGGCTAATTTAATTAAATAACGTAAATTTTAAAAAAAAATTATAAAAGTAAAGTGGATTTTTTTTTTTTAAAACAAAGTGAGGTGAAATGCATACGATATATGCGTTTTTAATTTTAAAAAAAATCTGACACCAAAAAACGCATCCACCAAGTGCGTTTTTTGTTTTAAAAAACAATTGTCCGACAACAAAAATGCATCCAGGGCATGCGTTTTTAGCAGCTGTCAGGTTTATTTATTTTTTGGATTATTGCAGGCTGCACGTCTAGAGTTGCCCATTTAGATCCCATTAAAATTTGTTTTAACTTCTTACCAATCGAATATTGTTTGGTTCTGTTTGTTAATTTATTGAAATATTTATATTAAAAAAATAATTTCTACATTTTTATTAGTTATACATGCATGAGCTCTAGTAGTAGGGGCGGATCTCATGTGTAGATAGATTGGTTTTTGTCCGCATAATTTTTTTAAAATGATATAGTCTCATCTAAATACAAATTTTTTTATTGCAAAATATTTTATTTTATTGGTTAATTTAAATAAATATTGTAAATTTAAAAGATAACTAGAACACTAACGTAAAAAAATTACAAAACTATGCTAATTTTTTTAAAATTTAATATAGAAAATGTGATCCACGTTAACTCTAAAATGCAATATTATTTACATTGAACGTTAAATATTTTCTTCGGTCCCACAATCACGTCTATGTATTTTTCATCGTGGTTTTCTAGATGGCTCAGTTTACCAAACTATCGTAAAACTCGTTCTGGACAATGCATCTCCACAATGACATAATTTATCCTCGGACACTATGCCAGACAAAAAGTTTACGTTAGTTTTGTAACTTTTTTTTACGTTAGTGTTGTAATCATCTTTTAAAGTTACAGGTTTATTTAAATTAGCCAATAAAATAAAATATTTTGCAATAAAAGATTTGTATTACATGAAACTATATCATTTTTAAAAAATTATGCGGACAGAAACCAATTTGTCTACACATGAGATCCGCCCCTACTACTAGAGCTCATGTATGCATAACTAATAAAAAAGTAGAAATTAATTTTTTAATATAAATGTTTCAATAAATTAACAACCATAACCAAACAATATTCAATCGGTAAGAAGTTAAAACAAATTTAAATGGGATCTAAATGGACAACGCTAGACGTGCAGCCTGCATGATCCAAAAAATAAATAAACCTGCTAGCTGCTAAAAACACATGCCTGGATGTGTTTATATTGTCATACAGTTTTTTTTTAAAACTAAAAACGCACCTAGTGGATGTGTTTTTTGGTGTCAGGATTTTTTTAAATAAAAAAAGCATACATCGTATGCGTTTCACTAAATGGGTCAACCCGGCCAAAAAGACTGACCCGTCTAACCCGCGGCCCAAACGAACCCAGTATTTTAGAGGTATCAACCAACCAAAATCTGCGGCCCGGACGATTTGGCATGTATAGGAAGGAGGGCTCAAAAAACATTGACCAAACCGCTTATTTGGCAGGTCGGTGGCCAGACACATTTTGACACCTCTAAAAGCGTGTGCCTGTAGCTAGTCATTATACATTAAAACCTCTATAAATTAATAATATTGAGATCATAAAATTTTATTAATTTAAAGAGATTATTAATGTATCAATATTAATTTATAGAGATTTTACTGTAATATAAATGAGATGGTTTCAATTGAGTTTGATCTATAGTATAGTTTAACTCAAAATAGGCATGTACTTAATTAGTTCGACATAGTCTATGCCTAAACCATTAGTTGTTAACTTGTTATACAGTAACTTTTATATAAATTAATAAGTTGTTAACTTGTTATACAGTAACTTCCATAAATTAATAACGTTTGGATCATAAAATTTTATTAATTTAGATTGATATATTAATAATATTTAGATCAACTTGGATCGGAAAAAAATATTATTTTAGAAAGACTATTAATTTATTGAGTATTAATTTATGGATATATTACTATAATATGAATGTGTGGTGGTTTCAAATTTGATTTATGGTATAGTTAACTCAAAAAAGGCATGTACTTAATTAGTTTGGAATAGTCTAAGCACCAAAATTTTAATACTGTAAATCCAACAACATTTGGTTTGAAATAACACCAAACTTATTGGGTTTTCATAATTATGAATTTTCAATTTCTTCACACTCCCGGTTGTTGGAAACAATTTTTTTTGGTTCCATTATTGCCATGAATTAAATTTCTAGATGCAAGTGATCTGAGATGTGATCTTTTTTTTTGTTCTTTTCTTTTTAAGTGTGGGAGGGGCAAATATTTTTTTTTCTCGCTTGACGAGACTCGAACTTGAGTCGTTCTCAAAAGAGGAGAGAAACTCTAACTATATAGACCAAGCACACCATCTAAATATCTAATCTTTTAAGGCATGGGACAATCTTACAATGAAATAAGACCATCATGTCCTTGTCAACATTTTGTCTTTAGGTCAATGATAAACTTAAAAGGATATGGATGACACGAGTCTTTTCCTTGAATCTTGATATCGAGTTAACCAATGAGCACAGGTTAAGTTGCTAATTCTTATGCATAGTTTTCATCAATAAAAGAAAAGGACCAAAAAAATATTTGATGGTTTATTTGCATGTCAAGTTACGATGTGTTCTGATAATCCAATATATACATTGGGAGTTGGATATAATAGTCACCCACCAATGACTGCCCTTTCCCGTGGTGGAGTATGGATAGATATGTAGATGACAAAAGCATTAACTTCCATGATTGTATAAGTTAGATTGGGACCTCTGTACGTGAACACATTAAAAATGTTACACGAAATTCTGACTGAATTACTCAAAAATTAAATATGGAATAACTGTGAGTAAAAAATTTACTTTGACTAAATAAATTTTGGAGGAATCACACCATTACCTATGTAAAATATGGTTTCTGCAAGACTTGACTTAGGCAAATCTTTCAGTTCGACCACCTCAGGCCGGCCTCCAGGTAGATCTCGAGCTCGGCCACACTAGGTCGGCCTCCACCTCGGTCGCCCCAGTGAGGCATTGTAAGGACCCCTAGCCCTTATGCCTTGATTAGTGTATTAACCACTATGTGTGGCACATGCTTTCAATAAAAATCAAACGGGAAGCTCAGATGATACTTTACCATTGAATGACAATTACAAAATTTTCTTTAATACTCAATGTTATAAGATCATCATCCTAACAACAAATAGACTCATAAAGTTCGCCCATTTCCATCCCCATTACACCACTTTTTACATTGTGAACTTTTATAAAAATTTGGGCAGAGTCTCCCCATAAATAGAGCTATCCCGAAATAAAAGCACAACACATAACATAATTCCCGGCCAGGGAGCACAATACTCAATAGAATACAGAAATACTAAGTAAATTCCCAGCCAGGGAAAGCACCACACAAGAGGACAACAAAGTGGGTTTCAACACCCACATAATACACCAATGACTCATATCATTTAGCAATTCTACCTCTAATTGCATGCAACATAAAATGAAAGAGAGAAAGGCTCATGCCTTTATACACAATCCATATACAAGTGTAATCGTGCTCACATGCGAGCATCATGAATATGTATATAACCCTCAGGTGTATATAAGTACCATGTACGATACAGTGCTCCATCAAGCCCTGGTACCACGATCCTGGGAGTACATCCAATCAACAGCTCGAGCTCAGCTCCACAGCCATCGATGTACCTGTTCACCTGCCCCAACAGAGACAGCCCCCAACGGGGTGAGCATACCAATACACAAAATCCCATAATCACAATAATAAAATTCATAATTTACAACAAAAGTAAATACTAATGAATGTAAATGATACTCCCTGGATGGCAACGTCCTCATCCGGGATTCCGTGTACTGTCCCTGTTCTCACAATCATCAAACTCATCAAATCTCAAAATCAGTAAATCAGCATATTGATTTAACTCATATCATGCCTAATTCTCGAATATCAATAGATGATGATTCCAAATATATTGTACATGCAAATATGGATATCTCAATATCAAATACTGATTTCTCAACTTCGCTATCAATAACAGATAGCTCAAATACCTCGCACTTATTTTACCAATTCCCCCTTTATACTCAGACATCTCAAATGTCTTATGATGATTACATGATTCTACGGTCATTCTCAGGCATCTCAATGCCCTACAATAGTCATATACATACGGTACCCCATATACCTTATGAGAGTTATACTACTCTAGTGTCACGCACGCTCGTGGCGACAATATCAAGATTAGGTCGCTTCATAGCTTCTCAACACAACCTCATGCACAATTATTCAATGAAATCAAAATACATTATGCATTTCACAAATGCTCTAATATATAGTAATGCTCGTACGTCGCACGTACCTTAAATCTCCGAAGTCCGAGCCAAACCTTGCTCGAGTTCCATGCCCCGAGGAACGATGTGCTAACACGATAAATAATTCACAATTATTAGCACATCCATAACCCTCAAAATATTGTCAACACACGACAATTAACCATTTAAAAGACCCGGGGCAGGGCACATGCAGGGAGGGAAAACGAATGAGACATAATCGAAAATTGTTCAAGAACACCCTTCAAATCGAACCCTTAACCTCACAATTCGAACCCAAACTAAGCACCATAATACATCTAAAACATGTAATAATCGATCAATAACAAGAATCATCACCCCCTGCCAAAACCCCCAAAAATCGAACATCACCTCACGCACACAACGATAAATTCGAACCAAATCCACCCAAAATTAGCAGGGAGTTACATGAGAAGCATAAAAAGGGGGTAAGGAAGGTTACCCAATCGAAAATCGGAAGGAAAATCGACCGAAATCGAAGAACCCTAGAATTTGGGCATCTGCGCTTTCTGCAAAAATCCGAACGTGAATCGCGACCAAACTTCGAATTGATGGTGTGGGAAGCTGCGCCTGGACGAGACGAAGCCAACGGCGGGTCGGACGCGCAGAACGGCGGCGGGCGCAGCGCTTTTGTGCGCGGGGGCTGGGGGCGACGTGAAGGCAGCTGGGAGAGAGAGTGACGGGCTGAAGGAGCTGAAATGCTTTTTAAAATTAAAATATCGGGTTCAACTGGTATTTATAGCAAAAATACCCCGAAATACTAATAGCCCCAAAAATACATCATGATTCATTAAAAATCATCTGTTTTCAAAAATTCTCTCTCTAACTCCAAAACCCCCTACCGGTGCCCACACAAAGCACCCCAGATCCCGCACTAAAAACCCAACTCTTAGGTTTTTCACCCAAATGAGAATACAATCTCAACCTCGGGATCCAACGATCCCAACTACCCAAATAAACGAGCCCAGAAGGCCCAACACCACGATTAAACTCCAAATCGCCACGTAAAACAACTTTAAGGGTTATTAACACTCCGGGATTAACATCTATAATCCCTGGTCATCACAATATCCCCCACTAAAAGAATTTCGTCATCGAAATTAGCACCGGTGTATCACGTAACACCCGGGCTACACAACAACATGAAGCGATAACCTCGATTCTTGACTGTTGGAATCGAAGAGGGGGGGGGGGGGGGGTGAATGAGATTCCTTGGCTACTTTAGCGTTTTAAAATGAGTTTGTAAAAATAAAATATTTTGCGCTTGCGGAAGCCTTTAGTCAATCGATAAATGAAAAGAATAAGTAAATAAATGCGTAATGAAAATTAAAGCAATAAATAACAAAAGGATTTGTTATAGAAGTTCGGCGATGAATCGCCTACGTCTCCTCTTCCCGGTTAGATAACCTCCAACCGAGGTTCCACTAGAACAATTTGTCTTGGCCTTGAGGGCTCCAAGTTAGCCACACAACAACTCTTCCCGAGTTACAACGCTCTTCCCGAGTACACAAGCTCTTCCTGAGCACAATACTCTTCCCGAGTATACAAAGCTCTTCCCGAGCTACCAACACTCTGCACGAGTCTTCTTGGCCTTAAGGGCTCCAAGGATAGCCACACACTTGCACCAACTAGACTAGTTGATGACTTTACAATTTTCCAACTTGCTTTGGTGTTGGAGGACCTTTACAAGAAATCAAACCAAAAGCACCTTCACGGTGTACTCACACGAAGAAACAAGACTCTAACAAAAGAATGAATTACAAGCTCCAATACAATAACAATGTATGGAGATTGCAATGCAATTTGAATATTATAATTGGCAAAGCTTTTTATAAGTTGTAGGCTTGTTCCTTAGCTTCAAAATGCTCCAAAGCATCCATATTTATAGTGTAGAAGGCCTCCAAGGCTCCTACTAGCCGTTGCTTCTCATAAGGCTGAAATCACTCCAAGATCGCCTCGGACATCGCCTCAGGCGGTCACCATCGCCGCGCCCCAACGGTCACCAAAAATCACGCATCGCCTCAGGCGATCGCTGGATCGCCTCAGGCGATCCAAAGCCAAAATCAAGGCCGTAACATCAGCTCCTTCAAATCTTGCATCGCCTCAAACGAACTCCAGATCGCCTCAGGCGTTCGTGCCATCGCCTCGGGGGTTCAGCTCATCGCCTCGGACGATCTCCTTGCGCGCATGCCCGCGCCATGCCTCGGCGTCGCTTCAGTCGATGTACGGGGCGAAGTCCTTGTGGCTGCCATCGCCTCAGGCGTTGGTCACCATCGCCTGGGGCGATCTTCCTCGCATGCTCGCCTAGCCATCGCCTCTGTCGATGTGCGTGGCGATGCCTCTCCTGGCACCCATCGCCTGGGGCGATGATCACCATCGCCTGGGGCGATCCAGGCCAGAATATGCACACTCGATTTTCTTCAATCCATTCCACTTTTCATCACTTAATCTGCACACTAAGTAGATGCATTAGTATAACAAATACAAGTTTTGTTGATCATCAAAACTCAAAGATTGACCGGGGATAATTTAACGCATTAAACGCAACCATGCGTTTAAGGCTCAACAATCTCCCCCTTTTTGATGATCACAAAACTTGATAAACTTGAATAAGTAATATGCATGAAATGTGAGTACAAATATCTCCCCCTTAACAATTGCATAACACATACAAGTTATCAAGTAAATCATTAAACAAATAACTCTCCCCCTCAAACCATGCATACATAAGCTCTCCCCCTTAAACTATGCATATATTAAGGTTCAAGTTTATCACAAAATTCTCCCCCTTTTTGTGATAATCAAAAAGCATAAAATTCAAATAAACATATCATAATATAACAATTTTCACATGTCCATCATCAAGCATATAGTAGGCATAGCAAGCCTAAGATTAAATCATAGAGATGAATCATAACCATGTGTTTGAGGCACTCAACAATTAATTCTAAAATTTGCAATGTGTGCATATGTTCATGCATTCATGCCCAATAAAGAATAAAATAATCAAAGCATTATAACAAATCATATAATAGCACATTTTCACATAGCATGATCAAATTTGAATGCAAAGCATATCAAGCTACTTACTATAAAAAGATAAGCATACATCATGCACTTAACAATTATGCTAAGGGGTCATGCATTTTACTCCAATGAATATTGAGCTTCAATATTTATTGATCATAATTAATTTGTGCCAATGAATTTTGAAATTGCTCTTTTAACATGAAAAAATAAATTTTACCCTCAATGACAAGAGTTCGTTCTTGTCATAGGTCCAACGCCTCGAGCCTCTTCTATAGTTGTGAATAATACAAACTCCTCCTTTGAGTTGCTTGGCCCTTCATCCTCCTTCCCATGGTTGTTCCTACAAAATAAATTTCCAATAGGAGGAACTTTGGTACCCATTTGATTTTTGGGTCCTTGAGGGTTAACTTTCAAAGGCACTTTTGGAATCCATTTCCACCTCTTATTAGGTTGATATTGGATTCTAGCATACCTACATTTGTTCTTGGTATGACCATTTTTGCAACAATAATTACAAGTAGTAGAGTCATGCTTTGCTTTGGCAAACAAGCTTGAAAATATTTTTGATTTGCTTGAGAAGCCTAAACCGGCTTTATCAAAGCTACAACGTTGCAAGCCAAGCAATTCATTCATTTTTAAACTGCTTTCACTAAATTTGCAAAATGATACCTTTAAAGAATTTAATTCATTTTTCAATGAATTATTTTCTTCATCTTTCTTAGCAATCTCAAGTTTGAGTAATTTGTTACTCATCTTGGATTTGCCAAGAGCATCTATAAGTTCATGGTAGGAATCTAATAATTCATAAATGAAGGTACCTCATCGTCGCTTTCATCTCCTTCATCTCCAAGAGCCATTAAACAAAGATTTGTGGCTTCTTCTTCATCGGAGTCGCTATCACTCCATGTGGCTATAAACGCCTTCTTCTTCCCTTTGTCCTCATTCTTCTTCCTAGGGCATTTGTTAGCATAATGACCTTTATCATTACAATTATAACAAGTTACCTCATTTTTGGATTCATTTTTGTTTGCACTTGAGGTCTTTGACTTATTATGTTTGGTGAAGAGCTTCTTGAACTTCTTTGTGAATAGGATCATCTCCTCATCATCATCATCTTCTTCATCATCGGAGTTGTCTTTCCTTCCAACCAAGGCAATCCCATTTCTCTTGGATCTATCCTCCTCCTTTACTTCTCTCCTAGTGGCAACTTCAAGCTCATGAGTCACCAATGTGCCATGGAGCTCATCAAGATCATAGGAAGCACTTTCTCATTTGTTGGACTCGATAATGGCCGTCCTTTTTGCATCCCATTCATTAGGTAAGGCCCTTAGTGCTCTCCTCCATATTTGCTTTGGAGGGTACTTTTCTCCAAGTTGGGCAAGCTCATTTATGATAAGGGTGAGCCTCCTAAACATGGAATCAACTTCTTCTCCGGACTCCATCTCAAAGGTTTCATACTTGAGTTGCAATAGATCAATCTTGATCTCCTTTACTTGATTAGTGCCCTCATGACAAATTTGCAATTTGTCCCAAATTTCCTTTGCCGTTGAGCACATTGAGATCCGGTTGTACTCCTTCATATCTAAAGCACAATGCAAAATATTAATAGCTTTAGCATTTTGAGATATTAAAATCATATCCGCTCTAGTGAAATCGTCCATCTCTTTGGGAACACTAATTCCCCAAATTTCCTTTAAAGGAATATGTGGACCTTTCACTATGATTTTCCATAGATCATAATCTACGGATTGAATGTATAGAGAAATTCTATTCTTCCAATAACCGTAGTTATCACCCGTGAAAAGCGGAGGGCGATTCGTCGATTGACCTTGAGCAAACTCATTTGCTAGATTAGCCATAAAAAGATTTTGATTTAAAACAAAAATCAAATGGCTCTGATACCACTTGTTGGAATCGAAGAGGGGGGGGTGAATGAGATTCCTTGGCTACTTTAGCGTTTTAAAATGAGTTTGTAAAAACTAAAAGAGTTTTGCGCTTTGCGGAAGCCTTGAGTCAATCGATAAATAAAAAGAATAAATTAAATAAATGCGTAAAGGAAATAAAGCAATAAATAACAAAAGGATTTGTTATAGAAGTTCGGCGATGAATCGCCTACGTCTCCTCTTCCCGGTTAGATAACCTCCAACCGAGGTTCCACTACAACAATTGGTCTTGGCCTTGAGGGCTCCAAGTTAGCCACACAACAACTCTTCCCGAGTTACAACGCTCTTCCCGAGCACACTACTCTTCCCGAGTACACAAGCTCTTCCCGAGCACAATACTCTTCCCAAGTATACAAAGCTCTTCCCGAGCTACCAACACTCTTCACGAGTCTTCTTGGCCTTAAGGGCTCCAAGGATAGCCACAACACATGCACCAACTTTACTTGTTGGCGACTTTACAATTTTCCAAATTGCTTTGGTGTTGGAGGACCTTTACAATAAACTGAATCAAACACCTTCACGGTGTACTCACACGAAGAAACAAGACTCTAACAAAGAAAAGAATCACAAGCTCCAATACAACAACAATGTATGGAGATTGCAATGCAATATGAATTTGAAATGATCAAGGCTTTGTAGAAGTTTGTAGACTTGTTTCTTGACTTCAAAATGCTCCAAAGCATCAATATTTATAGTGTAGGAGGCCCCCTAGGCTCCTACTAGCCGTTGCTTCAAGTAAGGCTTGAATCACTCCTCGATCGCCTCGGACATCGCCTCGGGCGATCACCTATCGCCGCGTTCCAACGGTCAAGAAATCCTCAGATCGCCTCAGGCGATCGGTGGATCGCCTCAGGCGATCAAGAGCAAAAATTAAGGCCGTAGCTTCAGCATGTCCAAATTTTGCATCGCCTCAAACGAACTCCACATCGCCTCAAGCGTTCGTGCCATCGCCTCGGGCGAACTCCCCGCGCGCATGCCCGCGCCATGCCTCGGCGTCGCTTAAGTCGATGTGCGGGGGCGAAGTCCTTGTGGCTGCCATCGCCTCAGGCGTTGGTCACCATCGCCTGGGGCGATCTTCCTCGCATGCTCGCCTAGCCAGGCACCCATCGCCTGGGGCGATGATCACCATCGCCTGGGGCGATCCAGGCCAGAATATGCACACTCGATTTTCTTCAATCCATTCCACTTTTCATCACTTGATCTGCACACTAAGTAGATGCATTAGTATAACAAACACAAGTTTTGTTGATCATCAAAACTCAAAGATTGACCGGGGATAATTTAACGCATTAAACGCAACCATGCGTTTAAGGCTCAACAATCTCCCCCTTTTTGATGATCACAAAACTTGATAAACTTGAATAAGTAATACATGAAATGTGAGTACAAATATCTCCCCCTTAACAATTGCATAACACATACAAGTTATCAAGTAAATCAATAAACAAATAACTCTCCCCCTCAAACCATGCATACATAAGCTCTCCCCCTTAAACTATGCATGTATTAAGGTTCAAGTTTATCACAAAATTCTCCCCCTTTTTGTGATAATCAAAAAGCATAAAAGTCAAATAAACATATCATAATATAACAATTTTCACATGTCCATCATCAAGCATATAATAGGCATAGCAAGCCTAAGATTAAATCATAGAGATGAATATAACCATGTGTTTAAGGCACTCAACAATTAATTCTAAAATTTGCAATGTGTGCATATGTTCATGCATTCATGCCCAATAAAGAATAAAATTATCAAAGCATTATAACAAATCATATACTTGCACATTTTTACATAGCATATTCAAATTTGAATGCAAAGCATATCAAGCTACTTACTACAAAAAGATAAGCATACATCATGCATTTCAACAATTATGCTAAGGGGTTATGCCATTTTACTACAATGAATATTGAGCTTCAATATTTATTGGTCACAATTAATTTGTGCCAATTAAATTTGAATTGCTCTTTTAATCATGAAATTTTTTTTTACCCTCGATGACAAGAGTTCGTTCTTGTCATTGGTCCAACGCCTCGAGCCTCTTCTATGGTGGTGAATAAAACAAACTCCTCCTTTGAGTTGCTTGGCCCTTCATCCTCCAATCCATGGTTGTCCCTACAAGACAAATTAACAATAGAAGGATCTTTGGTACCCATTTGATTTTTGGGTCCTTGTGGGTTAACTTTCAATAGCACTTTTGGAATCCATTTCCACCTCTTATTAGGTTGGTATTGGATTCTAGCAAACCTACACTTATTTTTAGTGTGGCCATTTTTGCAACAATAGTTACAAGTAGGAGAATCATGCTTTGCTTTGGTCAACAAGCTTGAAAATGATTTTGATTTACTTGAAAAGCCTAACCCGGCTTTGTCAAAGCTACATCGTTGTAATCCAAGCAATTCACTCATCTTTTGACTACTTTCACTATATTTGCAAAAAGATATCTTTAAAGAATTTAATTCATTTTTCAATGAATTATTTTCTTCATCTTTCTTAGCAATCTTAAGTTTGAGTAATTTGTTACTCATCTTGGTTTTGCCAAGAGCATCAATAAGATCATTATAAGATTCTAAAAGTTCATCAAATGAAGGTACCTCATTGTCACTTTCATCTCCTTCATCTCCAAGAGCCATTAGACAAAGATTGTCGGAGTTGTCTATCCTTCCAACCAAGGCAATCCCATTTCTCTTGGATCTATCCTCCTCCTTTACTTCTCTCCTAGTGGCAACTTCAAGCTCATGAGTCAACAATGTGCCATGGAGCTCATCAAGATCATATGAAACACTTTCTCCTTTGTTGGACTCGATAATGGCCGTCCTTTTTGCATCCCATTCTTTAGGTAAGGCCCTTAGTGCTCTCCTCCATATTTGCTTTGGAGGGTACTTTTCTCCAAGTTGGGCAAGCTCATTTATGATAAGGGTGAGCCTCCTAAACATGGAATCAACTTCTTCTCCGGACTCCATCTCAAAGGTTTCATACTTGAGTTGCAATAGATCAATCTTGGTCTCCTTTACTTGATTAGTGCCCTCATGACAAATTTGCAATTTGTCCCAAATTTCCTTTGCCGTTGAGCACATTGAGATCCGGTTGTACTCCTTCATATCTAAAGCATATGCAAAATATTAATAGCTTTAGCATTTTGAGATATTAAAATCATATCCGCTCTAGTGAAATCGTCCATCTCTTTGGGAACACTAATTCCCCCAATTTCCTTTAAAGGAATATGTGGACCTTTCACTATGATTTTCCATAGATCATAATCTACGGATTGGATGTATAGAGAAATTCTATTCTTCCAATAACCGTAGTTATCACCCGTGAAAAGCGGAGGGCGATTCGTCGATTAACCTTGAGCAAACTCATTTGCTAGATTAGCCATAAAAAGATTTTGATTCAAAAACAAAAATCAAATGGCTCTGATACCACTTGTTGGAATCGAAGAGGGGGGGGGGGGGGGGGGGGGGGTGAATGAGATTCCTTGGCTACTTTAGCGTTTTAAAATGAGTTTGTAAAAATAAAATATTTTGCGCTTGCGGAAGCCTTTAGTCAATCGATAAATAAAAAGAATAAGTAAATAAATGCGTAATGAAAATTAAAGCAATAAATAACAAAAGGATTTGTTATAGAAGTTCGGCGATGAATCGCCTACGCATCCACTAGAACAATTTGTCTTGGCCTTGAAGGCTCCAAGTTAGCCACACAACAACTCTTCCCGAGTTACAACGCTCTTCCCGAGCACACTACTCTTCCCGAGTACACAAGCTCTTCCCGAGCACAATACTCTTCCCGAGTATACAAAGCTCTTCCCGAGCTACCAACACTCTTCACGAGTCTTCTTGGCCTTAAGGGCTCCAAGGATAGCCACACACTTGCACCAACTAGACTAGTTGATGACTTTACAATTTTCCAACTTGCTTTGGTGTTGGAGGACCTTTACAAGAAATCAAACCAAAAGCACCTTCACGGTGTACTCACACGAAGAAACAAGACTCTAACAAAAGAATGAATTACAAGCTCCAATACAATAACAATATATGGAGATTGCAATGCAATTTGAATATTATAATTGGCAAAGCTTTGTATAAGTTGTAGGCTTGTTCCTTAGCTTCAAAATGCTCCAAAGCATCCATATTTATAGTGTAGAAGGCCTCCAAGGCTCCTACTAGCCGTTGCTTCTCATAAGGCTGAAATCACTCCAAGATCGCCTCGGACATCGCCTCAGGCGATCACCATCGCCGCGCCCCAACGGTCACCAAAAATCACGCATCGCCTCAGGCGATCGCTGGATCGCCTCAGGCGGTCCAAAGCCAAAATCAAGGACGTAGCCTCAGCTCCTTCAAATCTTGCATCGCCTCAAACGAACACCAGATCGCCTCAGGCGTTCGTGCCATCGCCTCGGGCGTTCAGCTCATCGCCTCAGACGATCTCCTTGCGCGCATGCCCGCGCCATGCCTCGGCGTCGCTTCAGTCGATGTGCGGGGCGAAGTCCTTGTGGCTGCCATCGCCTCAGGCGTTGGTCACCATCGCCTGGGGCGATCTTCCTCGCATGCTCGCCTAGCCATCGCCTCTGTCGATGTGCGTGGCGATGCTTCTCCTGGCACCCATCGCCTGGGGCGATGATCACCATCGCCTGGGCGATCCAGGCCAGAATATGCACACTCGATTTTCTTCAATCCATTCCACTTTTCATCACTTAATCTGCACACTAAGTAGATGCATTAGTATAACAAACACAAGTTTTGTTGATCATCAAAACTCAAAGATTGATCGGGGATAATTTAACGCATTAAACGCAACCATGCGTTTAAGGCTCAACATTGACCATATCAGAATCGTATTAATAAACACGAGGATACTTACCTCACATCAAACTCTGAAACAGAGCAACATACCAAAACCAACATATCACCCAAGAGGCAAAACATACCTCAATGCGGGTCAACCCAAAAGTCAGTCTCTCATGACTGCAAAACAACCAATACTTACGACTGTAGATCGGACAGTCATCCTTAGTTCTAATACAACTAGTAAGAACACATCCTGAATGACACCTCAACCGTGATAACGTTGACCTCGTGTCAAACTCTGGAGTGGAATAGACTTCCAAATCCATCATAACGTCAAAGAGCGTCAGCACAGCTCAACGCTAATAATCCAAAAGCAGTTAGTCAACTGAAACTGCAAGGATTCGAATCGCTCCCGATTCCATCGTAGATATCATTCAATGACATCTCTATCATGACTCACGATGTCTAACATACATCGTTACGAGGGAAACACTAGTATACCACGGTGTATACACACCAAACCTGGTTTCCACTTCAAAACCTTTTCCATCGAAGGAGCAGTCGCATCATTGCAACTCAATTTGGGCAACTCACGGCCACAGATTCACACAAAAGACATCCCACAAGATGTCCACCTCCGGATGTTCCAAGAATCACATCCTGATCATAAATAAACAACCGAGACTCCACAGAGTTTAAAATTCTGAAAGGACATGCAATAAACTCATTGCATCCACAACGCTTGTGTCGACAGCGACACCCAACCAATCCGAATTCCTGCCATCCCTTGATAATCCTAGGATTTAACAATCCAAACTTGGGAAGGTTATCGCAACTCGGAGGAAAACACCAACAAGGAAATACCTTAACCCACACAAGATAATCCCTCCTCGAAGGGAGTCAACTATGTGACATCCCCGAAATGGTTAATTGTTATTTGGCTTTAATTGTGTTTACATGATTAATTATGTGGTAATTGATTATGTTTTGGGATTTATTACCTTATGGAAATGCATGGTCATGTGGATAGGGTGACCCGGGGTTGCATTTCAGGGTGCATGTGGTGCATGTTGGGTAATTATTATTGGAAGCATGATTTATTTGCCTTTGGTAGCAATTTATTAGAAATCATGTGTTTAAATGGTATTTGGTGCATTTTGAGTAAATGCTTTGAAAAATATCATGTTGGGGTGTTTTATACACCATGGAATTGTTGGTATGCTTTTTAATTAAACCCAACCCTTTTTATCCCCAACCCCACTTTACCAAATCACTTTCACTTTACCAAATCAAAACCCACAAACCCTTTCCCTTCTTCCATTTTCGAGCTCAAGCCTAGGGTTGAGGAGAAACCTTTCAAAAATCTTGATTTGTGGAGCATATTGGGTGATTTGAGATTTATGGGTACCTCATGCTTTAGTTTTGTTTGAGTTTGGTTTGATTTTGAATGGTTTTAAAATGGGTTTTGTGTTGGGTTGTTGTAGATTTGGTTAATGGTTGAATTTATGGTTGTTTTAAGGTGTAATTTGGAAGTTTATGTTGGTATTTATGTTGTTGGTTGGTTGGTTTGAGTATTGGGATGGATTGGAAGGTTTTGGTATGCAAAAATGGTGAAAAATCGCGAGTCTGTGCGAGGCGATCGACCGCCTGAAATGGGGCGATCGATCGCCGCAAGGCAGTACCAAAATTACGGGTTAGGCGATCGATCGCCTGTTATGAGGCGACCGATCGCCGAGAGGCAGTAGGTTTTTCAAAGGAATGGCGATCGATCGCCATGTTTGGGGCGACCGATCGCCGCTGTGTAAATTTTGAGGCGATCGATCGCCTATGGGAAGCGATCGATCGCCGCCTGTGGAATTTTGGAAAATGGTTCATTTTGTCAAATTTTTGGTATTTGGCTATTATTTGGCTTCTAATATGGGGTTGTGTGATTGTGTAGAACCATCCCAGGTAGCAACACAACCGAGGAATTGAAGCCGGATCAATTCCACTTTTGGAAAGGTACGTAGTGGACGTACGGGCACCCAACGGTAACATGTATTTTATATACTCATTGATTATGCATTGTGGATGCGGGTATATATGTGGTATTGCATTGTGGATGCATATACATGTTGATTTATGCCATATGTGGTATTGCATAGTGGATGCATATACATGGTAATTTGTGCATATTGGTGTTAGATGCATATTATGATTATTGGATGCACATCCCATGAGTCGTGGTCATCCTTTGATGATTTTAATGCTTGCCCGCTTTTTGTTTTGGTTCCGCTAAATGTGAAGCGAGGGGTGGGAGCGCCGCATGTCACATTTGAGCGTGGTTGTCATATGGGGCGAGGAAAGGGTATTTGCCGCTCTCTGTGAAGCGAGGGGTGGGAGCGCCGCATGTCCATTGTAGCGAGGTTATCCTATGCCGCCCATATGAAAATAAGCGAGGGGCATTAAAATACACTGTGATGGACAGACTAGGGAATGGTGACCAATATTTGGTACTGTTGAGATGGTATATGATGTCATGACATGTTTTGGCCATTAAAAAAAAAATAATCTGTTGATTATACTCATGAGTTATGGTACAGGGACAACCAAACGGGAAGCGTTTGAAATGCATGGAAAACAGGAAGTGTTTTATATTGATTATGCATTTACGCTTTATCTTCATATTGTGTTGAATATGAATGATTATTATTGCTCATGTTTGGGGGTTGTCCTTGTAGGTACCTTTTTGGCATGATAGAAGGGCTTGAACGGGTTGAGACAGTGAGCTTCAAGAGCATCTTTGGTAGATGAAAGGACATGATTCTTTTGTATAGTGCCTACTCTAGGAGTAGCGTAAAACTATAGTGAACACATTCATTGATTGGAATGTAATTAATCCTTTTGGTAATCCTTTATTTTGGCATGTAAATGCTTAAGCTCATAGACTCCACTTGTTTATTATACTCTGATCATTGTTGTTAGCTCTATTATGCCTTAATTCCGCACTTAAGGATTAGGGTCCTTACATTAGTGGTATCAGAGCAGTGGTTAGAGAACCCGGGAACGAGTGAAGGGTAGCCTTAGCATGTTTGGCTAGGTGCTTACATTTGGAGCATGTTTATGCATGTGGTGCATATTGATGTATATCCTGTTATACTAACATGCTTATATCACTCCTGTTATCTAACGACATGATATATATTGCTTTGGATTGTTGTTAACATTTGTGTTACAGCATGGCTGCTAATGAGGAAGTCGGAGATGTTGGAAGTGTGAATGCGAGTATTGGACAGGCTAATCCTCTACCTCCACCGGCTGTAGGGATGGAACCAGTAGTTCAGTTATTGCTACCGGGTGAGATTAGCTTGACGCAGTTTCTGTCTTATCATCCGCCCCGGTTTGAGGGGACAGAGTCCGGAGAAGAGGCTGAAGAGTGGTTGGAAAGACTTGAGCAGATCTTTGTATCGGCTCCTTGTGCTGTTACTGCTTGGATGAGGCTGGCGGAGTTTCAGTTAGCCAAGAAACCTCTGATGTGGTGGAGGAGCACAGTGATGGAGATGAGAGCACAGGGTGCTGTGGTTGACTGGACTCTCTTCAGGACTAGGTTTTTGAACCGATACTTCTCCGCAGCTGCGAGGCAGACAAAGGAGGATGAGTTTACAAGTCTGAGGCAAGGGAACGTGACAGTGGCAGACTATGCCACACGGTACTCTTCATTGCTGAGGTACGTTCCCCACATTGCCACCAGTGGACACGCTAAGATGAGGAACTTCATGAAAGGGTTGCGACCGGAGCTCTATGACCGGGTTATCACTAATAACCCAACTTCTTTTGATGACGCTCTCACAAGAGCGGAGCTTGCTGAGCTAGGAGTGGGAGCTTACGCCATGCCACCACCGGTACCGCAACAGAGGCAGACTAGTGACAGTTTGAGGCCTCGGGGTGAGCCATTTAAGCCCCGTGGTGCCTCTTCATCTTCAAGGTATGGTGGAAAGAAACATTTTGGACAGAAGCAGGATAACAAGAAGGGTAATTGGTCGGCCAATCGAGGATCTTCACAAGGGGATAGGCCGGGAGAGCCGAGGTGCAACAATTGTGGAGGACCACATTCTTCAAACAAGTGTCCTGCATGTTGTGTCTGTGGCAAGATGGGCCACATTGCTCGGTATTGCCCCACACGGGGAGGACAGTCAGAGTATCAGGGCAACAGGCCGAGATTTGATGATCGGACAGTGCAGCAGAGGCAGCAGTTTGGGCCTCGACCATCGGGAGGTCAGACAGTAGGACCACCCCAGGGGCAGGTGTATGCACTGACCAGGGAGCAGGCCCAGGTAGCCCCAGAGGAGGTGATTGCCGGTACGTGTCATTTATTTACGTACCCTGCTTTTATTTTGATCGATACAGGTGCCTCCCATTCTTTTGTATCGGTGGGTTTTGTGGAAAGACACCATATGCGCACGTCTTCTTTACCCACGCCTCTCCTTGTCTCGACACCCACTGGAAGAAATGTTGTTGCTGATCAGTTTATGGAAGACTGCCTCATTTATTTTGAGGGCAACGAATTGAGATCAGACTTGATTGTGCTGGGTATGTCAGACTTTGACTGCATCTTGGGTATTGATGTTCTGAACAGATATCAGGCAGTGGTAGATTGCCGACAGAGGACAGTGAAGTTCAGACCTGAGTTGGGCAGTCAGTGGACTTTCTATGGCAACGGGTCTCGTGCGAAGATTCCGTTGATTTCAGCGATCAAGATGACTCAGTTGTTGGAACGTGGTCACACGGGCTATCTTATTTATGCCGTGGACACGTCTGGGAAGAGTAAAGAACTGAGAGTTGAGGATGTGCCAGTAGTGGCAGAGTTTGCTGATGTATTCCCAGAAGAGATCCCAGGATTCCCACCGGCTAGGGAAGTTGAGTTTGGGATCGAGCTGTTGCCATGGACATCCGCTATCTCTCGTGCACCTTATAGGATGGCACCGGCTGAGTTGAGAGAGTTGAAAGAACAGTTGCAGGATCTCTTGGACAAGGGGTATATACGCCCGAGCGTGTCGCCATGGGGCGCACCAGTTCTCTTTGTGAAGAAGAAGGACGGTTCGATGCGGCTGTGCATCGATTACCGGCAGCTGAATAAGGCTACAGTGAAGAACAAGTATCCTCTCCCAAGGATTGACGACTTGTTTGATCAGTTGCAAGGTACCAGGGTGTATAGCAAGATTGATTTGAGGTCCGGGTATCATCAGATTCGGGTCAGAGAGGATGATGTGCAGAAGACAGCATTCCGGACACGATACGGGCATTATGAGTTCTTAGTGATGCCGTTCGGTGTGACGAATGCTCCAGCAGTCTTCATGAGTCTGATGAACAGAGTGTTTCAGCAGTATCTTGATCAGTTCGTCATCATGTTTATTGACGACATTCTTATCTACTCCCGGAGCGAGGAAGATCATGTGAAACACTTGAGGACAGTGCTTCAGATTCTCAGAGAGCATCAGTTGTATGCTAAGCTCAGTAAGTGCGAGTTTTGGCTGAGCAGTGTAGTGTTTCTGGGGCATGTCATTTCTAGCAGCGGGATATCAGTGGACCCCAAGAAGATTGAGGCTGTGATGGAGTGGGCTGCCCCCACTTCTGTGCCTGAGATCCGGAGTTTTCTTGGTTTGGCCGGGTATTATCGGCGCTTTGTGGAGGGCTTTTCGAAGATTGCCAGGCCGCTGACTCAGTTGACTCAGAAGGGTGTACCTTTCTTTTGGTCAGAAGCTTGTGAGGAGAGCTTCCAGGAGTTAAAGCACCGGTTGACGACGGCGCCAGTGTTAGTGATCCCGACGGAGAACTCCAGATTTGTTCTGTATACTGATGCATCACTGCAGGGCCTTGGATGTGTTCTGATGCAAGATAAGCATGTGGTAGCTTATGCATCGAGGCAGTTGAAGCCGCATGAGACCAGATATCCAGTTCATGACTTGGAATTGGCGGCTATCATCTTCGCTCTGAAGATCTGGAGACATTATTTGTATGGTACTTCATTCACCATATACACGGACCACAAGAGCCTCAAGTTTCTATTCACTCAGGCGGAGCTGAACATGAGGCAGAGGAGATGGATGGACCTACTCAAGGACTATGACTGTGAGATAGAGTACCATCCCGGGAAAGCCAATTTGACAGCGGACGCCTTGAGCCGGAAAGTGAGGAGTTCTGCTGAGGACGTCATCCATTTGTCGGCTATGATGACCTCCTATTGCCATCTCGGCTATGATTTTGATATAGATGCATCACCAGTGTATGTCTCTACCTTATTAGCTGAGCCAGATATTTATGAGAACATCAGGAGAGCTCAGAGATCAGATGCTGAGGTTCAGAGATGGTTGTCTATAGTGCATCTTGGTCAGCCGACGAAGTTCAGAGTGACCGACGACGGATCTTTGAGATTGGGTAACCGCTGGGTAGTTCCGAGTACGCCGGAGTTGCGTAAGGGAATCTTGGAGCGAGCTCACAGTAGCAGACTTAGCATCCACCCAGGCGGGAAGAAGATGTACAGAGATCTGCGTGGTCAGTTTTGGTGGAAAAGAATGAAGTCTGATGTCGTCGCTTTTGTGAAGAGGTGTCTGATCTGCCAGCAGGTTAAGGCAGAGAGACAGAGACCTGGCGGCGAATTGAGGAGCTTGGAGATACCGAAGTGGAAGTGGGAGCACATTTCCATGGACTTCGTGACTCATTTGCCGAGGAGTGCTTCAGGCTTCGATGCTATTTGGGTGATCGTGGATCGATTGACCAAGGTGGCTCATTTTATCCCCTATAGCATGACGTTCACATTCTTGAGGATGACGCAGTTATATATTAGAGATGTGGTGAGATTGCATGGGATCCCCGTTTCCATAGTGTCAGATCGAGATCCGCGATTCACATCTCATTTCTGGGAAGGCCTTCAGTCAGCCTTGGAAACTGAAGTCAGATTGAGTACTGCTTATCATCCTCAGACGGATGGCCAGACCGAGCGCACTATCCAGACGCTCGAGGACATGTTAAGAGCTTGTGTTTTGGAGTTCGATGCCACTTGGCAAGATTCAGTGCCTCTGGTAGAGTTTTCTTATAACAATAGCTACCAGGCAAGTATTCAGATGGCTCCGTTTGAAGCTCTTTATGGCAGACGATGTAGATCACCCTTATGTTGGGATGATTTGGACAGTAGACCAGTCGGAGGGCCTGAGTTGATCCGGGAAATGGAAGAGAAGATAAAGATTATAAGGCAGAAAATGAAAGCAGCCCAAGACAGACAGGCAGCTTATGCAAATAAACGGCGGAGACCGTTGGAATTTCAGTTGGGAGATAAGGTCTTTTTGAAGATCTCGCCTTTCAGAGGCGTTGTGCGATTTGGGATGCGCGGGAAACTGTCTCCGAGGTATGTTGGACCGTACGAGATTTTACAGCGCATTGGCACCTTAGCTTACCGACTGGCTTTGCCGCCTTCTTTATCTGGGATACATGATGTGTTTCATGTATCGATGCTGCGAAAGTATGAGCCGGATCCGTCTCACGTGTTACAGCCTTCCGAAGTTCAATTAGAGTCAGATGTATCTTATGTAGAACGGCATGTTAGAATTCTGGACAGAGCAGACCGTATACTTCGGAACAAAGTGATACCGATGATCAAAGTTCAGTGGGATCGCAGGGGTGTCGAGGAGGCTACGTGGGAGAGGGAGCAGCATATGGTGCAGCACTACCCGGAACTATTCTCTGGTATGAGTTTATGTTTAGTTTCTGTTGGGGTAAGTGCATGTGATTTCGAGGACGAAATCTTATAAGTAGGGGAGTATTGTGACATCCCCGAAATGGTTAATTGCTATTTGGCTTTAATTGTGTTTACATGATTAATTATGTGGTAATTGATTATGTTTTGGGATTTATTACCTTATGGAAATGCATGGTCATGTGGATAGGGTGACCCGGGGTTGCATTTCAGGGTGCATGTGGTGCATGTTGGGTAATTATTATTGGAAGCATGATTTATTTGCCTTTGGTAGCAATTTATTAGAAATCATGTGTTTAAATGGTATTTGGTGCATTTTGAGTAAATGCTTTGAAAAATATCATGTTGGGGTGTTTTATACACCATGGAATTGTTGGTATGCTTTTTAATTAAACCCAACCCTTTTTATCCCCAACCCCACTTTACCAAATCACTTTCACTTTACCAAATCAAAACCCACAAACCCTTTCCCTTCTTCCATTTTCGAGCTCAAGCCTAGGGTTGAGGAGAAACCTTTCAAAAATCTTGATTTGTGGAGCATATTGGGTGATTTGAGATTTATGGGTACCTCATGCTTTAGTTTTGTTTGAGTTTGGTTTGATTTTGAATGGTTTTAAAATGGGTTTTGTGTTGGGTTGTTGTAGATTTGGTTAATGGTTGAATTTATGGTTGTTTTAAGGTGTAATTTGGAAGTTTATGTTGGTATTTATGTTGTTGGTTGGTTGGTTTGAGTATTGGGATGGATTGGAAGGTTTTGGTATGCAAAAATGGTGAAAAATCGCGAGTCTGTGCGAGGCGATCGACCGCCTGAAATGGGGCGATCGATCGCCGCAAGGCAGTACCAAAATTACGGGTTAGGCGATCGATCGCCTGTTATGAGGCGACCGATCGCCGAGAGGCAGTAGGTTTTTCAAAGGAATGGCGATCGATCGCCATGTTTGGGGCGACCGATCGCCGCTGTGTAAATTTTGAGGCGATCGATCGCCTATGGGAAGCGATCGATCGCCGCCTGTGGAATTTTGGAAAATGGTTCATTTTGTCAAATTTTTGGTATTTGGCTATTATTTGGCTTCTAATATGGGGTTGTGTGATTGTGTAGAACCATCCCAGGTAGCAACACAACCGAGGAATTGAAGCCGGATCAATTCCACTTTTGGAAAGGTACGTAGTGGACGTACGGGCACCCAACGGTAACATGTATTTTATATACTCATTGATTATGCATTGTGGATGCGGGTATATATGTGGTATTGCATTGTGGATGCATATACATGTTGATTTATGCCATATGTGGTATTGCATAGTGGATGCATATACATGGTAATTTGTGCATATTGGTGTTAGATGCATATTATGATTATTGGATGCACATCCCATGAGTCGTGGTCATCCTTTGATGATTTTAATGCTTGCCCGCTTTTTGTTTTGGTTCCGCTAAATGTGAAGCGAGGGGTGGGAGCGCCGCATGTCACATTTGAGCGTGGTTGTCATATGGGGCGAGGAAAGGGTATTTGCCGCTCTCTGTGAAGCGAGGGGTGGGAGCGCCGCATGTCCATTGTAGCGAGGTTATCCTATGCCGCCCATATGAAAATAAGCGAGGGGCATTAAAATACACTGTGATGGACAGACTAGGGAATGGTGACCAATATTTGGTACTGTTGAGATGGTATATGATGTCATGACATGTTTTGGCCATTAAAAAAAAAAATAATCTGTTGATTATACTCATGAGTTATGGTACAGGGACAACCAAACGGGAAGCGTTTGAAATGCATGGAAAACAGGAAGTGTTTTATATTGATTATGCATTTACGCTTTATCTTCATATTGTGTTGAATATGAATGATTATTATTGCTCATGTTTGGGGGTTGTCCTTGTAGGTACCTTTTTGGCATGATAGAAGGGCTTGAACGGGTTGAGACAGTGAGCTTCAAGAGCATCTTTGGTAGATGAAAGGACAGGATTCTTTTGTATAGTGCCTACTCTAGGAGTAGCGTAAAACTATAGTGAACACATTCATTGATTGGAATGTAATTAATCCTTTTGGTAGTCCTTTATTTTGGCATGTAAATGCTTAAGCTCATAGACTCCACTTGTTTATTATACTCTGATCATTGTTGTTAGCTCTATTATGCCTTAATTCCGCACTTAAGGATTAGGGTCCTTACAAACTAACTTCACGATTATTCCTCATAATTATCGTGCCATGGAGATTCTCAATCTCAAGGTGTCCCATATCTCTCATCAGAGATTTAACCATCCAAAAAAAGCATAACTCTATGCTTGACAAGAAGGAAATCAATAACTGGCATCCGTATACTCACCGGTATACCTGCCTAAGCACAGACACTACATGCATACTCAATGCACTTGACTCAGGTATCTGCAACATACCCCTAAGTCCCAAACACAACCGTCAGTTCTGAGTCATTCCCATCCAGTGGAGAATGATAATCGACGATCAACAACACGACGTGATTCCCAAAATCAACACCAAGATTAAACATAAACGTATACACGCTTCAGTGAGGCATACACAACCTCAACCTCAATGACGTGGTGACTACTAGAGTCTACCACAATCCACATCGTATCACCTTACGATTTGCCAAACTTGGTTCCAACGAGCAGTATAACGGCTCTAGCAAGCCCCTCATGGTGCTGCACACACGCGGCAGACAAACTAGTCTCTGTCTCTTTAGGTTTACCTCAAATCTACCAACAAGACGGACGTTTCCACATGGCATACCATACCATGGGAAGAAAATCAATAGAGTAGTGGGTCTTTACCCAACATTCCTCTAATGCCGATACACCCTGGACACTCCAATGTCCCTATGTACTTAATATAACCTGATCCTACTCCCTTAGGACCCATTCTACACCCTCAAGGGTGGTGTGACCATGTCTACCACATGTCACATCGACAGGAAGCGAGTAATTTCCTCCATGATTACTCCTGTCGTCAAAAACATGGCCAAAAAGCCATTCCAACGAGCATACCTCAAGGGTATCACCACTCGAAATATGATCACCTCAAACAATTGATGCGGTACAATCACATGTACAGCGCGTTCATCCATTTCTCGAGCGACCCGCTCGGTATAAGGGTCACGTCAACCGGTGACGTAGACACCACCTTGTGCTCGGCACTGGCACCCAAGGCATACAACTGAATACGTATACTCAACGCATTGTTCATCGTAACGATGATGCATGTCTAATAAGACATCTCCTACACCATCGTCATCGTCATCCCGTGACGATACATGCCCACTCATGGCATCTAAGGCATCGTCAACCAGTGACAATACATGTCAACAATGACATCTAACAACCTAGTCAACTCGTGACGGTCCATGTGCATCAACGTATGCCATCCATCATCATGCTAGTAAAATAGTCATAATAAAACATGTTTATCAACGTATGCCAGCTATAATAATGCTAAATAGAATAGCAATATCCCATACCTCATCGCTAACAAGATAGCGGCATACCTGTCTCCGTCACTCGATAATAGTGCGTAATCAGCACCCATCGCTCGAAGGCGGCAAAATCCTCTGCTGAGTACATAGCGGCACAATCCATCGCTATAGAATCGACGGCATGATACCTCGTCATATAATAAGTGGCATGAAACCTCGCTATACACCTGAGCATGAATCATCGTCCACATAATAGCGGAAAGAGGCATCGCTATCAACATATCCGGCGGCACGAATCATCGCCAATCCTCATAGAAGAATGAGTCATCATCATTGACACAGCGGAATGAACCATCGCTATCATTCGTGTCATCATAAAGAAATGAATCATCATCCTCGACACAACGGAATACATCACCGCTATCATCCGTGTCCGGCGGTATAAACCATCGCCAATCATCATAAAAATGTACATAAATAAAGAAATGCATGAATCTTCCTGGTTAAACATATTAACCCACTTTTATTGTCCCTGTTTCAAATATTCATGCACGAAATTATTAGATCTTAATGTAAATGATTAACATCATAGCATCATAACGTCTTATGGCATCTTACCACATAATAATATCGTATGGCCGTGGCATCTTACCACATAATAACATCGTATGGCCTCTTACCATATGGGCATCTTACCCCGTGGCATCTTACCACATAATAACATCGTATGGCCTCTTACCATATGTGCATCTTACCCCGTGGCATCTTACCACATAATAACATCGTATACAACATAATATGAATGCAAACATAAATGCATAAATCATAAATACAACCACAACTCATAAATAATAAACATATGAAATTATGGTTCCTTCTTCCCTTTCCACGTAAGCGAAATTCTTCCTCGCTTCTTATGGAATCCACGTAAGCGGAATTCTTGCTTCTTATGGAAATCCACGTAAGCGGAATTCTTCCTCGCTTCTTATGGAATCCACGTAAGCGGAATTCTTGCTTCTTATGGAATTGAGTCACTTATCAGTAGTGCATTTCAATACTTCTTACTTCCCCACGTAAGCGGAATTCTTCCTCGCTTCTTATGGAGTCCACGTAAGCGGAATTCTTCCTCGCTTCTTATGGAATTTAGCGTAAGCATTAAAATCCTCACTAGGATAACCTTGACTCGTGAAATACACCTCTTATATTTCACAACATACATATGCAAAACGATGCGTATCAACATGTATCATATCATAATGCACTATCTTATGCATACCTTGATTTACCTTGTGTTAAATAACTAAACACATAATACATGTTACCGTTGGGATGCCCGTGCATATGTATAATCATCATTCCTTTTCGTACTCCATATTTCCTGTAACCTGCAACCATTATGGTTAGCAACAATAGCCATATACGCTATGCATCAACCATGCAATACATATACGCAACCACTTGCATGTCAATACGTATACCAAGACATGTTACCTCGGAAATATCCCCTTTTTCTGATTTTCTTAAAAATCAGATTCCTTGGCACATAACATACGAAGTGCCAGACATTACCATTAATGACATCCTATCGCGTTTCACACGATTCCTGCAACCACAACGGTTAGCAACACCACTTTTCATATCATAAAAGCACATAAACATATAGTTGTGTCATTCAACATTAATGCCATCATGCAAAATTATGTGTTATCAACAATTTCCTAGGCCCTTAACAGCCCCAATGAGCAACCACTGCTCTGATACCACTAATGTAAGGACCCCTAACCCTTATGCCTTGATTAGTGTATTAACCACTATGTGTGGCACATGCTTTCAATAAAAATCAAACGGGAAGCTCAGATGATACTTTACCATTGAATGGCAATTACAAAATTGTCTTTAATACTCAATGTTATAAGATCATCATCCTAACAACAAATAGACTCATAAAGTTCGCCCATTTCCATCCCCATTACACCACTTTTTACATTGTGAACTTTTATACAAATTTGGGCAGAGTCTGTTGGGATATGCCCTAAGACAAGTCATTAGATGATTGTTTAAGACATACAATGTTTATGGATTTATGAATGGCAATTCATTATTATATATTATTATTTTAACTGTGCATTGTGAATTAATATATATGTTAATGTCCTTAGAATAATATTGTATTATTCTTAAAGATGTTCCTAGTCAAGTATTATCATGAAAGGGATAATGATAATACGTAGAGACTAGTATGTGTTGATCGATGAATTGTTCATTGATATGAGATATCAAATCAACATATGGGTACATGTTAGAGAACGATGTACTGAACAGACCCACCATGAGAATGCAACATGGATAGTTATATGATCGTCATATGCAATTCTCATAGTGATAATAATGTATGTAATCCTTACGACTTGTGATCATCAGAGATCCCAACATAAGGAGTTATGTATCTTGATATCGTCAAACGTTACCCGTAACAGGGTAAACTATAAAGGCGACTATTGGATACACTACGAATTATGTAGAGGGATGTTGACTGATCGAGATAGGATTTGTCCCTCCTATATAACAGGAGATGTGTTTGGCCCTTGATCAAGTGAGAACTAAATGCATGGCCATGCTCGAATGAGTCGATATGAGATATCGAGCTTATTCGTTTATTCTAGTTCTACTTGGGGATCAAGAAATAAAGATTGAATATACGAGTATGACTATTCCATGACTCGTGTTCAATCTAAACACAATGGACAAAGGGATTAAGTTACATGATTAATATTATCACAAGTTCTAAAGGTTATGTCGAGTCATTGACATTCTCGTAATTTGGGTAGCATCGATGTGTTGCTAGATACCGCTCAATGCTTGCGACATAAAATGAGATTTATGTCACTGTCAACATTACGAGATCCTATCGGGTCGCACAAAAGATTAAATCGAGAAGGGAAATTAAATTCATGGGATGAATTAAATAATTAAGAGGAGTCTTAATTAATAATCATGATGATTAATTAAATCATGGGCTTAAGCCCATGAGGCTTTATGAAAGCCTTTAATTAATTATATAAAAGATGATTACAAGGTTTTAATTGCAATACAATTTTCATAACACAAAACCTACACAACAAAAGGAAGCTCTTGGCCGCCACCATCTTGAACTCTCGGCCTCCTTCAAGTCGAGTGGTTCTTAGTGGTCTTCGAGCCATCATTCGATTGTGAATCGAGTTTGCTTCGTGTATTGGTTCAAGAATAAGTCTAGCAACTTGTTCTTGAACATCCCTTTCGATTTGATCGTGTGGATACCGTAGAGACGAAGGTGAAAACTTTCGTTTGTGATTCGGAGTTCGTTGGACGTGCTGCTCCGTGGAATCTGCTTCAAACACGCTACAAGGGTGAGACTCTTTTGTATTCTCTAATCCGATATGAATCCCTATGTATAGATCCGGTGTTAGTAATCCCAAAATTTTATTCCGCTGCGTTGTATGCTCATGGGGTTACTTACAGTGGTATCAGAGCCGTGTACAAGGCTCATATCGGATTTATGTGATTAAATTATGTTAATCATATTAGAATTAATATTGCATGCTATTAAAACTGTTTAATTCATATATGATATGAAATAAATTGAGTTTATGAAAATCATCGTATAATTGTATTTGATATAATTGGCGAATAATTGTATACGATACATGAAAGCGTAAAATCGATGTGTTAGCTCATGTATGGCTCACGGCCGCAGCCACCAAAGGACTAGGGTTTCGAACCCTAGTCACCCTGGCTCACGGCCGCAGCCACCGAAAGGCTAGGGTTTCGAACCCTAGTCATCATGGCTCACGGCCGCCGCATGTTGCTAGGGTTTCGAACCCATTGGCTCGTGCATGGCCAAGCAGCCGCCGCTTAAGGGCTAGGGTTCGGACCCTGGCTCGAGCATGAGCCGAGCCGCCGCAAAATTAGGGTTTTTGAACCCATTGGCTCGTGACGGCTAACTCATGACGGCTAGGGTTTCGAACCCTAGCAGCCGTGCATGGGCTCGCCGCCACCGCTCGAGCATGGCTCGGCCATGGGCTAGGGTTTCGAACCCTAGGCCCACTATTGGTCCAGCCGTGTGCTTCATGGTTCGAACCATGGTGGTTCGAGTCTTAGTCGCTTTAGTTCATGGCATGTGATGTCCCGAGCGTACGATAATTTTTCAAAAATTATTTTACAGTTTTAATTAGAATTAAATTTAAAATGTTTAGAATTTAATTAATTAAATGTTAATGCATGCTTTATGTGTTGTTTGAGCATGGTGCGTGGTTATAGCCCTTTGACCTATTAGATATGATTTGTGGATGTTTGTAATTTATAATACGACCTGCGTGTCGTGCCTTTCTCTATTTCATTCTAAATGTAATCCCTCCCCTATGTTCCCCTCGAATGTGAATCGAGGAATTCTATATCTTGTAAATAGTGTAGTTTATTTTATTGATGGTGATCAATGAAGATGGAGCATCGTGCCGGGATGAGGAGGCCATTCACAAATTGGAGCCAAAGGAAGGTGCTTATGAAGTTACCTTAGGTTGACTCATAGGATTTTCTCATTGGCTTGAGAAAATCAATAGTAGGGGCTATAACCATGTCACGTTTAATTATGTATGTTGATGCATGATTTATCTTATGTTTTAGTTTGATAATAGTATTACACATATATGTAGATATGTATACAACTATATGTAGTGGACATATTTTAAATTATCAAATTAATCATGAGATCAATAAATCCCTCTAAAATATTAAGTTTTAGATGCCTTCCAAAATAAAAGTACTCGTCAATAACTTCGATTGTACATGTGTGGGTTTGCCAAAGCAAAGCACCGTGGTAATCTTAGTAAGGCGCGAAAGGATAAAAGTGATATCCGTTATACTTTAATTGGGTACGACTTAACTAGGTTATCTCAATAGGATTGGGAACCTAGAGGCATGGGTTGGATTATAATTCATTTGATGAATTGAACAAAGTGTTGTTCGTCCAACTATCCAAGAATTATATGTGATATAATTGACAAAGTGTTGTCAACCTAAATAACCGAGTCTTGGGCGATTAGCCAAAGCTAACTCAAGATTAGGTGAAATATGGATCTTGGCCCACTAAAGGTTTCGAGGGTTGATATTTTTCAAACAAAATAGTGGGAGTATCATTTAATATAAGACCATGTTAAATGATTTAAATCATAAACTTATTTTGCATATTTATATTGTAGATATCCATGGCAACTAACAACGTTACTAGCACTTTATCACTGCGATCGGTCCTTGAGAAGGACAAATTAAATGGGACAAATTTCCTAGACTGGCATAGGAACTTGAGGATAGTCCTCAAACAAGAAAAGAAACAATATGTCCTAGAGGAACCCTTGCCCGCTGAGGAACCTCCCCTAACAGCTACAAGAGCTGAAAAAGATGCTTACAAGAAGCATCAGAGTGACGCACTTGATGTTGGGTGCCTCATGCTTGCCACCATGAACTCTGAGCTTCAGAAGCAACATGAGGAAATGGAGGCGTTCGATATGATTGAACACTTAAAGCAGTTGTACCAACAGCAAGCAAGACAAGAGAGGTATGACGTCTCTAAGGCGTTATTTCAGTGCAGGATGGTAGAAGGAAGCTTGGTTGGAACTCATGTACTCAAGATGATTGGGTACATTGAGAATCTGGACAAGCTGGGTTTTCCATTGGACCAAGAGTTGGCCACCGATGTGATCTTGCAATCGTTGCCTGAGAGCTTCAGTCAATTTGTAGTAAATTACAATATGACTGACATGGAAAAGACTCTACCACAGTTGCTTGGTATGTTGAGAACATATGAAGCAAATACTAAGAAGACTAAGGCCACAAATGTCCTTATTGTGAATAAGGGCAAAGGAAGGGCCAAAGCTAAAGGCAACAAGAAAGCAAAGAAGGTCTTTGCTAAATCTAAGCCAAAGTCTTCTGCACTAAAGCCAAAGGGAGGGATAGCAAAGGAAGGGAACTGTTTCCATTGCGGTGAGACCGGCCATTGGAAAAGAAACTGCAAAGTATATCTGGAGGATCTAAAGAAAGGAAGTATGACTTCCGCTTCAGGTATTTTTGTTATAGAAGTCAATTTATATACTTCTTCATCATGGGTATTAGATACTGGATGTGGATCTCACATTTGTGTAAATGTGCAGGATCTCAAAAGGAGTAGGACATTGGCAAAAGGTGAAGTTGATCTCCGAGTTGGAAATGGAGCAAGAGTTGCTGCATTAGCTATAGGAGATTATCATTTAGCTTTACCTTCTGGTTTATCACTGATTTTAAAAGACTGTTATTTTGTGCCTTCAATTACTAAAAACATTATTTCTATTTCTTGTTTAGACAAGTATGGTTTTTCATTTATAATAAAGGACAATTGTTGTTCTATTTATTTAAATGATATGTTTTATGCTAGTGCACAAATGGTGAATGGTCTTTATGTATTGAATCTTGATATGCCTATCTATAACATAAATACTAAAAGGATTAAAAATAATGATTGTAATCCGACTTATCTCTGGCACTGTCGCTTGGGCCACATAAACGAGAACCGCATATCTAAACTTCATAAGGATGGAGTATTAGATTCATTTGATTTTGAATCATATGAAACATGCGAATCTTGTTTAATGGGCAAGATGACTAAAGCCCCTTTCAAGGGACATGTTGAAAGGGCAAATGTTTTATTGGGACTAATACATAGTGATGTATGTGGACCAATAAGTACACAAGCTAGAGGTGGTTTTCAATACTTCGTTACATTTACTGATGACCTCAGTAGATATGGGTATGTGTACCTAATGAAACATAAACATGAAACCTTTGAAAAGTTCAAAGATTTCAAGAATGAAGTACAAAACCAACTTGGCAAAAGTATCAAAATCCTTCGATCAGATCGAGGAGGAGAATACTTAAGCCAAGAGTTTCATGACTATCTAAAGGAGTGTGGGATAGTCCCACAACTCACTCCTCCGTATACTCCACAATGGAATGGTGTATCCGAGAGGAGAAATCGAACCTTGTTAGACATGGTTAGATCAATGATGAGTCATCCAGATCTTCCGATATCGTTTTGGGGACACGCTCTAGAAACAGCAATTTTCTTACTGAACCGTGTTCCATCTAAATCAGTGGAAAAGACACCATATGAGACATGGTCTGGGAAGCGTCCTAGTATGTCTTTTATGAAGATTTGGGGTTGTGAGGCTTTCGTTAGACGTCACGCCACTAACAAACTTGGACCCAAATCTGATAAGTGTTTATTTGTGGGGTATCCTAAGGAAACGAAAGGGTACTATTTCTATTATCCCACCGAGAACAAAGTAGTTGTTGCTCGGACTGGTGTATTTCTTGAAAGAGAATTTATTTCTAGAAAAACCAGTGGGAGAAAAATAGAACTTAGTGAAGTTCAACCACAAGAAAACACTGAACCTGAGATTGAGATGGAAACAGAGCAGGCACCACAAGCTGTTGTGGAAGAAGTACCTGCTCAAGAGACACAAGCCCAGCGTAGGTCTGTAAGAGAACACCGGGAGCCACAGAGATATGGATTTCTTGTGACTCAACAAGGTGACTTACTACTTATTGATGAGGATGAGCCGTCATCTTATCAACAAGCTATAATGGGCAATGATTCTGAGAAATGGCAAGATGCCATGAAATCTGAGATGGAATCCATGTATGCAAACCAAGTATGGACTTTGGTTGATCCACCTGAAGGGGTACGACCCATAGGGTGCAAATGGATTTTCAAGAAAAAGACCGATATGGATGGTAACGTACAAACCTATAAAGGTCGGCTGGTTGCAAAAGGATTCAAACAAATTAATGGTATTGACTATGATGAAACCTTTTCACCAGTGGCCATGGTTAAATCCATAAGGATCTTACTTGCAATAGCTGCATTTCATGATTATGAAATCTGGCAGATGGATGTCAAAACAGCTTTCCTTAATGGAAATCTGCTCGAGGATGTGTACATGACACAGTCCGAGGGTTTTGTCGATCCAAAGGATGCTGGAAAGATATGCAAGCTACAACGATCCATTTATGGATTGAAGCAAGCTTCTCGGAGTTGGAATCTTCGTTTTGATGATGCAATCAAAGAGTTTGGTTTTATCAAAAACGAAGATGAACCTTGTGTCTACAAGAAGGTCAGTGGGAGCGTAATCATTTTCCTAGTGTTGTATGTAGATGACATACTTCTTATTGGAAATGATATCCCTGCCTTGCAATCTGTAAATATTTGGCTAGGGAACTGCTTTTCGATGAAAGACTTAGGAGAAGCCACCTATGTATTAGGAATCAAGATCTATAGAGATAGATCGAGAAGGCTTCTTGGTCTAAGTCAAAGTACATACATAGACAAGGTGCTTAAAAGGTTTAGCATGCAAGAATCCAAGAAAGGATTCGTGCCTATGACACATGGTATTTATCTCTCGAAGGAACAGTGTCCTTCAACACCAGATGAGAGACAACGCATGAGTAAGATTCCATACGCGTCAGCTATTGGATCTATCATGTATGCCATGATATGTACTCGTCCCGATGTATCGTATGCTTTGAGCATGACGAGCAGATATCAAGTTGATCCAGGTGAAGGTCACTGGATTGCTGTCAAGAACATCCTGAAGTACTTGAGAAGGACTAAGGATACATTCTTGATTTATGGAGGTGAGGAAGAGCTCAATGTAATGGGTTACACTGATGCTAGCTTCCAAACCGACAAAGATGATTTTCGATCGCAATCTGGATATGTGTATTGCCTAAATGGAGGTGCTGTGAGCTGGAAGAGTTCAAAGCAAGAAACAGTAGCCGATTCTACAACGGAAGCTGAGTATATTGCTGCCTCGGATGCAGCAAAGGAAGCTGTTTGGATGAGGAAGTTCATTTCTGAACTGGGAGTGGTGTAGCATTAAAGATCCGATAGAACTCTATTGTGACAACAATGGAGCGATCGCATTGGCTAAGGAACCAAGATCTCACCAAAGATCCAAGCACATACTTAGGCGTTTCCATTTCATTCGAGAAATCGTTGAAAGGGGAGATGTTAAAATATGCAAAGTACCAACAGATGATAATGTATCTGACCCATTGACGAAGCCGCTGTCACAGCAGAAGCATGATCGTCATACTAGATCTCTAGGCATTAGGTATATGTCTGAGTGGTCTTAGTGCAAGTGGGAGATTTGTTGGGATATGCCCTAAGACAAGTCATTAGATGATTGTTTAAGACATACAATGTTTATGGATTTATGAATGGCAATTCATTATTATATATTATTATTTTAACTGTGCATTGTGAATTAATATATATGTTAATGTCCTTAGAATAATATTGTATTATTCTTAAAGATGTTCCTAGTCAAGTATTATCATGAAAGGGATAATGATAATACGTAGAGACTAGTATGTGTTGATCGATGAATTGTTCATTGATATGAGATATCAAATCAACATATGGGTACATGTTAGAGAACGATGTACTGAACAGACCCACCATGAGAATGCAACATGGATAGTTATATGATCGTCATATGCAATTCTCATAGTGATAATAATGTATGTAATCCTTACGACTTGTGATCATCAGAGATCCCAACATAAGGAGTTATGTATCTTGATATCGTCAAACGTTACCCGTAACAGGGTAAACTATAAAGGCGACTATTGGATACACTACGAATTATGTAGAGGGATGTTGACTGATCGAGATAGGATTTGTCCCTCCTATATAACAGGAGATGTGTTTGGCCCTTGATCAAGTGAGAACTAAATGCATGGCCATGCTCGAATGAGTCGATATGAGATATCGAGCTTATTCGTTTATTCTAGTTCTACTTGGGGATCAAGAAATAAAGATTGGATATACGAGTATGACTATTCCATGACTCGTGTTCAATCTAAACACAATGGACAAAGGGATTAAGTTACATGATTAATATTATCACAAGTTCTAAAGGTTATGTCGAGTCATTGACATTCTCGTAATTTGGGTAGCATCGATGTGTTGCTAGATACCGCTCAATGCTTGCGACATAAAATGAGATTTTATGTCACTGCCAACATTACGAGATCCTATCGGGTCGCACAAAAGATTAAATCGAGAAGGGAAATTAAATTCATGGGATGAATTAAATAATTAAGAGGAGTCTTAATTAATAATCATGATGATTAATTAAATCATGGGCTTAAGCCCATGAGGCTTTATGAAAGCCTTTAATTAATTATATAAAAGATGATTACAAGGTTTTAATTGCAAGACAATTTTCATAACACAAAACCTACACAACAAAAGGAAGCTCTCGGCCGCCACCATCTTGAACTCTCGGCCTCCTTCAAGTCGAGTGGTTCTTAGTGGTCTTCGAGCCATCTTTCGATTGTGAATCGAGTTTGCTTCGTGTATTGGTTCAAGAATAAGTCTAGCAACTTGTTCTTGAACATCCCTTTCGATTTGATCGTGTGGATACCGTAGAGACGAAGGTGAAAACTTTCGTTTGTGACTCGGAGTTCGTTGGACGTGCTGCTCCGTGGAATCTGCTTCAAACACGCTACAAGGGTGAGACTCTTTTGTATTCTCTAATCCGATATGAATCCCTATGTATAGATCCGGTGTTAGTAATCCCAAAATTTTATTCCGCTGCGTTGTATGCTCATGGGGTTACTTACAGAGTCTCCCCATAAATAGAGCATCCCGAAATAAAAGCACAACACATAACATAATTCCCGGCCAGGGAAGCACAATACTCAATAGAATACAGAAATACTAAGTAAATTCCCAGCCAGGGAAAGCACCACACAAGAGGACAACAAAGTGGGTTTCAACACCCACATAATACACCAATGACTCATATCATTTAGCAATTCTACCTCTAATTGCATGCAACATAAAATGAAAGAGAGAAAGACTCATGCCTTTATACACAATCCATATACAAGTGTAATCGTGCTCACATGCGAGCATCATGAATATGTATATAACCCTCAGGTGTATATAAGTACCCTGTACGATACCGTGCTCCATCAAGCCCTGGTACCACGATCCTGGGAGTACATCCAATCAACAGCTTGAGCTCAGCTCCACAGCCATCGATGTACCTGTTCACCTGCCCCAACAGAGACAGCCCCCAACGGGGTGAGCATACCAATACACAAAATCCCATAATCACAATAATGAAATTCATAATTTACAACAAAAGTAAATACTAATGAATGTAAATGATACTCCCTGGATGGCAACGTCCTCATCCGGGATTCCGTGTACTGTCCCTGTTCTCACAATCATCAAACTCATCAAATCTCAAAATCAGTAAATCAGCATATTGATTTAACTCATATCATGCCTAATTCTCGAATATCAATAGATGATGATTCCAAATATATTGTACATGCAAATATGGATATCTCAATATCAAATACTGATTTCTCAACTTCGCTATCAATAACAGATAGCTCAAATACCTCGCACTTATTTTACCAATTCCCCCTTTATACTCAGACATCTCAAATGTCTTATGATGATTACATGATTCTACGGTCATTCTCAGGCATCTCAATGCCCTACAATAGTCATATACATACGGTACCCCATATACCTTATGAGAGTTATACTACTCTAGTGTCACACACGCTCGTGGCGGCGATATCAAGATTAGGTCGCTTCATAGCTTCTCAACACAACCTCATGCACAATTATTCAATGAAATCAAAATACATTATGCATTTCACAAATGCTCTAATATATAGTAATGCTCGTACGTCGCACGTACCTTAAATCTCCGAAGTCCGAGCCAAACCTTGCTCGAGTTCCATGCCCCGAGGAACGATGTGCTAACACGATAAATAATTCACAATTATTTACGAACATGTAACCCATGCTCAAGCACATCCATAACCCTCAAAATATTGTCAACACACGACAATTAACCATTTAAAAGACCCGGGGCAGGGCACATGCAGGGAGGGAAAACGAATGAGACATAATCAAAAATTGTTCAAGAACACCCTACAAATTTTCGAACCCTTAACCTCACAATTCGAACCCAAACTAAGCACCATAATACATCTAAAACATGTAATAATCGATCAATAACAAGAATCATCACCCCCTGCCAAAACCCCCAAAAATCGAACATCACCTCACGCACACAGCGATAAATTCGAACCAAATCCACCCAAAATTAGCAGGGAGTTACATGAGAAGCATGAAAAAGGGGGTAAGGAAGGTTACCCAATCGAAAATCGGAAGGAAAATCGACCGAAATCGAAGAACCCTAGAATTTGGGCATCTGCGCTTTCTGCAAAAATCCGAACGTGAATCGCGACCAAACTTCGAATTGATGGTGTGGGAAGCTGCGCCTGGACGAGACGAAGCCAACGGCGGGTCGGACGCGCCGAACGGCGGCGGGCGCAGCGCTTTTGTACGCGGGGGCTGGGGGCGACGGGAAGGCAGCTGGGAGAGAGAGTGACGGGCTGAAGGAGCTGAAATGCTTTTTAAAATTAAAATCTCGGGTTCAAATGGTATTTATAGCAAAAATACCCCGAAATACTAATAGCCCCAAAAATACATCATGATTCATTAAAAATCATCTGTTTTCAAAAATTCTCTCTCTAACTCCAAAACCCCCTACCGGTGCCCACACAAAGCACCCCAGATCCCGAGTCACACTAAAAACCCAACTCTTAGGTTTTTCACCCAAATGAGAATACAATCTCAACCACGGGATCCAACGATCCCAACTACCCAAATAAACGAGCCTAGAAGGCCCAACACCACGATTAAACTCCAAATCGCCACGTAAAACAACTTTAGGGGTTATTAACACTCCGGGATTAACATCTATAATCCCTGGTCATCACAGGCATACATCTCGCTTTCTCTAGCTCAACCCTCCCAATGTCGATCGGGTCAATAAGCCTTAGTTTATATTACCTGGCACCTTAAAAACATGTCAATAAAGCCCGAACTAGGCTCGGATGGGAGTTCTATCATTTGCTCCATAAGATGAAGAGATGAACTCCCTGATAACTACAGCTACGTATCGGTGATGCTACGACGAGTACGCCGGTGGGTCAGTCAGTCAATTACTTCCTTCGTGTTGTTCCAATGCTAACGAGGTACTCGCTACTTTGTATTTGGCCCCCCGTGCTACGTCCGACCATAATAGACACAGAACATATCTTCGTATACGAATAATATCTTAAAAGCTACATGTATCGTACAAAATAATGTGTCAGTTGTCTGTGGTCCTCATTTCGGGACTCTAACAGACTCAGACAATGTCTCGTAGGCTCCTGGCAGGCAGTTACAAGTTGTCTCCTCTCATCTCATATAAATACCAGATAGCTCTCCCTACGTGAGAGAGGCACATTTCTGTGAGAGAATGGGGGGTGGAGAGAGAAGATAGAATAGAGAGAGAGAGAGAGAGAGAGAGAGAGAGGGGGAGTAGAAAAGAGATCTCATGCCACGACTTCTTTCAAGAGGTCGATCTCACTCTGTTCGTGGTCCCGTCGGGCTGAATTTTGGAGGAGAGGTTTGAAACTCAAGAAGTCATGATCCGAATGTGGAGCTTTGATTAGGGACTCGGGAAATGAAGGTTACAGCCCAGGAGTAGCAATATCAATATACTATTTCCAAGCCATTTCTTAAAGTATATATACATATATATATATATATATATATATATATATATATATATTGTAAATGGAAAAATGTAACGCCTTCTTGTTAATAGTGGAAGTTTGAGCTATACAAGGTCCCATATTTTTCCCTTCGTTTTGGAGGGTTTTCCACGTAAAAAATCTTGTATCTTATTTATTTTGGCAAATTATTATTATCTTTGTGTTCAGAAGAAATATATGTTAACCCTACCAAATTTCAGGCTACACACACTATTCGTAATTTTTTCTAAAAAAAATTAATGTATTGAATTTATTTTAAGAAGTGATCAAGTCTTTAACACTTTCTCGATAATAAATCTCTTATTCTATCTTCAACAGTGGTGAATTATCCTTAAAAATAGAATGCAAATATGAAACGTTATAATTTGTTAACATTGACCTTCTTATTCTGTAAAACTAACTAACCCTATGCAACGTGAATTCCCAGATATATTTAAAATGGTAGATTGATGAAAAATAACAAATACTTAATTACACAGCAAAGAGTCAACTACTCAGCTGTATCTCTCATTGGGCTGCTAAATAACTGCTTCCATCCCATTTCCCATCTCCACGCCGTTTGACGGACCTCCATCTCCATGGTTTGGTTGCCGATAACAGGAATGTACCCTCTGTCATTGAAGAAAATAGGGATTACATACTTGTTCGGGATGCTTGCCATTTGACGCGTCGTTTTTCAGTCTTTGAATACAACTACCATTTCTTCAACTAATTATACGCTAACAGAAGGAAGAAACTAAGAACTTAATAAGAAAAGCGCTAAGGTAAAACGTGTTTACAACACCCGTTAACAACCATCATAGCTAACATCCCCCTTCAAGGTTGGTGCGAGTCTTCGAAGATCAAGCTTGAACGAATTGACAGATTTATCATTAACTCCCCATCAAGGTTGGTGCAAAACATGTGGTTTGTACTTGGGAATATGAAGTAGATTGCCTTCAATTTTTTTCTACCTATACTTCCAACAAATTGAACACGGAATGGTGCATAATTGTCCAATATCTACTTGACAAAAATAAAAATTTATAATTTACATTTTAAAATACATATATGAAATGATATATCACTTCACATATTAATTATGTGAAATTGTCGAACACCAATTGTAACACAATAAATTGTAACAGTAATCGGATTCTTGCAAAATATTGATATAATCTTTGGGCAATTCAGGGTTATTTTAGGCATTTCATATAATTTGTAAATATAATCATTATCCAATCACGTACACCAAACAAAGTACATATTATCTATAATTTATAAACATATAAACCAAACATGTTATTCATCATCACACTAATTAATTTATCCTTATTTATCATTTACTTAACCTATCCACGAACCAGGCGCACCATAAAATATCTAAGAGTCATAAGCCGTCCAATCCGAATCACAATAGGCAGAGAGAAAAGGAGAATTATCTGCGGATTAAGATAATACTCAAACAAGTTGTCACTTTAGTATATTTTCACAACCCGAATAGCAGCATCCATATATGACTCTTTGGCAAATGCGTGAACTAACTTAAAACCTGCACAGTCATAGTATCAAGCCTAGTAATGGTTTTGGTTAGGCTTTTGTCAAACACATCTCATAGGGTGGTGTCTATGAGGTAGCCAAGATGGTCCCTTTGGTTAGATACAACAATACATGTATTTAAACAAATTTTAATATCATTACTTCCACATAAGACGAAACCAGATCTCGGTTGAAATAAATTATTTCAATAATTACAAAATTTATTTTATTTTTAATAAAAATTTCTTTAAAGAAAACTAAAACATGCAGCTGATCTATTTAGTGTGTACTGACCATGTATGTTCTATAAAAATCTTTGTTAAATTTTTTAAAAACATAAATAAAAGTTTATGTGTTTAAACTTATATATATATATATATATATATATATATATATATATATATATATATAATAAGTTTAATAGCTTGTAAATGAGTTTAAAAATGAGGCTTTCTTAAAAATAGTATTTAAGAGGATCAAGATTTATTAGGCGCTAACAGTGGATAAATAGACTAGACTGAATAAGTATACAGCCAAGGGCAAAAGTGGCAAAAATAGCGAACCGCACAGTTTCTACCCGATTTCTTCTTGGGGCGGCGGAAGCTGAACACAAACCCTAAAAACTCTGCCTTCGCAAAATTCTTTCTTCCTCCTCGACAGAAGCATGTCGCACTTTGGTAGATCTGGGCCGCCGGACATCAAAGACACCTATTCTCTTCTCGTCCTCAACATCACTTTCCGTATCTATTTTTCTTTTCAATCTACGTAGTTTTTAGGCTCATTAAGGACCTCTTTTTTTACTTATTGTTGGTCTTTTTCGTTAAATTTTCTCATTTATTGTTTTTTTAGGTACGACAGCAGATGATTTGTTTCCTCTCTTTGATAAGTATGGAAAAGTGGTTGACGTTTTCATCCCCAGAGACCGAAGGTACGTGTTTGGAAGGATTTTGTTATTTGTAATTAGTTATTGTGTCAACAAAATATACTGGCACGTGTGTATTTATGGATGTACTTGAGAGTATGTTTTCGATAAATTCTTAATTCTGCAATTTGTGGCATCGTTTGAAAATTCGTAAAACAGTACATTAATTTCAAAATATCAGTATATTGCTTTCGTGTTCTGATGTGAGGTCTTCTAAATTTATTTTAGAGTTTCTCTACTTGTTCAAAAGAACGTGGATTGTGTTGGATTCTAATGGTTTGGCATTGATAAAGATGTCTAAGACTCTCAAGTTCCTGAATGTTCCTTGTAATTCTATGTTGTTATTTTATTTCACCTTATTTTTAAAATTTCGTTTTGTTCAAGTTATAGCACCATTGCATGAGAATTTGTTATTTTGGTTCCATTTTTTTATTCATGCCCCCGATTGCTGGCATATTTGCATGTGCACTGTTGGTTTTAAACTATCAAACATTGGTAAAAATCCTACCTGTATTTGAATATTTGGTTAGCCCTTGACCCCTCATGAATCATCTCTGAATTTTCCCACTCCCCCTCAATATATGACCATATTCTATCTTATTTCAGCCTGTCCCACTTAATCCCTTTTGTTTTTTGAGATAAAATATTTAAGAACTGCATATTTATTTATCACAAAAGTTTGCGAGCCCCTTGTATTTTCAATTTTTATGGAGTAAGATTACATTAAAATAGATGTCAACCTTTTGAATGTCTGTATTGATACTTCTCACTATTTTATAACTTTTTGAGATAAATGGCAAAATTTAGAGATAAAGATGTCTCCATGATCATGGTATGAATGTAATGTTAGTTGATGAAAGATTAAGGACAGGTTTTAGATGGATAATTGGAGGGTTTCAGTTGGACTATTTGATGATGAGCTGGGTAAAGTGTGCATTTTATTAGATGAAGTGGGTGTGAATCTGACAGTTTAAAGTTGAGGCTTTTATGTTCAGTCAAAACCTAGTCTGAACTTTGAAGTAGCAAGTGCATTTTGCACTAAAGTGTCATTTTGAGCTGCACAGAAATATGAAATCGGCTGTTATAGTTTCTGCATCTCAATTTTGGTTGTAAACATCTTTGCGTTTAGCTGAAAGGTCACTGTTGTACAGGACTGGAGACTCGAGGGGCTTCGCATTTGTGCGATATAAGTATCAGGACGAGGCTGCAAAGGCAGTCGAAAAGCTAGATGGTAAGTTTGTTGGAGAAAATGGATTTTAAATGGTGTATGTACCAAATAAATTATAGTCAATTTTTTATTATGGAAAATAAACTCATGTGCAGGAAGAGTTGTTGATGGGCGAGAAATAATGGTTCAATTTGCGAAGTATGGTCCTAACGCTGAAAAAATGTAAGTTGGTTGTTACATCACCATTGTTTTTTGGCTTTTTTGTTGTGTGTGTAGTTTTACTCTTTGGGGATTTTTTTTTTTTGCTTTTATTGCTAGTTGGAATCACTCACAGAATATTATCTCTTCTAAAATTTCACAGGTTATTTACTAGACTTTGTTCATGAACTTTGTTGGGTTACTGTTTTGAATTTCCATTATTTTTGTGCAATTGATTGATAGTTCTTTGATTTTAAAATGCCACATTAACAAACTTTAATGATCTTTGTCATCAGTCACAAGGGGAGAATTTCAGAACAAGCTCAAAGGTCCAGAGGGAGATCAAGAAGTCGCAGTCCTCGACCAAGGTATATTACTTTTTGTCATGTTTGTTATGCATAACTGCTCAAACTCATGATTCACATCAGCTAGAAGGCATTCGGGGTATGGAACTGCAGAAAAGTTAATTTGCATTTATGTATATTGCGCACTGGGTTATCTGGTGTCCGCATTTGATTATTTGCATTTTTTTCCATCCCTTAGGACTTGGAGTGGAGGAGCCATGTTCAACAGCTTCGCTAATTTACTCACTGTTTATCTAATTCTTTTAATACACGTTATTTATATGATCATATTCTGTGAATTTACTTGTTATTTAGAGATTAATATTCTATATTCACTTGAACTTATTCAGAGGTTAAACATTTTCTTCACAGATAATACATTCTTTAGAAACTCTATATATGTATCCGATGACAAGAAATCAAAAGAAAGCAAAGTACATTTTTTTGGTTTTCCCTACTTAAGAAGCTGAGCTATTATATTTTATAATCAAGTATCTTTCTTAATCAATGGCTGACTCAAAGCAATCGATCCAGGTACAGAGATGATTACAAGGACAAGGATTACCGGAAGAGGAGCCGTAGCAGAAGTAGAGGTAGGTATGAACGTGAGCGTGATGGTGGTAGGGACAGGGATCGTCGGCGCCGCAGCAGGAGCAGGAGCCAAAGTCGGAGCCGCAGTCGAAGTCCTGGTTATCACAGAGACCGTGGAAGAGGCAAGTATAATGATGAGCGACGCAGTCGAAGTCTGTCTTATGGAAGGTATTTCTTTATTGTTACCTTTATTTATCTTGAGTTGTATGGTATGTTCATAAATTTATATTGTGATGATATGTTTTGCTCACATGACAGTGCATCCCCTGTTCGTCGCGGTCCTAGTCCTCGGCGAAGCCCAACTCCACGGAGATCTCTGTCTAGGGATGAAAGTCCAGATGCTAAGAATCACAAAGAACGATCAGCCACCCCAAAGAGTGTGTCTCCTCATGTTCTACGTGGTGGTTCTCGAAGCCCATCTCCAGATTCTGAAGCTGATGTGAGTATTGGAACCCACTCGAATCATTGGCTTGGTTGCAGTTGTTGTTGACAATGCTTTATTTGATCTTGTTTTCAGGAATAAAAAGTTGTTGCTGCTCGATGAGATAATGGCTTGATGCAACTTCTTTTGCAGCAGTTGTCTTGGATAAATTGGATATTTCTATGTAGTGATTGCTATTAGTGATGTCCTCGAGATTACTTTGAAGGTTGAATTCTTCTTCACTGTCATGGAATCCTATGTCATGTTTAATGGTCTTTGCGCCTTGCTATGGATTGCTACTTAAACAGTGTCTAAGCTTTTGCTTTCCTTTGATATTGATAATGTCACATGAAGTTTGTGGATTTATTCAACTCTCCGCAATTAGCTTTTGTATTTTTTATCCTGGATGTGGATCATTGAACATTTGTGACTCATCTGTGAACTTTACTGGCCTTCTATAGTTGTGCTCGTGAGAAGTAGTTGCTGCTGATTGACGAGATGATGCAGCAGCTATTGATGCTGTGTTTAGATGATGCAGCAGCTGTTGATGCTGATTTTACTTTGCTGTCGATTCTTTTAATTTCTTGCTGGTGACGAACAGGTGTCTAAACAAACTTTTTACAGTGCCGTGTTTGGTAAGGTTGATATACCCACCTACTAGTATTGAAGCACATTAAAATTCTGAATTTGGCCAATGACAATCCTAGTTTTCGATTTCTTATTATTTTGGGAATTTAATGAGAGTTATTTAAGTATTATGTACCATGTAGCTGAGGCTATTGACAACTAGATCCTTTATTTGCTGACAAAATATCAACCCCCCAGGCGTTCGTTTTTGTCACCTATACTCGAGGATGGTGGTAAGATGTTAACTGCATTGCCCCCATTGCTGGTGTTGTTCTATTTGGATTTTGTTCGTTGCTAAGAAATGGTACACTTGGCTGTAATCTGATATTAGTTGTGTTATATCACAGCATGAGATCGCGGCTGTAGCTGTGAAGTGATGTAGATTGTTGTAGATCAATTTTGGTTGCTGTGTGGCAGCTCAAAGCATGGAAATGCTTGATTTGTATGTGTTCCATTGCCTCGTATCGGTGTAAAATTGAAGCTTGAATGTCTTCTCAAATCCATTTCTCCATTGTTCTACTTGCATTCATTTACAGTTTCATTCCACTAGAGTTGCTACTTTATGCTAGGGATCCACTCTTATTTACCTTCTGTAAATTATGTGCCTGACAAACCTAATCCTCGAGCGTAGTTTTCCATTTTTTTGGGTCATTTTAGTATTCAAGTCTTCGTACAGTATATTTCACGTAGCTCTACCTTGGGGTGGTATAATCTCAGTGCTCAGCAAAGAGATATTTTTGGAAGATATTATGTTGTATCTTGAACATGTTTCAAATCTATTTAAGAAAATCTCTAGTAAAGCCCGACTATAATAGATTAAGTACTGATGTTCTTAAAATTAGTCGATTTAACTTCGCTATGGATTGCTTATTTCACATAATATTTCTATCTTCAGTTTTTTTTGTTCAATGACCGACTTTTTTTCCCCCTATATACAAAGACGTGGAATGAAATATGTCTTTTGTTTGCTAGACTACATCAATGGTATTCAGGAATTGTAGGAACAGACATCACTTAATGTGGTCACTGTAATTAGCAGTTGCAGTTCTACTCATACTGATGGAGGGATTATAGATTTTATTTGCCACTTTAGCTTCTTGGATGCTGGTTTCCAGATTGTGCATTGTAGACGACAGCCAATCGGGTAGCACATAACATTGCAGCACATGTCTCTGTACATGGAGTTTTGTCTTCTACTTTTGACTCGTCCTTTATTTTTGGTCCTTTTGTACTTGAAGACATTGCTTATATTAATTGATACCCTTTTCATCTTCAAAAAAAAAAAAAAGAGGGAAGAAATATGTCATCTCAATTTGGACGGCTTCGAGATTATACCTATCGTTCTGCAATCGTAGGCACTAATATGTAAACATAAAACAGTTGCTCAGTAAATTATAATCTATGTGTGAGGTTGACATTATGTTTACACACGCTATGTTCACAATTTACATGATCGAGAAAATACACGCTTTACGAACTCATTTGGGTTGTGAGTATACATGGTGGTACGTGTAATCGTCAAATTGGGTTTTCAACTCTTAGGTCAGGTGTGTTATTAATAATAACTTAAAAAATTGTTGAAAGACCTTGTTTTGAAAGATGGGAGTCGGCAAGATCGCATTTTTAGTTTAATTTATTAAGTTCTTTCACTTTAATTTATCTGGAAATAGGTAATTGATAGTGACAAAATGCCACAAATGATGACATTAGTAGGGGCCTCTCCTATCGAAGTTGTGTTTGTGTGGACTTCAATCATAGGCTTTAATTTTCTCTTATCAACTATTATAATGCACTTCAACCATGAATTTCTCATTATCAGTATACTATTTTAAACAAATGTACAGCGCTACCAATAAATTTTGGAAACAAAATATGTTTTCAAGCCACGTACTACCGAATTTCAATTTCTTTTTTAAATCAAACATCTTCTTGAAAGTTTTCAAGCCAGATACTATCAATTTCAATTTTTTATATATATATTTTTAAATCTAACATATTCTTGAAGCTTAAGCAAAGTTAATTTTAAATCCAAAAAAGAAAAATAGAATTTCAATCAAATCTCATGGTGGGTATTTGGTTTCGATGAAGTTTATATTATCATTATCATCTATAGGAGGGATTGGGGTATGACTGCCGACGCGACCTATGAAGTTTTTAATCATAAAGACAGCATTGACATTGATTGCTATCTTTTTCTAATGAAAATAAGCCATTGTGTAAAATAAAATGACTTGATTAACTTTTCAATTATTTCAACATGTTTTTCTGAAAAATTTGAAGTGAATTTTAAAACGAGCTCCAGTTCGTATCTAGTAAGCTTAGATAAAGAATATATCATGTATCAAGAATAATCTAACATATGATTTGGAAATTAATATTTTTTGAATTTCTTTTAATCGAACAATTAAGTAAATAAAAATCCATATTCATTTGGAGCTTTTTCGCACTACTTTAAACCATAAAGCAACATACGTATATGTAATTTTGAAATTGAATTGGTCAGTTTCATGTTTAAATGCTAATAAATACTCCCGAGAGTTGTCCCACGTTGAGATACTAGAAGCAATGTTAGTTCTTTATAAGATACTAGTAGACGACGCACACGCGTTGCGTGTGTAACGTAATATATAATGCATATGAATTGATTCGTGTAATGAATAAATGAGACATATACATTGGTTTATATTACAATTCAAAAGATGCAACAAAAAACCACAACAAACCATTGGAGGGGTAGTTTGGTAAATTCAAATTTGTCATACCAAGGTAGTTATTATAAGGGGCTTATGCATTATAATATAGTAAGATATGTGTTACCATACTCATTATAATTTGATTTTGAGTTAGAATCTCATGTATTCTTAACATGATATCAGAACCATATTTTTCATGTGATTGCACCGCCACCAGTGTTATCAATCAACATGTGGACTTATATAATGTCATACATGATAGGGTGTGTTGAGAATGCCCCATATTAGAAAACCAGAATCTATGTTATCATTACTAATTGGTAACTCCATATATTCTTAACAATTGCGATTTATTTACCAAAATAATTTTAATTTCTATTATCTTGAAGTTTCATATTAGATCGGACAGGACCGGGCCGGGCCGGGCCGTTGGGCTCCACGTCCTCGTTGTAACGTTCAATGCTCCAAAGATAATATGATACTACAAATGCCATCGTAATCGGCAGGTACGTGTCAGAATCTCGAATCCCAATGCATTGTTTTGAGCGTTAAAAAAAGAGAGGAAGATCGCAGGCTGCCCATTTCATAAGTACCTACGCGTTTCCGGGTTTCTTCACGGTCACCATTGAAATCATCACTCAACCAAAACACAAGAAATGTCGACCCTCTGTATGCCAGCACAAGTTCCATCCGTAGCCGAGGACTGCGAACAACTCCGAAAAGCATTTTCAGGTCAGCTTTTGATCAACCCAGATTTGTATTGTGGTGTTTGTTTTCTTTTCTTGTATTGAAACGGTTCTATTAAATTGGTTTTGGTTCATTGTTTTACTGATCCCGATTCGATTAGGTGTGTCGTCTGTGTGTGTGGGTGTTTATATATTGTCTAAATCCTTTGATTTATGACTGGAGCAGCGGTGGATGGAATCGTCCCAAAATTTTACAGTTTATTCGTAATTCTTCAGTTTTGATCCAAAATGTCATTGAGTCCACTCGACTGTCTCAAACGCTCGTTCAATTCGTTGATCCGTCCGTCTTTGAAGCAGTATATGCTTCTAAAGTTGGGATTATCAAGGAAGAAAATGGACGGTTTTTTCTTTTGTTACTATTACAAAATATCATCTTGCTTATAGTGGAATTAGATCTGAAACTCTGAACATTTTGATAGATCTCGAGGTTTAATAATCTAATAATTACCCTGTTTTGGACCATGTTGTTGTGCCAAAATACCCAAAATAAAGTGCAAAAACCACACACACAAGAACACGAATATTTACGTGGTTCGGCAATTGTCTACGTCCACGGGAAGCAAACACAATATATTGAATATTTCAGATCGAATTACAAACTCTCCAGGATCACCTCACAACTCACAGAATCAGATATACAAGCTTGAATGCTTAATATATTAGAGAGAATTCAGAATGAAGGGATGATCTTAAACCACAAAATGAAGCACCTATTTATAGGTGCAATCCTTGGTGCAATCCTTAGTGTGAAATGAGGGATTGTGCAATCTGCAATTTCAAAAGCAAATCCAACTTTTGAAATCTGATTGTTGACTTTGCATGAGAATGAGCCACCAACTTTGAACCATTCTTTAACAATCTCCACCTTGGCGATTTCCAACAATATGTGTTGCCTCCTTCAGTTCGCCCTTAGGCGTTGGATATTCGAGAGATGTTGATCAGGTTCAAGCAGTGTTGAAACTTGATCCATGTCACCACCTTTGTTAACATGCCTGCAGGATTGTCTGCAGTCCCGATTTTTCTGAGTAGAATATCTCCCTCTTCTACTATTTCCCGAACAAAGTGGTAGCGAACGTCGATGTGTTTGGTGCGACTGTGATGGACTTGGTTCTTTGCCAGACATATGGCACTTTGACTGTCGCAGAAAATTTCTGTATTTTTCTGCCTGATGCCCAAGTCTTTCACCAAATTATGCAACCAGATGCCTTCCTTGAATGCTTCTGTGATCGCCATGTACTCTGCCTCTGTAGTAAACAAAGCAACTGTAGACTGTAGCGTGGATCTCCAACTCACTGGTCCTTCTGCCATAGTAAATACATAACCAGTAGTTGATCGACGCTTATCAAGATCACCAGCATAATCAGAATCGACATATCCAACTAGACGACTGATCTCGCCTTTCTGAAATTTCAGACCAACATCCACGGTACCCTGAATATACCGTAGAATCCACTTTATTGCATGCCAATGTTCTTTACCAGGGTTGTGCATGTATCGGCTCACCATGCTAACTGCATGAGAAATATCAGGTCTTGTGCACACCATCGCATACATCAGAGCTCCGACAGCATTTGCATAAAGAATGCTATCCATTTGTCTAATCTCGGCATCTGTAGTAGGAGACATTGATGCACTCAATTTGAAATGCGAAGCTAACGGAGTACTTACAGGTTTGGTATTTCCATCTATACCAAATCTCTGGAGTACATTCTTCAGATACTGGGTCTGTGTTAGACAGACTGTGCCCTTTGTTCTGTCTCTCTTGATCTCCATTCCAAGAATCTTCTTGGCCTCTCCAAGATCTTTCATCTCAAATTCTGAGCTGAGCTGAGCCTCTAGTTTATCAATCTCTATCTTGCCTTTAGATGCGATCAACATATCATCAACATATAAGAGCAGATAGATAAATGTACCATCTTGGAGTTTTTTTCAGGTAGACACAATGATCAAACTGACTACGTGTGTACCTCTGTTTCTTCATAAAGCCGTCAAACCGTTTGTACCACTGTCTCGGTGACTGCTTGAGACCATAGAGTGACTTGTCGAGCTTACAAGCCCAATTTTCATGACCGAAAACTTTGAATCCATCAGGTGGAGCCATATAGATCTCCTCGTCCAAAGTTCCATGAAGGAATGCTGTTTTGACATCAAGCTGGGCTAGCTCGAGGTCAAACTGTGCAACCAAAGCTAGTAAGAGTCAAATAGACGAATGCTTGACAACAGGTGAGAAAACCTCGTCATAGTCTATTCCTTCCTTCTGAGCGTAGCCTTTTGCTACTAGTCTAGCTTTGTATCTGATACTGTCTTTGCCTGATGCATCTTCCTTCTTTGCAAAGACCCACTTACATCCAATCGCTTTCTTTCCTTTAGGAAGTGGAATCAGCTTCCATGTTTTATTTTGATAAAGCGATTTCATTTCTTCATCCATCGCCGTCTTCCACATGACCTTTTCTGTACTATACATAGCTTCTTTGTAGTTGTACGGAATACCATCTTGATCAATTGGAAGAGCGAACGCTACCATATCAGTAAACCGAGCAGGTTTCCGGATAATTCTCTTTGGTTTACTGGTAGCAATAGAATCAGGTACTGATGCTGAATCGGGTACCTCCGTTTGAACAGAGTCATCAATCTGATCGTCAGAGTCTTCTTCAGGGTGATCATCAATCTGAACAGTTTGGTCTGGAGTTGTGGCTCGAACTCCACCTGCAACTGAGAACTCGGATCTTGGTTCTCTATCTCTGACTCTTTCTGTTTCAGCATTACGGATTCGTCAAAGGTAACGTCTCGTCTTAAGACAATCTTCTTTGACTCGGGGTTCCATAGACGGAATGTTTTAACTCCTTCACTAAAGCCCATGAAAACAGCTTTCTCGGCTCTAGGCTCCAACTTTGATTTTCTGACGTGAAAGTATGCGCGACACCCAAATATATGCAGAGAATCATAATCAGAAACGGGTCGTCCAGACCATACCTCATTCGGAGTTGTTCCGTCTAGTGCTGATTTTGGTAGCCTGTTGATGATATAAGAGGCATATGACAAGGCTTCAGCCCAGAATGTCTTGCTCAGTCCAGATTGGGATAACATGCAGCGGACTTTCTCAATCAGAGTACGATTCATCCGTTCTGCTACACCATTTTGCTATGGCGTGCCTGGTACGGTGATATGTCTGACTATCCATTCTTTCTGGCAGGTTTTCTGAAATGGGTCTGACTTGTATTCTCTACCATTATCAAATCTGAGCCTCTTTATCTTTCTTCCGGTCTGGGTTTCAATCATCTTCTTCCAGTTGAGGAAGATATCCAGAACTTCATCCTTATTATTCATAGTATACACCCAGACATATCTCGAGAAATCATCTATAAAATTAACGAACCAACGTTTACCTCCCAATGAAGTGTTCTGAGAAGGTCCCCAAACGTCGGTGTGCACATAGTCTAGTATCCCTTTGGTACGATGGATAGAGGTACCAAACTTGACACGTGTCTGCTTGCCCAAGACACAATGTTCACAAAAGTCAAGTTTCCCACTTTTGGCACCTTTCAGAACACCTCGATTCACTAAATTCTGCAAAGCCTTCTCACCGGCATGTCCTAAGCGCATATGCCAGAGCCGTGAGGTATCAGGTGAATCTTCTCCGGTGCTAGTGGAGACTGCAGCTCTACCAGAAAATGTGTGACCATCCAGAAAATATAGATTTCTTTCTCGAGTACCTTTCATCGCTAAGAGTGCACCTCGTACAACTTTTAGAATTCCGCCCTCCATGGTTATCTTGTATCCATTGGACTCGAGGACTCCAAGTGAGATCAGATTCTTCTTCAGATCAGGAACATATCTCACATCTGTAAGTTGTTTGATCGTACCGTCGTGCATCTTCAAGCGGACTGTACCGATGCCTTTTGTCTGACAGGCATTATCGTTGCCCATAAGGACAAGCCCACCATTGATTTCTTCAAAGTCTGAGAACCACTGGCGATGTGGGCACATATGATAAGAACAACCAGAATCCATCTATCAGATGAATTGAATGAAGATGATGAAACCGAGAAGGCCGATCATCTTCATTAATTTTGTTGTGCCACATTCGCATTTGACTTATCCTTGTTAGGACAATCCTTCTTCCAGTGCCCTTTCTGATGACAATAGGCACATTCATCCTTTGCAGGACGTCTCCGTGTTGATTCTCCTCTGGACTTCGATCTGGATCTGCCTCGTCCCTTGACATATTTTATGTTGTCATTTCTCCCTCTGGATACCATCAGTGCTTCAGACGTGGTATCTCTATGATCATACTGGTCTTTCCTCCGATATTCATTGTTTACCAACGCATTGGAAACATCCATGAATTTGACATCGTCTTTGCCGTATAACAAAGTCGTCGTCAGATGATCATAAGATTCGGGCAGGGAATTTAACAACAGTAACGCCATATCTTCATCTTGAACTTCAACCTCCAGATTTTGCAGATCGGCAATAATTTTGTTGAAATTATCAAGATGCTCAATCATTGGCGTACCTTTCTTATACTGGAAACGAAAAAGCTTCTTTTTCAGATAGAGCCGGTTCTCTATACTTTTCGTCATGTACTTGTCCTCCAGCTTCTTCCAGAGACTCGTTGCGGACGTCTCTTTCATAACAAAGTACTTCTGCTCCTTGGATAAGCAGCGCCGGATTGTCCCGCAAGCTTGCCGGTTGACATAGTTCCAATCCTCAAATGACATGTCCTTGGGCTTAGACTCCAAAGCTATATTAGATCCCTCACGGAATAAGAGATCTAATACTTCACATTGCCACATGCCAAAGTTGTTGGTGCCGTCAAATTTCTCCACCTCGAACTTTGCATTGGATAACATGGTTCGTCGCACTGAACCGCTAGTGGATGCTTCTTCATCCATTACTTCGACCTTTTGGGTAGCTTTTTAGCAGAAACAGATGCCACCGTTGCGTCCGGAAGGGTCGAAACAGTGGGGAACCAGTTCTGGATTGGCAAAACGGGTGAAAAATGATTCGAACCGGGCTTTTTCTGTGCTGACGAATAGTGATGGGCGTGAATAGTGACGGACCGTGAACAGTATCGGACCGATAAACAATGCTGGGCCTATGAATAGTGATGGCCTGAAAATGGGCCAATGTACAGTATCGGCCTTGGATGGTGTTGGGTCGAAAATTTGGGCCTGATTCGGGCTTGGACGCGGGTTCGGGTCGAGTCCAACTGGCCGACCCGGTTCAGATGTGGAATTGGAGCCTTTCTTCTCCAATCAATCAGCTATGCCATGCACGTACAGAGTAAAAAATTCAGAATTTTTCCAAAACTTTAAATTCGATTTCTGGTTGACTCGGAAGTCGAAATTAAGAACCGAAAATTGTTTCGGACTCCCGTCGACGAGACGAATCTAGTAGTATGATCAGAAATCAATTTCGGACACTATCAATTTTCGGGCATTTTCACGAACACATGGTTCTGATACCAATTGTTGTGCCAGAATACCCAAAATAAAGTGCAAAAACCATACACACACAAGAACACGAATATTTACGTGGTTCGGCAATTGCCTACGTCCACGGGAAGCAAACACAATATATTGAATATTTCAGGAGAATTACAAACTCTCCAGGATCACCTCACAACTCACATAATCAGATATACAAGCTTGAATGCTTAATATATTAGAGAGAATTCAGAATGAAGGGATGATCTTAAACCACAAAATGAAGCACCTATACAAAATGAAGCACCTATTTATAGGTGCAATCCTTAGTGTGAAATGAGGGATTGTGCAATCTGCAATTTCAAAAGCAAATCCAACTTTTGAAATCTGATTTTTGACTTTGCATGAGAATGAGCCACCAACTTTGAACCATTCTTTAACACATGTATCATTCGAGGAGTGACAAAACTTATATTTTGATATTAGTACTAAGAAAATGGATGTGGCGGAGCAAACTCCATATTTTGTTATTTGATAATATCGGTACTGTATAATTTTATCACTGTCTTGTCTTTGTACTAATGCGATGTCGTTGTTATTACTTGGTCTGTTTGCAAAATTTGATCGTCGTTTCTTGTTCACGTGAGAGAATTCTCGCTTAATTGCTTTGAATATAGAATCAATTTAACTGCCTTTTGTTGGATTTTCAGGATGGGGAACCAACGAGGGGTTGATCATATCCATTTTGGGCCACAGAAATGCCTCCCAACGCATGCTGATTCGAAAAGTTTATGCAGAGACTCATGGAGAAGATTTGCTCAAAGCGTTGGATAAAGAACTAACAAATGATTTTGAGGTTAACTGGCCATGTTTCTTATCTTTGTTTTGGGTATCATTTGTGTTATCAATACGATTGTAGGTCGATCAAGAGTAAAACTTGGGATAGACCATCAAAACCTACTTAAGCATCTTCCGCCTGCAACATATTTGGTCATGGTTTCATCAGTTCATGGGGAACTTTTCATTGACACCCTCCTCAGCAAAGAATAAAACTTGATGATCTCTGTCATCATGAAAAGACTGAGATTATATTCTTATTTTTTGTCGTGGAGACAGTATCATGCTTCTTATTTTGTTTTCTTTCATTTATTTTTCCAAATGTTAATGCCATATATGCCAGAGGCTTGTGAGGCTCTGGACACTGGACCCTTCGGAGCGAGATGCATACATTGCTAATGAGGCTACAAAGAGGTGGACATCGAGTAATCAAGTTCTCGTGGAGATAGCATGTGCAAGATCACCTAAAGAATTGCTTCAAGCTAGGGATGCTTATCATGCTTGTTTTAAAAGGTCACTTGAAGAAGACGTCGCTTATCACACCACTGAAAACTTCCGGAAGGTAAATAAAGAACTGTCACATTAAATTTAATAAATTTCGTGAGTCTATTGCAGCTTTAAATCCTTCTTATTTTGATCATTTTTGAGGATGTTTATTCTGGATATTTTGGATAATTTTGTTTATGCATCGCATTATATCTAAATTTCTCTAGTATCAGTGTTGTACCTAATGGTCCTAATCCATCGTAGAAAAATCTATAATTGTTCTGTATTCTGCAAACCTGTGTATGGAAAAATTTAGTCCATTTTTACTTGGATGGTTTAGTCAGTTCTTGATCACTGGATAAAGAATAGATATTTAACAGATTGTTGATCTCTTTCAGCTTTTGGTACCCTTAGTGAGTTCCTATCGCTATTGTGGAGACGATGTGGACTTGACTCTAGCAAAAAAAGAAGCTAAAATTCTGCACGAGAAAATCTCGGAGAAAGCTTACTGTGATGATGATCTCATCAGGATATTGGCCACAAGGAGTAAAGCACAAATCCATGCAACACTTAATCAGTACAAAAACGAATTCGGAAACGAAATAAACAAGGTATGAATGCATTTGCATACTACTCAAGCTCTTGCTCCTCTACCACCTGTATACATTATTACGATTGAATTTTAAATTTGTAGGAATACAGCAGATCGTAATGTTACACAAGATTTTTACCATAAAAGTATATGGAGATAGACTGGAGTTTGTTGTTTGATTTCTGACATTTATGATAACAGGATTTGAAAGCTGATCCTAAAGACGAGTACCTCTCCCTTCTGAGAGCCACAGTGAAGTGTTTGGTTTACCCTGAGAAGTATTTTGAAAAGGTTATCCGGCTTGCAATATGTAGCCGTGGGACGGACGAAGGAGGCTTAACCAGAGTAATTGTCACAAGGGCTGAAGTTGACATGAAACATATCAAAGATGAGTATCACAGAAGGACTAGCGTGCCTCTGGATCGAGCCATTGCTAAGGATACTACAGGAGACTACGAGGATATGCTTCTGGCCCTCATCGGACATGGGGAAGCTTGAGTTTAATGATCTCCCCTTTTGGCGTTTCGAGCTAAATTAATAAGTAAATAATGTCGAGTCGTCTTGATCGAACTTGGTTGTTTTGTGAGGTATGTGATATGAAAATCTGGTTGTCCTACTGCGTCCAACATGAGGCTGCGACTCTTGGATCTCTCTTATGTATTCAGTAAATAAAATTTCTGTATACTACCATATGTTATATTATATTGTGTGTTAACCCATTGATTTTAAAATATTTTAATCTATAATTTCATACTGCTATAATTTGTGGTTCACTGCCTCAGGTATTAAATGTTATGATCCTCGCAATTTCGAGAATTCTTCCCATGATGGGAAATCCTTATCTTGCATGCATGGATATGTGTGGATCTCGATCCATGCATTAATATACAAAAAAAATTCAACCATGACTTATTAAACTATGGTTGACAATAATTCATGTGTATTGGTGTATGGATCATACCATTCTACGTGCTAGAGGTGTCAGGCACAGCCCATAGCGGTGCTGTGCCTAGAATTTTGGCCCATGGGCAGTGCCGTGGGCATGAATTTTTTTTATGCTACCGATTGATCGGCAACAAACGTGCCGATCGATTATATTGAAATGTTTGGATATACTGATTGGTTGGCACAATTCTGTACATTCAAAAAAATTAAAAAGTTTGTGCCCGTAGAGGCTGGGCCGTCCCTTTCGTGGAAATAGATCGTGCTTGCACGGTGTGTTTATAAACCGTGCCAACATGGCACGACACGCACATTGCTGTGCCGAGTCGCCTCCTGTTTGACACGTCTACTTGTCCATGCAAAATTTCCCCCCACTGTGTATGTGCCTCCAGCATTTCTGGAGAATGTTACCCACGCCAGAGGACAAGCATTAACAGAACAACCCTCACACGTTTCGGATTTTTATACATTAAAAGCTACAAGAAAAGAAAACACGTCATTTCATTTCCAAAAAAAAATTAATAAAATAAATAAAAAATCATTATTTATGTATCTTAATATTTAATTTATTTATAGATGATAAATCTGTCGATTTGAAGCCACAGCAAGATTTCTTCGACTCTTGAGGTCAAATTCTTAAAATATCTGTAACCATGGAAACAGTGTGTACCGGCAACCTATCAGCTGCTGTGTTGCTGCCGAGTCAACACGGGTGCGACTCGATATGGCGCCGTCCGAATGTGGTGAAGCCATTTCTTTTCATTCCGGAAAGCTTTCGCTCCCTTCGTCTTTCTCCGCAAAAAGTTCGAGCTTCATCAACTTCCTATGTCGTAGCTAAACCCGTAATTTCCTTTCTTTCAGCCATGGAATTTCTCGTGTATTTGTTGTTAAATTGTCGGGCTTTAATTGGTATTTAAAAATGTGGAAATTTGCTCCAACTATTGAAAAGAATTGTAGGATTAAATGCATTTACAGCTTACGTATTGCTTGAATGCATGAACGCCTCTCTGTGTAGCTAAATGATTGATTGCGGCGCTTTAATTAAAATTCGACCTATATTGACCTAAAATATCTTCTTTTTTTTTTTAATTTGAAACGATTTACCTGAATATTGATTTATAAATTGACTTCTCAAATGTTTACAATTTTTAATCCGGAGCTTGTGCTTTTGAACATAGGAGATCGTTATGGATGAGACAAATATGAACTTGCGCAATAAGATTTTATCTTGTCCCATTTGCTACGAGCCATTAATTTGTACTAGCCAACCTGGATTATCTTTGTAAGTGATATGATTCTCGACCGCTGATCATTTATTTACATTTGCTAATGATTATATTATCCATCATTCGGTCTTATTGATAGGAATTTGCAACCTCAATTCGTTGTGCAGGGAGTCTTTAGCTCGTTGTAGTTTCCAGTGCAAAAAATGCAGGAAGTTGTATTCTGGCAACGAGTCGCATACTGACTTGACGGTAACTGGTGGTGGCAAGGTGTATGGAGAATCTATGGCAGCCTCTACCGAGATTTTCAGGTAACTGATCTTCGTGGAATCATGACGACGGTTTTTCGTTGTAACATATATCTCACCAACTCGATCTATGTTGTTTGTTCATAAACACCAATAATATTGTTAAACTAAAATGAAGTTGGATCTTTTATTACCTCTCTGAGAATCTGCTCATATGCGAATAACATGAACTTCACAAGAAGGTTTTATTTTGGATGAACACTAAACAGGTTTCCTTTGGTATCATTTCTCTATGAGAGAGGGTGGCGACAAAGTTTCTCTATATGGGGAGGTTTTCCAGGCCCAGAAAAGGAGGTAATTGATGATCCTACCACAACTTTTGTTGACGAATGCTTGTGCTTATTTCGCATAATGGATTTGACCGCAGTTTGAATTGATCAAAAATTGCCTCAAGCCAGTCTTGGGTGGAAATATTATTGATGCAAGTTGTGGAAGTGGGATGTTTTCTAGACTTTTTGCCAAGAGCGGACTATTTTCCCTTGTTGTTGCCTTGGACTTTTCCGAGACTATGCTAAAACAATGCTATGAATTCATTAAGCAAGAAAACTTTCCTGATGAGTACGTTCCTTGTACATATATACTTGAATAATTTGTTTCCCACATTTTGCACTTTCTTTTGAAGTTTGATTACAGTTGTTTTTCAAATTGGCTTCTCATAGGAACTTAATCCTGGTTAGAGCTGATATCTCAAGGCTTCCATTTGCTTCCCATACCGTGGATGCTGTGCATGCCGGTGCTGCTTTACACTGCTGGCCTTCACCGTCAGCAGCGGTAAGAATACCTCAATCTGAATATGTCCCATTCTATTTATGTGCCGCTGATAGCCATTATAACCAATACTCAAGAAATAAAATTTTGTTAAATCTTCTAAACACGTACCACCAAAATGTGATAGATCTACTATCAGGACAGAATGGTTTCCCAAGTCTCGTCTGTTTATATATTTATTTTTAGTTTTGTGCTGGCAATTTTTGTTCTTCATATCTCTTCAACATAAAAGGAGAAGGGGAATTTAATGGAATCTAGGGATTATACCAAAGGTTAAAGCTATTTCCATCGAACAGTTATGAGATTCATTGATTTAATGTGTGGAAATTTTACGTATAGAAATAAATACAATGGTGACTAACATAAACATGAACATCTGCATTGCCATGTGTTCCCGATATTGTATAACAGGTTGCAGAAATAAGTCGTGTGTTGAAACCTGGAGGAATATTTGTTGCTACAACTTACATTCTAGATGGTCTCCTCTCATATGCTCCTCTACGTAGACCTCTACGCCAGGCATGTTTTCTTAACGTTATCTATATAGCAATGACGCTGTCGAAATGTAAAGTTGAACAATCGTTTCTATTTGAAAAGTAGCATATTACAAGCTCAGCCTTAATGATTGTGGCTATCTTTTTTTTCCATCACAGTTCTTTGCACAAGTCACAGGCAGTCATGTATTTTTATCAGAGAAAGAACTCGAAGATCTTTGCACATCTTGTGGGCTTACCGGTTTTACTTGCACCAGAAATAGAAGTTTCGTAATGATCTCAGCCATGAAACCTGTTGAATTATAGGTGAGTCTGTGTCGTGCTTTCCTTTGTATACTTCAAATCCAAGACTGAGGACCCTTTATAGAAATGTTTACATCTACAACAAAAAATAGTCAGATGTGTGACATGTATGTATCGAAATATAAGGCGCTAATAAAATTAAAATGTATAGCCTTATTTTCCCCATGTAAGTTGGTCCATTGTCCAATTATCATTGGTCATTTCATGTAATCCATTTTAAGATTTTTTGTTCTTGTTACTGATTATTATTACATTCTCTATATTAGTGTTAAATAAGACAAATTGTACAATGTTTTATTAAGGTTGGGCTTAATACAATTTAGATTTTATCTATTTTTCACAAATGTAAGCTTCCGCAAAATGATTTTTGAATGTGATCCATTGCTGTAAAAATAAAAAAATTTAGAATGATTTGGGAATGCAAGAGATCCCGGAACATGGCACTGAATTTAGGCAGAACCGGACAAGGTAGATCCAATAATACTTTACTTAGGTCGAGGGCGAACGTACAGCTACGCAAGAGGGCAAGTGTCATCTCTAAAAAAAAACTTTATTACTCCTAAATTGCATTTCACCTCTAAATATTGCATTTTGCCCCCTAGAATTATAGATTGCCCTTTTAAAATTGTATTTTGTCTCTTCCCCGCCTAAAATTGCTCATCATCTTGGATTCTAAATCTGCTCCTGATTGAGTGCCGGAGAGAATCTATATTTACAAAGTATTATATGTAAAATTTCAAAATTATGTATAGAATATCAACAATTACTTCTCTTTTTTTCCTACGAGGTCCCGTTGTGTAGTTAATGTTGCATTGTGACATACAAAATGATAATAACAATAGTCGTTATATATCAAGAAAAAGATTAAAGAAAGGAATCTTGCTTATTTACTCGAATATTTTGTCCACCAATTCAACTAAATTTTCTTCCCCGGAGGGTGGCCAGAGAAGACAAAATGACCATATATTTGACATAAGTTATAATTATAACACACACCATTTTGTTGGGAACATGGGACTGACTGGTCAACACAGAAATTATCAGCATTTTCTAGTTTCTTTTGTGATGTCAATATTTTTCTTTTAAAACTTATCTCAGGCACGCACTAATGTAGTTTTGAATAAATATACGTTGAACTTCTAATAATAAATACCAACATTTCTTAGGTTTTTTGCATTTAATTTCTAGACAAGAGAAAAAAGCAAAACTATTTTTGGCTTGTATCTCTTTAGTAGTTAGGCGGCAATGGGACAAAAAATAGCAAACATAAAAAATAAAATGCAAAAAAAAAGTAAAATTTAATTTTTTAAAGATAAACTGCAATTTTTGAAGAGTAAAAATACAATTTTTTAGAAAAAAAAGTAAGTTAATAATAATTTTTTTTTTTGGAATGGATACTTGCTCCAACATGGCTCTGCCTGTGCAAGGGACGATGATGTTAGGGCAGAGGTTGCCTTCAATATTTGGACATGCTATGCCATTATGGAACAAGGATGCCCTCAAGAATTTTGGCTCATTAAAAATTAGGTCCTAATTAGCAATATAGGTAAATGTCCCCCTTCAAACGGGGTGAATGTATGTATAGGGGGGGACACCTTGCCCCTGTAGGGATGGGAGTCGGGTTCGGGTAATCGAATCCCGATCCGACCCGACCGGGTATTCCCGATCAACTCGGGTTTTTCGGGTTTAGGAATCCGATCGGGTAATTACCGTATCGGGATTAAGGGTTTTTGGGTTGGGATTCAGTTATTGTTTCGAAAAAAGTCTTCAGGTCGGGTACCCGAATACTCGAACCCGAAATAAATTTTTTTTAAATATAGATTCCGCACTTTCATGCTTTCAAGCTTCAGAGTTCAGCATTGTTTCAACTTTCAACTTTCAACTTTCAAGTTAATGAAAGAGTTCATGTTTTGCCAGAGGCCTCGTCATCTCCGTCGGGGATGATCCAGCACCAGGAAAAAGATCTGGCTTTCAGTAATCTTCTGAGGCTATCATGGTCTGTAGCGGTTGGGCCCAGGTCCAAGCAGAGCATCACGGAGTTGATCGAACCGAATTTCGAAATTAATTCTTCTCGGTCAATTAGTTTGGTTAAAAAAACCTCCTAATGACCTAACCGAATGACGATATTAATTCATTTCGATCAATTGGTTTGGTTAAACAAACATTTGCTCACCCATACTTGGTTCTCATAATCACAGCGGGTTCAAAATTAATTTGAAAATTGATTCGTATCAAATCAATGATGGGCAAGTCGCTATTTTGAATATTTTTTATTCACAACTCAAAATCTAAAATTTGTTTAACAAGAATCAAACTTCTTACTACCCGAAAACAAATTTTGATACCATCATCTTTACTGGTGAGTGGCATAAATATCTTCCGATACGAGGGCGACTTTGATTTGAGCCCAAGTAAAAACAAAAATCATCCACCTCATTATGATTAAAATAAATAAATTTTGTTGGAACATATTTCTAATATATGCACAGTGTTATTATTTACATAGATGTTCAAATAAAGAACAAAATAAAATTTGGAATTAGGTATGTCATATATTGAGAATTTACGAGTTATGTTTTCTCTTTATAAGATGTGTTCATTTATTACTAATAATAAACGAGTTGGTTTTGAGTTGAAACAGCATGTATTCTTCACATAGTACCAAGATTTTCATGTGATTTGCTATGTAACTATGCCTAGAATTCCTTATTGGAGAAGGTATTTAAAGAACAAATTAAACCAAAAACGAATTATTCGTTTGCACTAACATACATATCCTAATCAAGTAAATTAATGTAATCTTGATAACTCCACATTCACAAAAAAGGAGGAAAAAAGAGTCAATCTAAAGACAAATCCAAGAAGCAACTGTACCTTATCAGCCCCGGAGGAAACACTTTCAAGTCCAATTAAAATTCTTAAAATATTGCGAATGAATTAAATCTTCCCATCAAAAGGCATAAACTTTTCTTGAACTCCATCATCATTCTTCACAGATTCACCACTTCTCCATACGCTAATGTTATCATCATTAATCTTCAAATCACCTGCTGCAGCCGCTGTAATTTCTTGGTTACGAAAATCACTAAGATAATTGTCAAAATTGATCGATCCACTCGCTTCAAATCGATGACCGTGGAGGGAAGGATGTGGGCTAGAATTATGATGATGTTGCAGGTTCAACAGACCTTGACCAGATAGTAGTGGAGAATTGTTTGAATTATTGGAACTGATTTCATCAAAGGCAGCAGCTGTACTGGATTTGTTACTAGTGGTGACTATATTAGTAGTGGAAACTATAGCATCAATCATCGTGGCATTAAATATAGACGGAGAAGAAGAGGAGGAAGAAAATGGCGACATAATATTTTGTGATGAGGGTCTAAGAGAATAAAGAGGCCCTAGTGCGTCCATATGAGCGACGGGCCTGAGAGCAGAGGCGCCCGAAAGAAGACTCGTTCGACGAGGATAAGGGGAACCCGGAAACGGAGTGGTAGGGATCCCGGTAAATTCCTGCACCATTTGCCGGAAGTTGGTGGTATCAGTAGTTAGGACAGTTGTAGGAGCTCGACGCGAGGCCCGAGTCCTCTTTTTCGGGTTCTTGGTAGCCTCGGGTTGTGAAGAGGGACGCGCACAGTTGACTTGTGTGCTTGCCAGGGACTGGTTTCTTAAGGTGTCACTATTGGCTTCAGATCTTAAGCTTGCAGACCAAATCATACCATCACTAATATTTATATTATTGTACAGGAAATTGGGAGTTGATGGAGGGTAGGGATCAATATTTTGCACAGATGGAGTTATCTGAGAATTATAATAAGAAGTTGGATTTTGGTGAGGGAGAAATGGTGGGTGTGGGCTCGAGATTAATGAACCAAAATTTGGTGGGTTTTTATTAAAGAAAGAAGAAATGGATTCGGTGCGGGAATCATATTCTTCATCACCTCCACCACTACTTGAGGATTGAACACTGCCACCGCTGTTTCCAGAAGCCATCGAACAGTACCCTTTATCTTTAACCGAACAAAGTGAAGAAAATAGTGTAATTTCTAGTGAAAATTTAGACAAAATATATCATGGTAAAACAAAATAAATTCATAGATGATTCGAACCCCAAAGGGAAAACAAACTTCTAAAAAGGATCAATTAATTACAAAGAAAACTAAGAACAAAAGGGAAGAAAACAAGAAGTCAGATATCAATAATTTGGAGGAAGATAGTGGGTTGCCTACCCCTTGCAGTAGGGTTTTAAGAAGAGAACAAGAAAAAAGAAAGAGGGAGAAACCAAAGGGTGTTATATATATAGATATTATTTATGTATATCGTATATATGTGAGAATTCGAAAGAAATCAAAGAAGCTGCAGTGATGGTTACTAAAAAGATGTCAAGTTCAGAGGTTGAATTGGTGAATATTGTGGGTATATGGAGGCAGTGGAGGAGATGAAAGGCGCTGCGGTGGTTGGCGACGGGTCAAACTCAAACACGTACAACAATCGCACACGCAAGAAAGTGAGAGAAGATGGTTGGCCAGTTTGATGTTTGAGTGTGAAAGCAAGAAAACGATGTTGGGAAAAAGGGTATCACAATATTAAGTACATGATATAAATCTATCATGTATGTTATATTTAATGGATTAAATTTTTCTTTGGTTTAAAAAAAAAAACATTTCTTTCCATTTTAAATTTATTTACGTATCAATAAAAATGATTTGAGAATAAGGGTTTCTCTTCGCGTCTGGGTGTAACTTTTCGTGAAACATATGTTGGCCCCATGTATGATAAAATCATATAGAAAATAACGAAACTAAGAATAAAATGGGCACTAGAATTTACATGAAAACCCCTAAAATTATTATGGTAAAAATCACGGACAAGATGAAAAGATTCTACTATAATATTTTGTAGGTTGCAGCCTTTCATTATCTTTCTTGCAGAACAACACTCTCAATATAGGAGAAAAACCATCTCACAAATATTATAGAATACACACTCAAATATAGTATATGAGAAAAACTACCTCACTTTGCCCTTAGACTCAAGAGGTGACCCCCATACATGTATCACTTTGTCCATTGGACTTAAGAGGTGTCTTACATTCTATACAATCTCAACGGTACCCCAATATTAGTATAATTTTACATATACCTGCATTCTCATAATCACAACGTACTCATACTCGATCATCATCTCGTCTGTTGTTATCAACCAACAGCGCAACATTGTCCACATTTCTTGTTATCAGACACCATATCTCGTTTCTCATTTCCCTACAAAATCGAGTTTTTTAACACTGTATGCATATATATAACAAGTGCACACTTCAAATAAATTCATTTATCCTTCTATTAGCAATAATATCAAATCATTATTACTTCACAGTCAACCAATGAATACTATTTAAATAGTTACCCACTTATTGTCACCCTCAAACAACCAGTGAGTATGTTCATTACCATCACCGGTTATCGCTCAATAACACATTTCTCGTATTCCATACGATCCTGTAAAGGGTTAGCAATAACACAATTCTCCATTACTTCATATCATAAAATACGCATGGAAGCATATAATCAATGCATCTCACGAATGCTAAACTATAATCATGTAAATTAGCGTGCCATTCAGTTGTCTCTACACATCTCTTGGCCCTTAAACAGCCTAAAGAGCTAACCACTGCTCTGATGCCACTAATGTAAGACCCCAACTCCTAATCTCGACAACTGTGCATTTAAGGCGTCATTTGTGTATATAAAAATCCATTCCTAAAATTCTCACTACATGCTTCACATCAATTGGACTGTTCAAAAATAAGAAAACACCATAATAAAAATCATCAACAACATCACAAATATCCAGCATTAATCCAGTAATAAAATCCACCAAATTAAACAACTAGCTAATACTCGTGCCAATATACATAATATCAACGCATTCAGTTCATTAAGCATGATATCCTCTGAATAGAATGAACATATGGCAACTAAGTAATAAAAGGAGCTTTGCAACATTTATACAGGCATGCATTAGAATACTCACAATCGAGCAACGAATAATATGAGTATAATTCTACTTGCGTATATCGCATATCCTCATTTACCAATATTGGTATAATGTCCCCACGAACGATGCTATCCAATGTGACTCGCATACTCCCCATGGACAACGTAGTATCTGTTTTACCTCTTTCACCAAAAACAACTTGTGGGTGAGCATACTCCAACTCAATAATCATACACACGACAATATACGAAATTGTAATGCAACAATTAAGAGTATTGAAAATCTATAAAAATAAACTCCCTGTACAATTCTGAACAAGCATAGCTTTCACGAACTGTTCCTGTTTCAATCTTATACACTTTCATAAACATCAAGTTCAACATCGTTATTCAAGACATGATACTCATCAATGCAATAAATACAATACAATCACAATTCATCATTTATATTCAGTAATAACCAATCTCATATCGAAGGCAACTCTGCCTATCAGTTAATCTTATTCGCAACCATTTCTAATATCGATCATGCCAAATGCATCAATACCCAACTCCATATCCGGACAACGCACATTTACGTGTCCACCATACCACGTATATCAAACTCAATGACACATATTCATTTCCTTATATTCGGTCATCACATTCAAAAATACTAATACATGAATATGAAATACTTCATATACTGCTCGTATGTCACTACGTACCTTAAAGTCGACAACGTGAACAAGTTATTCTTGACGTCGGGTGCCTCGTCGAGGTATCTGTATCAAATGTCATTTCAATATTAACTCATTCACAATATATAGGATATCATTATATACCTCTTGATTTTAGTTCCATAATTCTCGGTTTAGACCCACTATAAATATCAATAACACAATAAAGTAAAATAAATCACCAATTCATGCTATTGCATACATTCAAGTATATTAATTAATATTCACTTTAATACATGTTTATAACACACATTAACATCTATCTAACTCACCTATTCACATAATGACAAATGCTCTAAGTTATTAGCATATCAAACCATAGCCCAACATTCATCAAAACACCACCATGATATAAGCCATAAAAGTAGACTTTGTTACTACACAATTAGTAGAGCTTTTGGCCAACACTTGAACACCACTTAAGTCTATTATCAAACACTTTATAAGCATGATTTTCAAGCCCCATTAAAGCCCTAATATAACTGGCGATCTTGACTGCTTCTGCCAAAATGGATTTGCTAGACCTGCAGTCTTTATTATAGCTCTTGTTCTATCTAACAGAGTTCTGTTCGCTCCGCCACTCCATTCTGTGGAGGAGTGTAAGCCGTCGTGAATTGTCTTTTGATGCCATCTTGTTGACAATATGCATCAAATTTATATATTATCCTCCATTGGCAGTCCTTAGACACTTGATTTCTTTTCAGAATCAAGTTCCACCCACGCTTTGAACACCTTGAAGACTGGAAAAATATCTGATTTCTTCTTGATAGGATACACCCAGCATCTTCTAGAGAAATCATCAATGAACGAGACAAAGTATCTCGCTCCTCCTAGATATATAACCGGTGCTTGACAAACATCAGAATGAATCAGCTCCAGAATATCGTTGCTTTTGGCAGTAGATGTGCCAGACTTTAATCTATGTTGTTTACTGGTAACACAATGCTCACAAAAGGGTAGATACACTTTTGTAAGCCCTGTCAGCAGCTTCCGTTTCGAGAGAAACTTCAACCCTCGTTCTGACATATGCCCCGAGCTTCCTATGCCATAAAATTGTTAATTCTTCTCCCGAATAGTCGATGCAACAGCTAGTTCTGTCTCTTTGTGTGTTTCTCCAGAAGTACATACATATTCTTGTAAGTTTTTTCCGCCTTCGTTACCACAAGTGTGCCTTTCACGATCTTCATGATCTCATTTTCGATACGGGTCTTGCACCCAAGATCATCTAATTGTCCCGAAGACAAAAGATTCTTTGTCAGACCCTTTACGTGTCGTACCTCATGTATGGTATGATTAGTATCATCAAACATTTTAATTTTGATGGTTCCCCTCCCATCGATTTCTGATCATTTCCAATGAATACATATCCTCCCGAGACTGGTTCATATTGATCGAACCATTCCCGAGACGTCATGTGCCACATCGCTCCTGAATCCATTATCCACATGTCATAAAATATTTGTCTGCCTTCCGCAATTGTTGCTGCTTCGCTGAATAGTATTTCTCCACCGTCTGAGGTACTGACAACATTTACTTGGGGATCTTTTTCAATACTCTTCTTACTCGTACAATCTTTCTTGAAGTGCCATTACCGCCACATTTATAGGAGTAAAAATTCTTATTCTTACTTCTGGATTTGGATCTACCATACTTGTGGCTCCCACTGAAGTCACCCTCCGTCGATCTTCCTCCCATCATCGACAAAGTCTCTGCATGCTTCGAACTTGCCAACATGTCTCATTGTTCTTGCGCCTACTTTCTTCTTCAAGAATCACAGCTGCAACAATGTTGAAGACTAACATATCAGTAGTGATATTATTGGTCATGTTGATGATGAGTTAATCGTATGAACCTGGTAGACTTTGAAGTAAAAGCTCCGCACATCCAACTTCCTCTATTTTATGCCCCAAAGAAGTGAGCTAGGAAAATAGCGTATTTAAAGTATTGATATGGTCGGTCATCGATGATGATTCTGCCATCCGAAGAGTATAAAGTCTTCTCTTTAGAAAAATCTTATTTTGTAGTGACTTGGCCTCGTACAAGTTTGTCAGAGTATCCCAAAGATCTTTGGCATTTTCTTTTCAGTAATACTTGACAAAGTTTCATATGTTAGAGCCAATTGTAGATTGGAAATATCATTATCGTTAATCTCATTCCACTTTTCATCGTCAATGCCCTCCTCCGGCCTATCTCCAATAGCCGCTAAGCAACAATCTTTTCGTAGAATTGCTTGCATGTTCATTTTTCACAGCATGAAATTGCTTTCGTTGAATTTTCAATCTTGAACCGTGCCACCAGACAACAATAAAATTGCATCAATAAAAAAATATATCAAAAAATCTTTTCTGATGTGGAAGATCATTCAAGGCTACAGCCACATACTTAGAATTTTAAGACTTTTTACAACGAGGCTTTGATATCACTTGTTGGCCCCAGGTGCGACAACATGAGATAGAAAAATAGTGAAAGTGAAGAATAAATGGACACCCGAATTTACGTGGAAAACCCCTAAAAATTATATGGGTAAAAACCACGGGCAAGATGAAAAGATCCACTATAATGTTTTGTGGGTTAGACCTCTCACTATCTTTCTTGGAGAACAACACTTTCAATATAGGAGAAAACTACTTCACAAATATTATATAATACACATAATATAGAGATATGAGAGATCACTCTAAAAATGAGATAATCAAATGAGGGGAGAGGAGCCCTATTTATAGGAGCTCCCCCCGCGTTCAAACCTCGTGAAATTAATACACACAACCATCAACTTTCATCCGTTCATTGCAGGCACATTTAATGGGCATGCAATTTGCACACTTGTTGATTGCCGACTAGATCACTTCCAAATGGTCTTTTTGTGACGTCTATTAGACAAGTATAAATACAATTCATCCTCATTCATTTGAACATACTTTTGTGTGAGAATTCAACACAATACATTGTGAGAGAAGGTAAGATCATTGCAGTTGCTTTCATGTTCATATATTGTTCTTGAGAAAATAGAGTTTTCAACATTTGTGGTTGTGAGACTTGTGATTCGTTGTGCTACTATCACAAGCAAAGATGCGTTGTATCTTGTGAGAAGATTGTCGTATTCCATGAGCACCATGTGAATGACAAATCTTCTTAAGGAGATAGTGCACAACACTAGCCTCGACTCAAAGTTGAATATTGTCATCTACAGATTTTTCTTCCCACTACAAACAACGACGCAGTACCCAACAATTTTAAAACAATCTTAAGAAGATTTTTATTGTTTCAAGAAAATCATAAGATGGAAACGATATCCACAAATGTTTCTGCGACGCAAGGGGAAAAGCCACAAAAGTTTACCGATGTAGCTTTCAAGAGATGGCAGCAGAACATGCTTTTCTATCTCAGTACCTTGAGTTGAGCAAGGTTATTGAAAATGATCCGCCCAATTTGGCAAAGACGAGACGGATCCTCAAAGGAGGGCAGTTGTAGAAGCGATCTCCTATGCAAGAACTATACCAGAGTGTCCTTGATGATGCACTATACAATGTGTATTGTCAAGTCCGAACCGCAAAGAAATTATGGAATATGCTTGAAAAAAGTACAAGGCGAAAGATGTTGGCCTTAAAAATTTATTGTTGGGCACTTCTTGGATTTCGAAATGGTAGACTCAAAATCCATAATGAGTCAAGTACATGAACTTCAAGTTCTTTTGCATGAGATTCATGCGGAATAAATGAATCTAAGTGAGTCCTTCCAAGTTGCTGCCATTATTGAGAAACTTTCTTTATTGTGGAAAGATTTCAAAAATTATTTGAAACACAAGAGCCAATGTTGTAGAATCAAGCAATCATGGAAAGAAGAGAAAGAACTATGATTGCTAACAACAAATGAACTTTAAAAGGTTCAAAGTAAAAAAAAATTCAATTGTGGGAAACCAAACCACATAGTAAAGGATTGTCGCGACAATATAGATAACAAGAAAAAAGTTAAGGATCGGACCAACATAACTGAATATGACAAGATGATAGATGATTTCTATGACCTACTGCTTACCGCTTGAAATATTGTATTCAACATAATGTACTCTCCATAAGTGAGAAATTTCAAAATAAATGTAATGACGGTTAGTCGTCGATTAGACGCAATAAAGTTTATCATTATACTTATTTGGTTGAGTCGTATGATTAATGATATGATTATTTGAGTCATGTAATTATAATTCGCTACGCAAATATGTAATGTTAAACTTATTACTTTTTGTGAATGTTAACTTAAAACATAAGTGTGAGACTTGTGTAGATGTTAACTAAAAAAATCGTCATTCATTTGTTGGGAAAACACACCACCTCTAGAATTAATTCACATTGATGTTTGTGAATCAAAGTTTGTGCATACTAGAGGTGGTGAAAAGTAATTTGTTACTTTATCAATAGTTGCCCAAGATATTGTTATGGTTGTTTGCTACGAAGCAAAGACGAGGCCGTAGAAGTGTTTAAACACTACAAGAATGAGGATGTAGATCAATTAAGCAAATGAGTTTTGTATTGTGGGTCGATATTGGTGTGTCACATCAAAATTTGTTTGATTCTATTTGAGTTTTCCAAATATTTAATGCTTAAGACTTGAATTTGCAAGAATTAATCTTGAATTCAAGTTTTCTAAGATTTGCATGCTTAAAATGCAAATGGTGAATCAAATGTTACAATTGTTATGAATGGTGTTGTTTTCTCACTTTGATTTTAAATGGAATTTTCTAAGCATTTTACGCTTAAAACTCGGGTTTGCAAGACATTAAATCTTGAATTCTAATTTTCTAAATATTCTATGCTTAAAATGAAAACTGTGAATCAAATTCAAAAATTTGTCCAAGTTATAATCTTTTTAAGCAAGTGCGAGTCAAAGATATTCTAAGTGCCACACTTAGATAGGGACGACAATCTTGTGGATTGTAGAAAGGATGAAAGTCTTCCTACAAATACTTAAAAGTGTGGAGGTGCCATAGTAAGTCATAACAAGCGCAAAATAAAGATATGAAATTTTTTGACAAATTATGTTGTCAAAATGATTCATAGCGTGACACACTAAAACATATGTAATTGTATGCTTGTATATTGTTATATTGATTATATGCAATATAAATACCATCACAATGACGATGAAAATGTTGACGAAACATTTTGACTTGATGAATATTTGTGCAACAAATGTAATAACTCGAGTTAAAGTTTTCAATAAGCTTTGTACTTAAAATTCAAGTTTGCAAGAAATAAAATCTTGAACTTGAATTTGAATTGTCTAAGAATCATTGCGCATAAAATTTGAATGGTGAATTTAAATTGAGAATTTCTAATAGCTTTCATTTTGGTAAGAAATAACGCTTAATTTCAAGTTTACATGAAACTAAACCTTGAATTTGGATTTGTAAATATGCAACGCTTAGAATTCAAAACTTGAGAAAGATGCAATGATGCAAATTGGATATGTGACACGAAAGACTCGAAATCCACAAATGGGTATGTGTTTACCATTGGTGTGGCTGTCGTGTCATGGAAATACTATAAGCAATCATGCATCAATCGAACTATGATGGGATCATGTTTATATTTTTAGACAAAGCTGCAGAAGATGAGGAATGACTTCGTAATTACTTCGAAGATATTACATCTTGGACAAAACAGTGTAAGCAATTATGATTCATTGTGAGAATCATTTAGAAATTGCTAGAGCACAAAACAATATGAACAATTGTAAGTCTCGACATATTTGTCGAAGATATAATACCGTACGACAATTGATCTCTAATAGAGTTATCGCAATTGATTATGATAAATCAAAGGATAACTTGATGGATCCGCTGACAAAAGCATTGAATAGATATCAAGTATATGGATTATCAAGAAAAATGAGATTAAAATCTACAAAATAAATTTTCATAGCGGTAACCTGTGAGACCCCGTTATCTTAACAAGATACTAAGGTGCAAATAAGAGAACTAATCATACATAATCAGAGTAATAGGCCGTGATGATAGCCTGAGCTTATAGAGATTACAGTACCAAAAGAATTTCAAAAGGGATTAGTTACATCTCTTAGTAACAGCGTATAAGACTATAGTTCTACTATACTCCTTGTAGAAACTTATACAAAATGAAACTCTGTTCTGCTAATCCTGTGGCACTCCTTAAAGCTCAACGTGTCAACCCCGGCCCTTGTTTTCTGAATTAAATGCACCTACAAAGACAATCCCCAACACATGAGCACATCATAATTCATATTCAACATAATATGAATGTAAAGCATAATGCACAATCATAGATATAAAATACTTTCTGTATTTCCAATGCATTAAAACGCCCATTGGTTGTCCCTGTACCATAACTCATAATCAAATCATTATATGAAATTATGGCTTTCTTAAGTAAATGTCATGACATAACTTTACTTCTTAATCTTAATCTTTCTTAGTCAGTTTATCATCAGTGTATTTTAAATGCTTCTTACTTCTTAACTTCATAATGAGTTGTACCATCTTCCCCGCTTCATTATTGCATAACAAGCGGTACAGTCTTGCCCGCTCTTCATACTAGCGGTACCTTCTTCCCCGCTTAGTATGGTATACCCCGACTCCATGTGCAAGCCTTGCTCCACATTTTTAGCGGTATAAGCGTAAGCATTAAAATCATCACTATGATAACACTGACTCGTGGAATACACACTCTTTATTCCACATATATAATTATGCAACAACAATGCATATCAACATGTATAATACTCTTATGCACAACTTTGCATCAATATTGTGTCAAATAGACAAACATAAAATACATGTTACCGTTGGGATGTCCGTACGTCTCTTACGTACCTTTCAAAAGATAGAGGAGTCAACAGACTTTATCTCCTCGTCTGTGTTGGTACCTGAGATGGTTCTACATAACCACATAACACAACATTAGGCACCTCATTATGATTCAATATCAAAAACTTAAAAAAAATATAACAATTTATATTTTTCACATTATGGGTCTCTCGATCGATCGGCCCCTCTTTTCGATCGATCGAGAAGACACCTTCATTCCATACCAAAGTTCTGCCTCGCTCGATCGATCGAAATGGAATTCCGATCGATCGAGCTGCCCTGTTCAAGAAACGCAATTCCAGAATTCTCGAACACCCATTTTCATACCCTTCGATCAAGCATATAAGATACACCACATGTTTAAACAATTATGCTAGTAGCTACAATACACTACCCTGAGTGTATTAATATAAAAGTTATACCCCAAACGCAAACCCACATGCATCAAAATCGTCCATTTACATAAGTACTCAACCAAACTTTCTGAAGAACAGGGCATTATCCTTCTGCCCATATTTTCGAGTACCTACTTTCAAGAAATTAAATCTACCACATAACACATGTTTCATGCTCAAGTAAACATGTTAGGTACTTCACGAAAACATCATAAATGAACTTGGATCGAAGGTTTACCAAAAACCTAGCTAACAAGCATGATAACACATTCACAACTTCACTCACATCCCATATTTTCCAGAAAAACAGGGCACTCACCTTACCCAGATTTTTTAACACTATATTTTACATGCTTAAATCCTTCACATAAAATATGAAACATGCTCATGGAAAAATACTGGAAGCTTCATAACAACACCATGTAAGCATTTAAATCGAAGGTTTAAAGAAACCTAGGCTAGCATGCCATTTTCACACTAAATAAAAACTTGAACTCAACCAAACTTAAACCAAAACCAGAGCATGGTTTCTCACCCTACTTTGCTCCGATTTTTGGAAGGTCTCCAAGCAATGAAAATGGAAGGGCTCCTCTCAATTTTGCTTAACAGGTGCTGGAGATTATTTGGGAGAGAAAGGGCGAGATTTGGAGTGGAGGAGATGAGTTGAATGATTGTGCCAAGTGGGGGGTATGATCAGCCTATGCTGTGTCATCAGCATGGGTTGGGGGGGGGGGGTGGTTGGGTGGTATGATGTGTTATGTTTTGGTCCCGGTATTTAGCACGATGTATTAAAATATCCTCACATGATATTTATAGTATTTTCTCAATAAAATACTTCAATTCTCATTTAAACATGCTTCACCAAAACAAATAACACACACCCCAAATAATCATGCCACAACCCCAAAATCCCAACATATATCACATGCACCTTGAAATGCATCTCCCCAATAATACCAATTCAACCCCATGAATTAACACCAAAATCATCATAATTTAATTAATGATTAAAATCACATAATCATTTCGGGGATATCACATAACCCAACTTGTTGACTGGAGATCCCAAGATCTTGGTTCAATGAGACAACTAAATTATGAAAATTTGAGTTAGCACTCGGGAAATTTTCTCAACTCATTCATAGGATGAAGAGTATGAGAGACCTATCAAAGTAGTGAGGTCAAGTTTGATACAACCGAAAAACCAAAGCAAATGTAGAGAAGTTATTGTGTAGATACTGTTGTCTGGGTTTACACGAATCGGCAAGAAGTTCAAGACATTATGTTCACTTCGTGGCCTAATAACTCCAATAGTATTCTGCTAAGGAATGTTCAAAGCCAAAAGCTATCTCTCCTGCTGCAATAATTTTTCGTCGAGCTCTATTTTGACATCACGTGCATACATGGATTGATTTCATTCATGTGGAGAATTGTTGGAAATTTTGAGAGCTTAATGAATAGAAATTAAGCAAGTTGGACACGTCGATAAAGGACAAAACGAGCAAAAATCGGGCATGAATTGACAGCTGGAAAAATTCAGGCAGCAAGGGAGGCGTCCGAGCGCCCCCTATACTGCCTGGAAAAGCAGGCAGTAAACGGGGTGCTTGAGCGCCCCGAGGGATGCACTCGAGAGCCTATTTTGTCGAAAAACAGCTAGGAATTTTTTTTCATGGAAGGGCGTGTCCCTTCGTGGCTGGGTGCAACTTTTCATGAAAGATCACTTTCAAATGGTATCTTTTTGTGATGTCTATTGGACAAGTATAAATACAACACATCCTCATTCATTTGAACATACTTTTTTTGTGAGAACACAAAACATTGTGAGAGAAGGCAAGATTATTGCAATTGCATTAATGTTCATATCTTATTCTTGAGAAAAGAAAGTTTGCAACATGTGTGATTATGAGGCTTGTGATTTGTAGTATTACTATCACAAGCAAATAGTCAGTATATATTGAGAGAAAATTATAGTATTCTGTGAGCACCGTGTGCGTAGCAAACTCTTCTTAAAGAGATAGTGTACAACACTAGCATCGACTCAAAATTGAACATTGTCATCTACAATTTTCATTCCTGCTATAAACAACGACGCCAACAAAAGAGTTGAATACAAACAAAGTCCTAATAACTTTAACAACAGTTTGTGATAATATGATTTTGAACAAGGATCGAATAATTTATGTTGTAATGTATTTCAATAGTATGAATTTACATTATGTATTAACTTATCATATAGTAATAATAAATAACAAATAATTGTAATATGATATTTTTAGAAATATATACTTTGTTACAAAAAAAAAAATTAATTAAAATAATTATTGGTACTTAATGTTATGAATGTTGCGACTTAGAGTGATCCCTTTGATAACACACCAAGTACATCACTCACCCTAAGTTGCTTTTACTGAACATATGGTATTAACAATCGAACCGCATGTCCCATGTATGTTGCAGTAATAATTTTTCATTTATTTTTGTGAATTGTCATTTCTTATATTTAATGTTTGTGATATTAAATATTAGAATTTAATGTATTAGAATGTTCATCAAAATACAACCATAAAAGAAAAAAATAAAAATTATTAATGTGCAAAGGTTGTTAATTGTAAAAGATATTTCATCAAATTGATATATATGTAGCAACAGATTAAAGCATTTAATCGATCAAGCATCATAAATAAACTATAGTGTTAGGATCGATTTCGGGGTGGGTTGTCATTCCACACTCGAGTTCAACCAATTTGAGCTTCAATAGCTCGTGTTCTTGAAATAATTGCACCGAGAGATTATATCGAGTTCGGTTACAAAACCGAGCGGAAAACACTCGACATAACCCGCTCTAAAACCAATTAATCATTTGAAAGGCATTTTAAAGATATGCAAGAAAGTATGTAAAAACAGTTAGGTAAATAAATGCAGTAAAGTAAAAAGACAAGCATTTGTTTCTAAAGGTCCGATGCACAACGCTTCTACATCTCCTCTTCTTCCATCTCATGGAAGGATACACTATAAAACTTTGATTTATACAATTCTTTGTACAAATCAGATCCAGTTGGGCATTCTCCATCCAACTAGAACTCCTAGCAATCAACTATGTATGTTCTTTAACGTCTCATATACAAAGACCTCTCATCCAGTTATGATGAATCACAAATTGTTACTATGGTATTCACTCTTCTATTTTAGCTCACAAATACAATGAATAGAGTGAATACAAAGGCACAAACGATTCCATAATGAATCTGATACATCAAGGTAAGAGGTGCCAAAGATTTGAGGTGTGCTCTTCATTTAGCACATTTTGTCTTTGAAGTTCCCCAATTGAATCCCAAGTGGGTTTACTTTTATCTTGCTTGGATTGATCTTCAATCCCCTTATTTGAGCTTCCAAAACTTGTATATATAGCCCCAAACAATGATATATACGTTAGACACAAGAATATGCCCGTTGGAAAAGGTTATGCATCATTCCCGAGCTTGCAACGGTCATATTCTGGTTTTTGGGCTCTTTGTATTTCCGACCGGACTGGCCGGATCAGTCTTGTACAGATCGGTCTGGACGGATCAACTTGGACATATCAGTCTGGCCGGATCAACTTGGACAGATCAGTCTGGCCGGATCAGTCTTCTGGACAGATCAGTCTGGTGCAAGACAAGCTTGATACAAAAACAGCTTGATAAACTTGCTCTTCCGATCTGTTGCTTGTAGCTCTCGATTCTTTGATTTCTGGGCAAAGTGATCTACATGAAGCCATTTTTCTTAGCTTTCCACGGAATCAAGAATCGTTCGATTTCGAGTTCGTATGAGAGAGTTATGCTCGAAATACGAGGCGAAGGTCCTGCTGTATGTTTGCTGGATGTAGCAGTACATGACGTGACTTGAAGAAGCTTTTTGGCCATCTTAACATCCGATTCAGTCTTCCACTTTCAAAGATGACTTGTAGATCTTTGTCTTAGCTTTCCAATCCATACTGAATCGTCTCGTTCCGATAAGCGAGCTAAGAGTTATGCCTAACAGATTGACAGTTGATTGCTGTAACAGCTTGCTGTTTCTTCACGGTACAACTCGATCTTGCAGGCGTCTTTTCTCCTTGATAACATTCGAACTAGCCGAACTGTTGTGAAATATGACTTTTAGCATTTTGAGTTGGCTGTTCAACCTCTTTGGAAGCACGTCATTTCGATATCCGAGCTATGAGATATGATCGAAACAATCCACTCTGCCAGGATTTCAGTCTTGGTCCAGCTTGATATTTTCAAGCTACTTCTTTGTAATCCATCAAGCTCTTAATTATGATCTATGAACTGCACACTTGATGAAATATGTTAACAACACAATAACAAGTTTTGTTAACATCAAAACCAAGATTATTCGGGTTTTCAAAACCCAACATATAGATATTATAAATCAATAATATAATGTAGATTTTGACAAAAAAAAATAGCACACACACACACACATGGATGTACGACGGAAAATATTTGTATGCACACGATGTGGGATCCACCTATAGATCAATTAAATATGATTTGTCTAAAATAGTTGGTATATTAATTAATGTATTTTTTATTTAAAATGTGTTGTATTTTAATATTAAGTTGATGTATAAGTAATACCAAATTGGGAGTATACAGATATTTTTCGATGTATGACTATGAAAAAAATATTATGCAAATTTAAAATATCAATTTTACATTTTGAAAGATGCAGATTCCCTTGTTTTAGTATCTTTTGAATCATGGCTGGTCAACAAGAACAGATTTTATGCTGACGAAAATAATATCTGAAACAAATTTAAAAACAATATAATCATAAAAAATATAAAAAAATTATTGTACGTGGAAAAAATAGTTGATGCTAGATTTCTAAATATATAAAAAATTATTATGTATAAATCTAAAAGGACTGCAGTAATTGTTCAAAAGAGATTATTTGATGCTTTTCTGTGTATGAAATCAAATGCTTCCTTCAATTCTCTAAAAGGACTGCAGTAATTGTCCATCTCTCCATTTATTGTGGGATATATATTTATCTAGACTTTCTTTAAAATATTGATTGCATGTATACAAATACAATTAAAAAGTCGGTGACTTATAAATTTAATAATAATAATAATAATAATAATAAGCCGTTGGCGTGTCTTAGCCAAGATCGAAAATTAATGTTTAAAGAATTAATCATATTATCTATCACTATTTAATAATAAAATAAGAGGACATTAGAAAAATTATATATTTCCAAATGGAAAGTGGACTTTCACATATAAAAAAACATTTTAAAAGTTTTTAGTGTAAATTCACTTAAAATCCATCTACAAATATAATTTCAACATTCCTCCCTATGTCAAAGATTCTTTATTTAAACTCCCTTCTACACTTCTTTTCTTTATTTCAACTCCCACCAACCTTAAATGATATAAAAATCCTTACTTTAATACATCTCCTTCTGGGAGGAGACAAACTAGTTTAGCCTCTCATATACTGAGCCCTGACTCGAAACACATAAACTGAATTACGAAACAGAAATACTACAAAGAAAGAAAAAAAAATTATCAAGATATGAAAGTTGAAAAGATTACAGCTTCGAGGCTACATTTTTTATTTCTGAGAAAACTATGGAGAATTTTCGATGTCCTTAACTTCTTATATGCCTGGCCTTATATATGCATGAATCCGGACTTTAAATGCGGATTCCAATCCTTGTTGAATGTTAAGTGCGTCCGTGAGTGCGCCTTTATCTCGTGGTCTGACATCTTTTGTATGAGTGTGCGAGCTTTTCTCGTGAGTGCTGACGCTTTTGTCTTAGTGTGCCGTAACTTTTTTGTTAGTGGTCCAATTATTATGTCTGAGTGCATTTAATGGTCCACGTCTGTTTCCTTTGTCGGGAAATATTTATATTATTGGTTTTTGGGGTCCCCGAGCTTTAGCAAAACGTGTCATTTTGTCAGCAAGTCTTTTGTCTTTTAATGCCTCTGATCTATCGGGTTTTGATCAGAATCATTTCCCAAATTCAGGTTCTTTCTGCTTCGGGCATGCTTGGCAAATTCGATCTTTTTCCATCGGCCAATATGTGCCAAGTTGCAGGATTTTCGGTAAGTTTCTTTGCTTGCCAGAATTTTGTTTTCCTAAAGAATTCTTCTTTTTGCATGGAATTCAGCATGCAGGTTCCATTGGCTGAATTTTGAAAAAACTTGAATTAGTATTTGACTTTGTCCGTTTCTTTTAGACAAACCCAAAGACCCCGTGCTCGTCTAGTTGAAGCTTCGTCTTCAGTGATGGCTCCTGCTAATACTGGTACTTCCTCTGGTAGCACCATTTTAATATTTTTTAAGGTGTTTCTATCTGGTCGTCTGAGCTTGATAAAGTGAAAAGCTTCAATAAAGCATTTCTTTGCTGGTTCTGGAGCGGCACTGAAAAAATACAACTCCAAGATATCTCCTCGAGCCAAATGTGGATTATTGGCTCATGTCTCGTGAACAGCTTTGATAATTTGGAGATTTTAGAGAATGATGGTGCCACAGTATAAACTGAAGCAAGAGCTCCGAAATTATACAATTCATGTACTTCGTTTGGATGGCTACCTGGTTTCATCCAAACCCTCAGTTATTTTCCGGATATATCAACAATTGTTTTGTCTGGGTTGATACCCCATCTGCTAATCAGTTTCTCCTAAGTGCGCTGATAATCTTGCATATGAGAAGAAACTAAATCTTCGTTAATTTGAACCTTAGAAGTGATTGTCTATGGCCTAAGGTTCAACTATCCATCTTTTACTCCAGATGTACTAGGTTGACTTGAAGGTTCAGATTGTGATGACACATGACCCTCAACATTCGTTACAGCTTGTATATCCTCAAGGAATGCATCATCTGCAGCACATGTGACAGGGTATGTGAATCCCTTGCCTACGGGCTAGATGAGCCACGTTCTCTAAACACTCACTTTTGCACCGTTGGAAATGCAGCCTGTAGGATAGGCCCCTTCAAGACTTCGAACAAACGTTCTCGGGCCTGAAGGCAAACTCGTACATGACCGAAATCTAGGCCCTGATCTGCCTATTGTAGTCGTCCTGCGATCTCAGCATTGAGACAAAGGGTCACAAAATCTCGTTCAATGATCTCTAGGTTTCCCCTGAGATGCCTAACTCGTTTGAGGGTATCTGCAAAAAGAACATCTTTATCAGATTTCACAATGACAATATCATAATCATAATATTGACATTCAGCTTGCCATCTTAAAAGTATAGCATTTTCTGGTTTTGATTCAATTTTATTGTTCAGAAAAGACTTGACACTAGTATTATCTATTTTCAAGATAAATTTCTTTGCAAGTAAAAATAGTGGCCATTTTTTAAAAGCCTTTCGAACTACAAAGATCACCTTCTCGTTGATGTGCCATCAGTTAAGTTAACTTCACTGCCGTCAAATAGACCGCTGCAATATCTGATGGCACTTCTCCATCTGGTGTGGTCTTCACTGACATCTATATATAATACCAGCTCATCCTCGTCGTTTGAAATTGCAAGCTTTGGTAGTTTCCTACAAACTTTTTTAAGCTGTTTGACAGCTTATATGTGATCTTTATTTCACTCGAATTTAACATCTTTTTTTAGTAATGGATTGAAAACCTTTTCTGTGGCTCGTTAAGTTGTTGATGAACATCCAAACAAAATTAACAACTCTTAGAAAACTCTTTCTAAAGTTGCTTTAAATCCTTGAGGTCATACTGATATCATTGCACTTTCTCAACAATATGATTTTGCAAGATGATTCCAGATTCGTCGATCTCAATTCCAAGGAACTCAATCTATCTTGTGACAGTTACTGCCTTCCTTTCGGAGAGCACTAATCCTTCTTTGTAACAAACATATGAAAAGATTTTCAAATGCTTAAGATGCTATTTCATGTATCTGGAACTCTAGGCGGTATTAAACAATTAATCTCTTTTCAACTTGTAAGGGTAAATTGGTAAAGTTATGTGGGGTAGGGAGTTAAGATTAAAATGAAAATGATATTAGGAAGTTAGAAAGTGGACAAGGGGAGTAAAGTTAAAAGAAAGTTTAGATGTAAGGATTTTTCATGAGTTTACCCTTAAAAATTAAAATGATAGTTTATGTTATAATTCTCTATCTTTTTTAAAATTTAGCCCTCATAACTAACCTCCACTTTTCCATAACCTCAACTAATTTTACTCTTTTTTTTCATAATTTTATTTGATTAAATCTCTCAAATTACTGAATTTTATTATAATTAAATAATTTTAATCATTATATGTATTAGTTACATGCAACATGTGTGTGAAAATAGCTAGTTTAAATAGAGTACTTAGGATGTGTTTGTAATTGCATATTCAAAATGCTTTTATGTTGTCTTTGCTTAAAGTTGGAAAAAGACTTTTAAGCCAAAATATTGAGAGTGCGCTATTAAAATTAAGAAAACAGCTTAATGAACTTCGAGTTATTACAAAATTGCCACCACACAATTAAAAAGATCTCATGACATGTTTCTGTGTGTTTTTTTACCTATTTATTTTTAGAGAAACAATAACAGAAGCAATAAAATAAAAACTCACATATATTTTTTTGGTCTGAGAAATAGATAAGCAATTTTGAAAACAATCACGGACACCCACTTGTGCTCACGGTAGATTAGGAGTGGTGATTCAGGTCGATGATTTCTTCTCCTGGAATGCTGGAGAGAGGAGAAAGGGCGGAGATATAATCATCATCATGGATCATGGTCCGAATAGCAAGAACACGTTTGATTGGGCAGTCACCCATTTTTGTCGCCTCGTTGATACAATACACCTCGTGCACACTATCTCCAAGACTCTTCAGTTCTTATTTTTCTTTTCTCCATAATGAATGCTCAATGATTTGATATCGTTGCTGCAGTAAGGCTGCTTCTGGCCGTTCCTGAATTCGTTTGATGGTTAACGATACAAAGTTTCAGATTGTAAACAGTATATTATAAATTGATGATTTTAATAAATTGACGATTTTAACAAGGTGATGCACGTAATTTTAACAAGGTGGTGCACTGTATTTTAACAAGGTGGTAAAGAAAAAAGAGGTTGAATGGTTTCCTTCTTTTTTATTGAATTTTTCAACGTGAACACTAGTCTGAAGTACATCATTATTTAAACAAACTTAAGTACATTGTTATTCAAAAATGATTGTGCATAAATAAGGGAAAGATCTTGATCTGCTGCAACATTCCATTAGCTTTGCTGCTTGCCTTGTCAAGTTACGTGGGTTTCCATATTGAAGATAATGGTTGATTTCTTTCCTTTCATTCCATTCATAAATTCTTGTAGCTTCATTATTCATAGCAGATTCACTTATGCTTTCTTTGGTAAGTCACGTAGGTTTCCATAGTTGATTTCCTTCCTTTTAGTTGCTGCTTGATTTGAGCTTTGATTGAGATTGAGTTGGTGATGGTCTGTTTCCAGATTCACTTCTGCATTCCTTGGTAAGTCACACAGGTTGCCATAATTGATTTCCTTTCTTTTAGTTGCTGCTTGAATTGGGCTTTGATTGAGTTGGTGATGATCTGTTTCCAGTATGTCACGATCATTCCTTTCTTTGTTTCCATGAACAATGGAGTCAATCATGTTGTTATTGCTAATACCTCCCCACAAACGTTGCCGGGGTTGTAGGCAAAGTTTGGTACGAAAATAAAGGAGAGCAGATTTGGACATAGGTTTTGTAAAGAGATCGGCCACTTGTTGTGCAGATGAGACATGGCGAGTGACAAGGAGACCACGGGAAACTCGTTCACGAACAAAGTGGTAATCCAATTCGATGTGTTTGCTCCGCGCATGGAAGACGGGATTGACAGTCATATGGAGCGCACTTAGGTTATCACAATAGAGGGTGGGAGGAGAAGATAAGGAAATTCGGAGGTCCCTAAGAATGTATGACATCCAAGTGAGTTCGGCTGCTGTGTTGGCCATCGCACGATATTCTGCCTCGGTGCTGGAACGAGAGATGGTATGTTGTTTCTTGGCACACCAGGAGATTATGTTACGTCCAAGAAAAGTACAATATCCAGTAGTGGAGCGCCGTGTGGTAGGACATCCTGCCCAATCTGCATCTGAGAAAGCAGAGAGATCAAGTGCAGTGGGGGAAGAATAATGTAGCCCTAATGTAATGGTACCTTTAACATAGCGTAGAATGCGTCGAACCATTTTTAAATGTAACAAGGAAGGAGCATGCATGAATTGGGAAACAAAGTTTACACTATAAGACAAATCAGGGCGAGTGAGTGTAAGATATTGTAGAGCACCAACAAGTCCTCGATAATAGCTAGGATCGTCCATGAGAGTTTCGTGAGAGGAAGTCCTAGTTTTTGCTTCAAGAGGTGTACTCATAGGTTTGCAGTCAATCATAGTGGATCGTTCAAGGATTGTAAGAGCATAATGAGACTGTGACATATGTAAACCGCCAGATGTGGGTGTGAATTCAATCCCAAGGAAATGATGAATGTCCCCCAAATCTTTCATAGCAAATTCTGTGGTTAGTATGTGAATAAAATTTGAAATAAGTGCGGAGTGGGAACCAGTAATTAACATATCATCAACATAAAGGAGTAAAACAAGAGTGCCATGAGTCGAGTGTAAAATAAATAATGAAGGATCAGCCAAACTGCAGAAAAAACCAAATTTAAGGAGAAAGGCACTAAAGCGGTCAAACCAGGCACGTGGGGCTTGTTTTAAGCCATAAAGTGCACGTTGTAGCTTGCAAACATATGTTGGGTACTGAGGATCCACCATTCCTGGTGGTTGCTGCATATATAGATTTTCTGAAATTAAACCATGTAAGAAAGCATTTTTAACATCTAGCTGACGAATAGACCACTTTTGGGCTAGAGCAATTGTTATGATTATACGTATGGTCCCTGGTTTGATAACAGGTGAAAAGGTTTCCGTGTAATCAACTCCATCAATTTGGTGATACCCTTTAGCAACTAGACGTGCTTTGAGACGATCTAGTGAACCATCAGGCTTGAGTTTGGATTTGAATACCCATTTGGAGCCAATAACATGCATGTTGGATGTTTGAGGGACAAGTATCCAAGTATTATTGGCATGGAGGGCAGCCAGTTCATCATGCATGGCTGACTTCCACCCAGGGTGAGCAAGGGCAGCCCGAATATTGTGAGGCTCACGCGGTATGGTGGGGTAGAGGATAGTATTGAAGGCATATTTAGGATTTGGTTTGACCATTCCCAATTTGGACCGAGTAATCATATGGTGGTTGGTGGAGTTTGTAGGAGTATGAGTGTATTGTGAGGTGGCTGATATGTCGGAAGTGGGTAGAGAGTTGGAGGAAGTGAGGATATCAAAATTGTCATTAGTTAGAGAGATATTATCATTGTCATCTCGCGTGGGGAAATCAACTGGTGGTATTGGTTCAGTTGAAACAATCGTATGGCTTGGGTTGAGCATAGGTGGTGTTGTTATATGAGTGTCAACAGGCAGTGGTGCAGTAGAACATGAGGGTGAGGAAGGTTCACAATTAATTACACTCGAAGTAGAAGGAATATTGTGTGTGAGCCAAGAGTCAAAAATGGTCAATGCATGGGGTTGTTGCTGAACTGGACAAGGACTAGATTCTGGCTTATATGGAAATTTGTGTTCATCAAAGACAACATGACGAGAAATGAGAATTCTTTTACTAGATGGATGAAAACATTTATAAGCCTTATGTTTTTCACTATATCCAACAAAAACACACAGAAGACTTTTGGGATCAAACTTGTTTTTCTTGGTGTCCCAAGTGTATGGAAAACATTTTGAACCAAATACACGAAGAGATGAGTACACAGGATGAGTGCCATGTAAAGTGTAATGAGGTGTATGAAACTTAAGAGCGGAAGATGGTAGACGGTTCATAAGATAAACGGCTGTAGTGAAGGCTTCTATCCATAAGAATAAGGGTGCACCACAATGAAATAACATAGTCATCCCTAACTCCCTTATAGTTCGGTGTCGTCTTTCAACTGAGCCGGTTTGTTCAGGAGTGTAAGGGGAAGAGATTTGATGAACAATACCTTTTCGAAGAAAGTGTGTAGATAGCTTAGAATTAATGAACTCACCACCTCCATCTGAGTGAAAGATTTTTATCTGCTTTCCAAACTGTCTAGCTACATACTGTTCGAAAGCTAAGAAAGCATCAAAGAAATTAGATTTGTTACGTAAAGGAATAATCCAAGTGTATTTAGAGAAATCATCAACCATGCAGGCATAATATTTAAATTTTTCAAGTGATAAAACAGGAGCAGGTCCCCATAAATCACAATGTATTTTATCAAATATGCTAGTACTTGAGTGGTCTGAATAACAAAAAGGCAAACGACTAAGTTTTCCTAATTGACAGCTATCACAAAGAGAGGTAGTTCTTGTTGTTCCTACGACGTCAATGAGGCCTTTATTCTTGAGCAAGTGTAAGGTAGAGAGTTGAGGATGCCCTAAGCGTTGATGCCAAACATCTGTTGTTCCGGACTTGAATCGATGAAAAGTATAATTCTGGAGATGTTGGTAGAACATATAGATCACCCTTGCGCTTCCCTGTTATCATTGTTTGGCCTGTTTCCCGTTCCTTGACACAGAAATCAAGGTTAGAGAATTCACAATTGACAGGGAATTGGGTTGTTATTTGGCTAACAGAGAGTAAGTTTTTTGTCAAGTTGGGTACCAATAACACATTTTTTAAAGGTAAGGTGGTGTGTTTTTGTTTGATACACGAGTCACCAATAGCGAGGATTGGCATCAAGGACCCATCTCCAATTAGGATAGAGTCTGCCCCAGAATATTTTCTTAAGTTTGTTAACATACCTGGCTTACCTGTCATGTGGTTGGATGCTCCAGTGTCTGTTGTCCATTCAGTGTCCGTGATGGTGTTATCCAAGGTGAGAGTCGCGAGAGCTTGTGGAAGTTCATCTGGTTGAGCAGGTGTTTTTCTCAACCACCAGCAAATCTTAGCAATGTGCCCTGTTGTTCCACAAATTTGGCATTGTTTCTCCCGGTACATTTCTCTTTCAGTAGGCGTCATGCGACGCTGTCCTGGTGGAGGAGGACGTTGTTGAGTATCTGTGGGCGAGTGATGATAGTTATTGGGGTTCCTTTGCTGTTGAGCTTGGAATCCACGTCCATTGGAGGTAAATTTTTGTGTTGAGCCACGATGGTTCTGGTAATTTGTTTGTGGACGTTGGTGTTGTTGTCCGTAGAAGGCCAATTGATGAGTAGAAGTATGTGTTGGCGTGTCAGTGGTAGTTGTAAACCAAGTGCGTCTTTGATCAAAGTTTTTGAGTTGAGAGACCAATTCAGAATATGTTGGTCTTGGTGGCTTTAGCATGGTTGTGGTGAATGTTTCGTATTGGGGTCCAAGACTGGTAAGGAGACAAAAAACTTTCTCTTGATCCTGAATGGGCTTTCCTATGGCTGCTAGGTTATCGCAGAGCCCTTTGAATTTACTGATGTGTTCAGTAATCGGGATGTGGTCATCTTTTCGGAGGTATGTGACTTGTTGTTTTAAAGTGAACTCACGTTCTTGGGAGTCTTGGGCATATGCATTTTTTAATGCTTCCCAAACAGCTTGTGCTGTGTCAAGGCCAACGACAAGGCCAAGAGCTTCTTCTGAAAGTGTGCTAATGATCCATCCTCGAAGGAGACGATCTGCTTTCCGCCATGCTATGAAGGTATCTGTTAATTGTGAAGTGGAACTGTCACCTTCATTGGTGCTGTCTGGATTTGGTGTTTTGAATTTGGTGGGAGCTTGGTCTTCATTTGTGAGGTGTCCGACTAACTCTTGGCTTTCTGCTAAGGCCAAGGCTTGTTCGCGCCACAGAGGATAGTTATATGATGTGAGTTTAAGGGTAACAAAGTTTCCAACATTTAAGGATAGAGTGCTCATGGTGGCCGATTGAAGAGAGTGAGGCTGGGATGTTTGGGTTGAGTGGGAGTGTTGCCTAGTGTTCACACTGGCTCTGATACCATAAAGAAAAAAGAGGTTGAATGGTTTCCTTCTTTTTTATTGAATTTTTCAACGTGAACACTAGTCTGAAGTACATCATTATTTAAACAAACTTAAGTACATTGTTATTCAAAAATGATTGTGCATAAATAAGGGAAAGATCTTGATCTGCTGCAACATTCCATTAGCTTTGCTGCTTGCCTTGTCAAGTTACGTGGGTTTCCATATTGAAGATAATGGTTGATTTCTTTCCTTTCATTCCATTCATAAATTCTTGTAGCTTCATTATTCATAGCAGATTCACTTATGCTTTCTTTGGTAAGTCACGTAGGTTTCCATAGTTGATTTCCTTCCTTTTAGTTGCTGCTTGATTTGAGCTTTGATTGAGATTGAGTTGGTGATGGTCTGTTTCCAGATTCACTTCTGCATTCCTTGGTAAGTCACACAGGTTGCCATAATTGATTTCCTTTCTTTTAGTTGCTGCTTGAATTGGGCTTTGATTGAGTTGGTGATGATCTGTTTCCAGTATGTCACGATCATTCCTTTCTTTGTTTCCATGAACAATGGAGTCAATCATGTTGTTATTGCTAATAGTTGGTGCACGTAATTTTAACAAATTGATGATTTTAACAATATGGTGTACGTAATTTTAACAAGTTGGTGCACGTAATCTTTACAAATTGGTGATTTAACTAGTTTGTGCAAGTGGTTCTAACAGGTTGGTGCACACAATTTTAACAAATTGATATTTTTACCAAGGTGGTGCACGTAATTTTAACAAGTTGGCACACGTAATTTTAAGAAGTTGGTGCACGTAATTTTAACAAATTGACGATTTTAACAAGGTGGTGCACGTACAAAGTTGTACGTAATTTTAATAAGTTGGTATACTTAATTTTAACGAATGAGTGATTTTAACAAGTTGGTGATTTGACTATATGGTGCATGTATTTTTATCAAGTTGGTGGTGCACGTCATTTTAACAAGTTGGTGATCTTTAACAAGGTGGTACGTAATTTTAACAAGTTGGTGCACATAATTTTTACAAATTTGTGATTGTAACTAGTTGGTGCACGTGATTTTAATAAGTTAGTACACATAATTTTAACAAGTTGGTGTATGTAATTTTTACAAATTGATGATTTTAACTAGTTGGTACACGTGATTTTAACAAGTTGGTGAACGTAATTTTAATAAATTGGTGATTTTAACTAGTTAGTGAATGTGATTTTAACAAGTTGGTGCACGTGATTTTAACAAGTTGGTTATTTTAACAAGGTGTTGCACGTAATTTTAACAAGTTGATGCACGTGATTTTAACAAGTTGATGCACACAGTTTTAACAAGTTTGTGCACATTATTTTAACAACTTTGTGATTTTAACTAGTTGGTGCACGAGGTTTTAACAATTGGTGCACATAATTTTAACAAATTGATGATTTTAACTAGTTGGTGAATGTGATTTTAACAAGTCGGTGCATTTTAACAAGTTAGTGATTTTAACAATGTAGCATACGTAATTTTAATAAGTTGATGCACACAATATTAAAAAAATAATGATTTTAACAAGGTAGTGCATGTAATTTTGAATAATTGGTGATTTTAATAAGGTGATGCACATAACTTTAACAAGTGTGCAAGTCATTTGTACCAATTGAGATTTAACAAGTTGATGCACGTAATTTTAACAAATTTGTCCATTTTGTCATACCTACCTCTTACACTCTTTAATTCCATTTCTAAGAATTTGTCATCTTAATATGGATCTATTTATTTATAATATCCTGATTAGGTCAACCATATTTGAGTTAGCTCAGCTGCATCTACATATTTTAATTAAATAAGTGGAATTAAATAAACAAGCAATGCCATCTTGATAAATAAAATAATGTCAATTGAACAAAAATTAATATGGCCGACCCCACCAAATTCATTCACAAGTCAAAAATCGAATCGATTGAATTAGATAATCTGGTATTGTGATTTAGTTATTTTATTTTTTCTTTAAAAAAATAATTGTCCGTTTAGTTAAATTAGTATTATTATTATTTTAAAAAAATCAAGTTAACCGGATAAATATAATAACAATTTAACTTCTTTTCATAAAATATAATAAAGAATAATAGAGTTGATTTATTTACAGTGTTGAATTATATATAAAGTATTTTCATTTGAATATTTTAATTGATAAATGTTATCAAATAAAAGTAAATTAAACAAAAACAATAATTAATTTAACCAATTATTATAAAAAATTACATCCTTAATTAGAAATAGACTGAAAAATATATTATACTTCGTCGTCTCTGATGTCCTGTGTAAATCTCAAATTCTCAATCACATCAAGTGAGCTTTGGGCCGACAAAAGTAGGCCTTGGAGGCCTAATTCTGTAGCCCAACATGCATCAATAAACTTATGTTTAAAAAAGTATCAGGACCGTGTCGGATATTGTTGATTTTGTTTCAGCTCGAAATCGTTTCTTCGCAGCAAATTTGCTTTGCGATAGCTCTAAATTTGCAGCGCGGATTGATTTATTCATTTCACGGAAGTTTGGTTACATTTTTTTTCCTCCTATTTTGCTTCCGAAAATTAATCATGGCGTCATCTCTCAATTTCAATGATCATTTATTCATTCATCCTTCTAATGGTTTGTTTGATGATGCCCTTAAGGGTAGTGCCCTTAGGGGCATCGTCACCATTCATTTGGAATCTTTTTTTTAAAAAAAAAAAAAGATTCCAAATGGATGTTGATGATGCCCTGAGGGCAGTGCCCTTAAGGGCAGCAACAATGAAACCCCTTCTAATACGCTACGTATGAATTTGGTTAATGATCCCCTTATTGGCGTGTAAAATTATGTAATATGGAGTAGAGCTATGTTAATTGCTTTAAGAGCTAAACACAAATTAGGATTCATTAATGGATCATGTGGCCTACCTACTAGTGATACAGTTACATTATCTCAACGGGAGAGGTGCAAAGCATTAGCTTTATCCTGGATCATAACACTGTATACAACGATATCTACGGTGGTATTGTGTATTCAAATGAGGCACACACGTCTTGGGAGGATTTAAAAGAGCAAATTCATAAAATCAATGTATCTAGGATTTTTGCTTTACACAGAGACATTACTAGGCTCACACAAGGTGAAAACACAATTTCAGTCTACTTTCGAAGACTTAAACAACTTAGGGATGAGTATATGTCACTTGTTACTCTTCCTTCCTGCGAATATGATATAGCGAGAAAATACCTAGATCATGAGCAGCAGCAGCAGCTGTTACTTCAGTTCCTAATGTGGTTAAATGATAGCTATGCTCGCATTCTTAGTCAAATCTTGATGATGAATCCGTTGCCTAATGTGAGTCAAGCGTTTTCTATCATATCGCAAGAAGGGTCACATCGTTCTATGATGAGTACTCCGGATCCTACAGCTATTTTTTATTCAACTCGGACCTAAAAATGCGAGGGGTGCGAAGCATGGCATTTTGTTTGGACGACTTATCGAAGAGAAGGGTCGACGAGACAACAGAAGAAGTGTAGGTCTTCCTTGAGATGGTTTGACCGCAACTATTTATTTTATACACGTGTCACTGTCATCAGATCGAAAATCTATATCATCCTCAAAAAAGAAGAAAATACTTCCCTCCTTCATAGAACGCTTGCTACCGTAGCATGGGATAAAAGCCATTGGAAGGTGCTTGTTCATCTGTCTAGGTACTGTCGGTACCTCAAAAGAAGGATGGAGCAAAGTGTGAACATTGCAATTGGATAGCGACTTCATGGCTATTCTCCAGGTCATAAATTTCACAAGTCACAGAATGGTGGTTGGGACAAAAAGAACGGTCCAAAATAACAGATATCATCTTGGTAGGAGCTACTTTGCTATTTTACGGGTAGGACAAGTTCCACTTTACAATTAATTTAAAAAAAAAAAATAGAAGAATTTTTCTGTAAAAATTAGAAAAATGATAGTGATAAAGATGAATTGCATTTATATATTGATGATGGTTCATAACATGTGTTATCATTCATGTAAAATAGTCTATCCAGATCCTTAAGTATCATATCCAACTTTTAGAAATTATCATATTTTTATATCCGCAATCTATCGTCCCCATATTAGCATCTATGGAGCATAATCTATATGTCTTCTAGGCATATTTGGTTTGAAATCCTCACTCTTGATCTTTTTCTTTCCTTTATTTGTATCACCGATCGCCATTGTTTACATCATTCTGTAGAGTTAGGGTGTATTCTACCAGTACCCGACATCAATAAAACATACTGTATATGATTATGCTACTGTTTTTAGACAGGAGAGGAAGAAATTATATTACTATGCATCGTACTTATAACGTTATAGATATGAGATTTGGAGACAACATTTACAGTCGGGGCAATTTGGTTTTTTCAATCTGGTGTCGGGTACTTGTTTAGGCTATTGCCTAAGCTTTCTGGCTGACCGCTGTTGATCAATATCAAATGATTGCGAACATTCTAATTTATTGATAGGTTTGAGGATGCTGTGACCACGGCTCAACAGTGCATTGAAACTCGATTCCAGCGATAAAGTGAAGTTAATCTTCGAAAGGGTAAATGTCGGGAAATTCACTCCCAATGCTCTACACCATTTATGAGAGAAGAAAGTAAAATGAAAATAATGTTATAAGAATTTAACGTGGAAAACTTTCAAATCAGGAGAAAAACCACCTGGACAAATGAATAAAATACATAATATAGAAAATTATTACAATCATATAATTTATCTTTTCACCCCCAAACACCCCCACAAAGATTTCCCAGTAGCAAAACTTTATAATTCACATTTCTCCCTTTTACGGAAAGACATTTAATAAAAATAATTATGATGTGGTCAAAACTGCAACCACGGAGCATACTGAAATTTTACAAGATTTTATTAATAATTCTCAATGAAATTTAGGAATCCAAGCTTTAGATCTTTAAATGAGAAAATATGAAAACCCCATTGCTATATATAAATCACCCATACAACTTTAAAACAGAGAGACCATGTTCTTAGAAGCTATACTCATACTAAGAAAATAAATCCAAATCCATAACAATTATTCATATTAAAATTAATTATCAACAAAAGTTAAATATAAAAAGAAAACAAACGATCTTCATTCTTCACCGAATCAGTCAACTCTTACAACTGCGATTTCTTGACAGTAAATCTCTGATTCCCCCAACAACCCAAGTTTCCTTCGCAATATCAGATGAAAATTTGGAGAAATCTGCTCCATAGGCCATAACCACTAAGCTTTCTTTACTCTCTTCATTACATGTTTTCTCACATGTCTTTTGATTCTCCTCTTCTTTTTCATCATCTGTTTCACCTTTTTCCTCTTCTTCTTTCTGTACTTGCCAGTTTTTTGCCGGAGCCGATCGACACCTCATTAGTAACAGTGCATTTGATGGCGGCACACATGGTGGTGCTTCATCATCATCTTCCATCAACTCTTCATCAAACAAAGATTTAATTGTCCTCCTTTTGCTTTCTTTAATTTCGGTGATCAATTCTTTACTTCGATCAGTATTTTGCTGTAAAATCATAAACCATTTGGAGAAGATTGTTCTGGATTCATCGTTCTCATCACACTGATCATTAATTTTCCCAGTGCTTTGAATATTTTTTTCTCCATTGATATACTCTGCATCTTCGAACTGATCTTCATCTTCTTCTTCTTCTTCATCATCATCGTCCGATGTTATCTCAGCCGAAGGAAACGATCCAAAGCACCGGAAATCGAACCGGAGACTACGTAAACATGTCAAGAATTGCATAACATCTTTCTTGAATCCCAGCGCATCCATCCAAGCAGCTCTTTTTTTCTGTTTCTTGTTATCGTGCAGCCTCTCAATCTCTTCCATAACCGACTGCCAGTTCTTGCTGGGCTTTGGCCGAACTTTGACTTGCCCCGCACAAGTGACTTTTGGGGATGTGGGCTCTGATATATCTGAATGAGTAGGCTTAGTTTTTGCCCAAAAGAGAGGGCTGGCGTGGCCGCGGGCGGCGTTAGTGCCTCCACCACTAGGTCTCCTCAGGTGACGGCTTCGGCGGTGATTGTGGCAATTTGAAGGCTCTGGTGGCCTTGCGGGGCTACAAATTGATTTAGGCCTCAGAGTTAAGTGAGCTCTAGAAGGAAAACAGATGAGTAAATCTGCAGGAGGAGGCCCTTTGCCATCTCTACCACCTTTCATGGTGTATAGTACTTATTCCTTGTTTTTGCAGTGGCTTTATTATAGTTCCTTTGGTTTGGATCTTCTATCATATAATGGGACGGAGATTTGAGTTTGGATAAGTTAATTTAAATGGAAACGAGGGGCCACCACTTGAGGTACCATATAATTAACATCACTTGGTTAATGGAGTAATAATAAAGCATAGTTACCTGCAAAAAATCTTTGAAAAATTATTGTTTCTTGTGTATATGAATATAAATTTATATAAAATTTAATTGGAGAATGACGTATCTGCAGACCTCGTATGGCTTGCCTTGTTCATAGAAAATTCTTTATGAGCATTGGAAATTTTTTTTTTTTGAGCAATAACTTATAATATATTAATAGATGAAATAGGTACAATGACATTAAAACCCAAATATGATTATACAACCAACATAGAATAAAAACAAGATTGCAAATACTTCTTATATATAATGGGACAGCTAGCTAGTTTTCCTTGGTGACTTCTTTTTTTTTGAGAAAATTTTATTTTGACACTACTTTTGCTCTCTTCTTGAAATGGTGTCACAAATCACAAGCGAGTGAGCCCATTTAATTTCTTGGCCTCTACCTATGATCCAAAGACATTGACACGGCGATACTGACAGGACACGACACGGATATGACGATACAGATTTTCAAAAAAATTCAGGATACGACACGGCTGGGACACGCCTATATATATATATGTAATATATTACTATATTACGAATACTACAATTCACATTTTTTAAATTATAAAATTATGTAAAATCAACAAAAATATTATTACCAAATTCAAGAAACATATAAATAAATAAATGCATGTCACTGAAATCATAGTATCACACATACTAACAACAAATGTATATTATTTCAATTAACATAAAGTTTAACTAACACGTCTAAATTTTAATTTAGCCAAAAACTTTTTAAATTATACAATTAACACATAAAAGTGTCATTTCTGTGTCGAACACGTCGATGGGTCATGTCGACACGGGTCTCCGATTTTGAGGGTAATATCCGACACGGGTGTCCGATTTTACTTTTATAATAAAATAAAGGATATGACACGTGGCGTATCCGACACGTATCCGAAGAGTGTCCGAGAAATGTCGGTGTTCGAGAAGTGTCCGACACTGTACCAAATGTCCGATGGACGTAAAAAATTTAAATGTCATATTTCAAAATTATCATCAAATAAATGTCATTTGTTTGAATGATATATATATATATATATATATATATATATATATATATATATATATATTATATATAATGATATTGTCCCACATAAAGTTAAAACTAGCAAACAAAACCCTTGTGTGCTTGACCCTAAAATTATATATTAAATTTGCAAAGCAAAGCCATCGACAGAGCATGTATTAAGATTCGGACATTTAAAACTCTATTTCGTTTACAAACATTTCTCTTCTGAAATAAATCAAAACCACATTTGGAGCTAATGAGACTATTGTAATACGTTTAGACGTCAATGACCATAATTTACCTATAATTGTATTCTATTTATTTTTTATTTTCTTCAACGATACAAAAACAAAATAAAATCGAAATTCTAAGTTCATGTATGTGCTCGCACTGATCCCAAACAGGGGCAAAGCCATCCTATGGTTAAGGTGGATTCTTTCAAAGGCAAAATTTTTTAGAGTTAATTTTCAAAAATTTTATTTTTTAGCACAATCTTCTAAATCGTCGTAACTCTTTAGCCATACCTAACCTGACCAGCCCAGATAATATTGATTATAAATACAAGTTTCGTATAGTAAAGTTTTAGGTGGGACTTGGGAGTGAGAGGTGAGATGTTTATTTTTTTCAAAAGGGGAAAAGATACACCGAAAGTGACCAATGTGAAAAAGTTTTTGTTAAATTAATCAAAGTTGTTAGTAGCACATTACAAAGGGAGTAGGGCACTTGATAGCATAGGCCAAAATAGGCCCTCCATTATCACTACAAATTGACATTAGGAAATATTTATATTTCTCGACTTTCCTTTCGTATCATTCCGTTTGTTTTTTTAATATAACAATGGTTTTGGATTTTTTTTTTTTGAAAATAATTTCTGTGAGATTATATTTGTTTAGCCTTAAAATTTTGGATTAATATTGTCGAAGACATTATTTAGTGAGACTATTAGTATAATTTACCCAATTTAAATATCACCACTAACAAAATTCATGGCAATATTGGGCATTTAAGTTGATGTTTGATTAGTACCACATGCATGCATCATCAAGCTAATTGAAAAGCTAGATTGGATAAAATTAAATAATTGTACAATTATGAAGTTGTAATTTAACAATTATTGATCTCTCTTTTTATCACTTCACATCAATAAAGTTGTCGTTAATTAATGATTGGAGGTTAATATTTAATTAATGAGTTAATTTCTCGTTTTTTTGATTGAGCATTCTCTTTGTTTCTTTGAGTGTTGGTCTATATAGATCTACTTTCTAATTCTACAATATGCTAGATATATCATCATTATCATCTTTGTGTAAAATTACAATATTGTTAATATTCAACATTGTGGATTGTGTTTTTTATTTAATTTTTTTTTTGAGTAGGGGGAGGGGATTGTAAGTTTCAAGACTCGAACATGGTGTCGATTGCCCAACTGAGAAGATAACAAATCAAAGCGGCAAGCCGCTGGTTTGGATTGTGTTCAAGCACAAAATGAGAAAAAAGTTAAGGATTGTGAGTTTGATTTTTCATTGAAATTACATTAATTGGATATACAACTGATGTACTTTAAAGAATAAGAATAACTCACTTCTATCAAATGAAATATCTGTTGGAAAACGTTCATGTTTGAATTAAATTTTTTAAACTTGCTCGATCGATTGAGCAAAAAGCTCGATCGATCGAGCGGAACCAGAAATTTTGTGATGCGTTGCTACAGGAGCTCGATTGATCGAGCCATGTTTCAGATTTGTAAAATGGTTTGTCCATTCATGTTTGTGGTGCGATTTTTGGCCAAATATTACCTCCAAATGGCGTCCTTTGGACTTGATTTTTGGTCTACTATATATATAACATATCCCCACTTGTTTTAAAGAGAGATTTTCGTAATCAACATCATATTTTAGTGAAATTTGAGAGCATTTGTTGTTCATCAAATTGAGTGGTTTGAACATTTGTGCTTTGAGGACTTGTGATTTGGAGTGCTCCTATCACAAGTCATAGTCGTTGTATCTTGGAAGACAACTTGCCATAGCAAACCGTTAGCACCATAGCGGGGCAATATTGTCTTAAGGACGGAGATTACAAATCTCTCATCGACATAAAACTTGTTTTGAAGTCATTGTTATTTTTTCCTGAGATACACTTTGAGAGAAATTATATACAACAATATCATAGCTAAGGATTATATCCTATAAAAAATTGTGCCTAATATGTCCCAAAGTTGCTACAAATGAATGTACCAAAGACCAATGTACTCAAATCGGGAATGCAAGCCCCTCATCGGGCGGATTCCTCCTTTTGCTTCTCAGCCTATGGGGTATTAGAAGCTGTTTCTAGCTGTTGTTCCTCCCCCAAGGGCAGGTTCTTAGGCGTTACTCACCCGTCATCCACTGGAATCACCACTTCTTAGCCGACTTGCATGTGTTAAGCATGCCGTCAGCGTTCATCCTGAGTCAGGATCAAACTCGCCATGAGATTCATAGTTGTATTACTTATAACTTCCTTGTTCGTAGACAATAATTGGAAATAAACAAGTCTAAAATTTAATGGATAGTTTTTGATAGAGTACTGAAATTTTGTTTAGATCGGTGACAGATTTCTAACTAAACCATGTGGACCTACAACAATATAAGAAAGGACTTAAAAAGTTGAATTAAATGCATAAAGGATGTAAAGTTTCAACTTAGTGCATGTTATTTTGTCTTTGCTTCTTGTATAATGGTTGGCTGACAATGGAGAGGAGAAGTTGAGTTTTGGAACTAATATAGTGGTTAAAATAATTAAATGGTTTATTATCATAATAATTATTTAAATTTGGCGAAGATTCCAAACTTTTCTAATAACAAATCAATCAGTAGATACCGGGACAGTTCAACCTAACATAAATGTAATATCGGTTTATGCTACATCCTATGATCCAAATAAGATTTAGATATGATTATCTTTATGTTGGATCCAAACTTGATATGTGTGGTTAGCTTTTATATGTGACCATACTAGGGCTGATTAACAGGCCGGATCAATCCAGACCCGGCCGAAAACATGACCGGTTAGCCCGGTTCTGAACCAGAATCGGGCTAACCGGTTCCGAACCAGCCCGAAATCGATACGATAACGGTCCGGATCGGTTCTAAGGTTTAAAAACCGAAATCTGTCGGTTCCGGGCTGAATCAAAAGTGAATCCATTATTTTAAATAAAAAAACAAAAATATTGATTTTATATAAATATAACTGAGTTCAGCTTATAAACATAGAGGCCAATTGGCTTCATTGGTTAGAGCTTCTTGCTCGATCACTCGACCTCAGGTATTTGATCTTTGCCGGTGACAAAATTTTGCATCAAAATTTATATATATATAAAAAAAATAAAGTCGGTTCCAACCCGGAACCGCTGGACCCAAACTTGAATCTGATCCGATTTTTTACCGCACCGGATCGGTTCCTGTAAAATCAGTCTCGAAACCGGTCCAACAGGTCCGATAAGCACCCCTAGATCACACGCATACAAATTTAAATTTCATTCCCTTTTCAATTTTCTCCTAAAGTAAGCCACATGTTTGGTCGACTTACTTTATCTCTTTTCAAATCAAGTAAAATTGCGGTTTCAAATAAGTGGCGGAGGAAGACTTTTTATTTTCATTTTAATATTTGTTTGTTTTTTTTGAAATTAATATATATCTCATTAGAAATTATCCCAAGGCATCAGAAGTTACACAGAGTGCAAGAAAAGTGGAAGTGCGTCATCCCAGTCAAAACTGTGGTTAACATGTAAGACATGAGTAGCCACAGCATGTGCTACAAAGTTTGCTGTACGTGGAGTATAGTTAATAGTTATCCCCGAATATAGAGATTGAATGCTTCGAATGCGATCCACTAAAGAAGCTTGTGATGCATGAGGGGCATAATTATATAGTGAAATAACAACCAGCAAGGCATCTGTTTCCACCAAACACCCATGTCCTACCTAACGAACCGCTACCATGCAACCTTCCAAAACAATTTATGTCTCGGCTATGTTGGGAGTAAAACAGCCTGGCAATAACCGTCCTTTGGCAAAAACAACCACCCCTTGAGCATCCCGGCCAACAACGCCCACCCCAAAATAATTGAGATTCGGACGAACAACTACATCCACATTAATTTTCAAACACCCAGATGGAGGAGGACTCCAACGATGACTATATTGCCTTATACTGGAGTGTTGCTGTATAATGATGCACTTCAACTATTCTTCTTATTATATCCATATTTTAGTTTCTAATCCCAAAATGTTTTTACCAAATTAAAATAAGGATATATATGAACTATGAGAATGAGGCGTTCAATCGTTGCTTCAACCGGTCGAACTTGAAATTTAGTGTGTTCATGTATCGTCTCCGATTAATTAATTTGTTGGGTGCGTTTCTTCGATTTTTTCATTATTACTTTATACAGACAGACACACGCACACACACTGCAAAGTTTAATGAGCTATGAATATACTTGAATTTATAACTTTTTTAAAAAAATATAAAAAATTTGCAGAAACAATTTTTGGTCATTGAGAAATGAGGCTGATAGGAATTTGATTGAGTTGTTCATAGGATTTATCTTTAGATTTAATAGTTCGAATCAGTATTACAAGTGATGAAGGTTACAAGCGATGAAGGGGACTTCCACGCTGCAGAACCAGATTATCTTTATGCATGATAGAAACAGCTATTAATGTATAGATACAACCAAATCGTTTATGCCTCATTTCGTTTCCTAATCTTCTTGATTGGATTCCTGGGAGATTACTATGCTATGCAAAGTATTGGAGACTAATTTATATGACAGAATCATAAGAACTATCACAAGGACTTCAGACATTTCCTGAATATTGCTTATTCATTGGGAGCCATGAGTATTGTTTACTCGTTGCATAACACTTGTAGCAAAAGGAACCAAGAAGGGTTTGCAGCTAACAAACTTGTAGCATAACTCTTCAGTAGTACCCAAGAATCAAATCAGCATACCAAACAAGTTGCCAGAAATTCTCCTCAAAGATAAGTAATTCCCTGTCAGTTGCTACTTGCAAGCATATCCGAGTAATAGAAGTGGGAACCACTACAATCGCTAGTATCTCCGCGGTTCTCGCTCACAATCAGAGCAACATCACATTCATTGAAGAGAAATGATGATAAAATTCACTACGAAATCCGAAGAAAATCTCCCTCTACCAGAATAGACTGTAGCGCTGTAATTAAGTTTAGTTAAGGTTTACTGGTGTTACACTTTATAGAAAAAAAACAAATTGGTATCCACGACCATCTGAAGAAAAAGAATAAATCAAATTGTTTATATGCCCGTTCTGAAATTGTTTCTCCAAAATTTCTGGACGACCACGAGCAACATTAGGCATACGATCTTGTTTTTACCCCCCTGCAGTGTATTTTTAGTGTCCTACCGTAAACATTATTCTCCAAAGGATGACAGTTGCTCTTTAAAACTTCACACCTCATAAAGCAACAGCCAACAGGGACAAAAGAAGAAAATTAAAGAGACATTTCATCAGCAGTGTTGAACAAAGTGTATTATGTGCTTGCCATGAATAAACTCCAAGATTTCAAGAACAGATGTATCATGTTCAGAACAGGTTTTACTATCGATAAATATCTGAATTTTTTCCATAAATTAGTAGCAATACCAATAAAAAATATTAGTTTCCAGTGAACTTGAAATGAGCAAGGACACCTCAGCTGCAGAGGATGGTGTAAAAATCAAAGCTAAATCAAGTCTACTGACAATAAAAATCACCCATATTGAAAGACCGGACAATACATGAGATATACCAATCAAGCTGTGGAAAAAGCAAGGAACCTATTAGGTTCAATCAGTTCCCACAGGAACCAACACTGTCCCGGCTAAAGTATGCAAAGATCTCATCTTGATTTGCCCCAAAAGATGATAATTGTTTCATGTTTCTTTTATCATTAACATTGTGCTTGGGTACGAATACCGCACCCAATTCATTGAAATAAGGGGAAACAAATCTCTCAAAAAACCGAGCATTTGAGATGATGCAAAGCACTGCAAGACTAGGCCAAGCTTTTATAAGTTTCTTTGTTTTCAAAATCCTCAAAACTTCCAACCGAGGCTTATACCTCTTCTCAACGCTGTACATGAGTGAACTAGGGTAATGAACAATACTTGACAAATCGTACTTCCCAGAGGCCAGAAGAACCTCTTTCACCGTCTTCATCTTCTCTTCTGATACCAGAAACACCGGAGATGAGGTCTGAAACATTTTATGTATATCAGTTTCAGAAAAACCCAAATCCCGAAAAGCCTTCAACTTTAGTTCCCAATTCACATTACTGAATGAACGCATAGTCGTAACGGCATAAATAAAACTTTTAGAGCTCCTACTGACTCCCATTTCATCAACCTTATCAACACATTTTCGTAGAACTTCTGGTTTATGTAAAAGAAATCTCGGAGAAAAATAGATATGATTAACGATCTGCTTCATGGGTAAGCCACAGCTCTCCAAGAATTTGACATTGGGCACCAGAGTCTTTTCCAAATCCATTATAACGAACCACCCAGAAACCTTTAAGAGCTTCGCCATTGCGTTCGACCCAAAAAGACTCTTTAGTGCAGCTAATGAAGGGAGGAGTCTATTCTTTGCACTGCAAACCAAAATCCCTGGATCTTTTGAGATTATATCGGTAATTTCACTTTTCGAAAGGCCTAAATCCTGAAAAATCTTGATTTTAGGCTTGATAACTTTCTCGGCACTCGCCGAGAGCAAAGAAGGTCTAAAGCTAAAAACTCTCTCCAATTGGGTATTCGAAAATCCGCTCTCTTTCAGGAATGAGATCATTGAATCAGTTTTTTCTAGGTTGTTTAGACGAGTTAAAATAGAGGCAATTCGTGACGCTGTTTCGTGAGAGAGTTGGTGTTTTTGAATCAAGTAATCAGAAACGGAAAGACTGTTCGAGGGTTGCGCTTCCCTTGAGGTAGAGAAGAAATGAAGGTGAGAAAAAGAGAAAGAAACACGGCATCGAGCTGCAGATGCATAACTTCTCGAAAGCAAGTAAATACGACTTCTATATATCACAGACATCATGAACAAAAATTGCAATTGTGCTCAAAATAATGTATTTAGAAAAGATAAAATCACTAGCCTGCAATCAAAACAAGGTATAAGAAACAGCTCTCAGGGAAATTTCTATCAGATGGCGATTAGGATTCTTCAGCTCTGAGGTGACGAAGACCTAGATTCCCCGACTCATCCATTACAATTATCTTCTGCAGGCCGAACCCACTTATGATTTTTTATCTGATTTTTTGGGATAAAAAATTATATGATCCTTTTATTATACTTATTTTTGATTTAGTCCATATTATATAAATTGGTCGATTTAGTCCCTTTAGTTTTTTAATTTGTCCTAAATGTTAAATACACAGTTAAAACTAATGGAGAGAGACTGAATCGGGTCAGTTAAAACTCCAGAGACTGAATCGGGAATTGAAGTAAACATTATGGACTGATTCGAGGTCATTTAAAAATATTTGGTGACTTATTTCTTTAAATTTTTAATTATTATAATAATTATCATGGATAATATATCTATAAATTTGGTAATTTTTTGTAAAATTATTTTAATTAAATAGTGATATAATATATTAAATTTTACGTAAAACCATTTTTCACTCAAACAAAACAAAAGAAAAATCAATAGCATATTGATATATACAATATAATTCGATGCTAGTTTATTTATTAAACAAGATATATTATCAACTTCATTAAATTATGTCTACCAAATGTGTCGTCAATTTACAAAAAAATATTTTATTTTTGATAAAATTAAATATTTTTTTTATAAATTGATGTTTTTTTATAATTATTTAAATTATGATAATATATTAAATTCTATAAAAAACCAATTTTTCATAAGATAAATTAAATAATAATAAAAAATGTCATTAATTTATAAAAAAATTATTTAATTTATCAAAAATAAAATAATTTTTTTATAAATTGATGAGACATCTAATTGGCATAATTTAATGAAATCAAAAAATATATATTGTTTAATAAATAAATTAGCCGTCGAAATATATTTTATATATCAATATATTATTGATTTGCATTCTGTTTTGTTTGAGTGAGAGATGATTTTATGTAGAATTTAATATATCATATCATTATTTAATTAAAATAATTTTACAAAGAATTGTCAAAATTATAAATATAGTATCTATAACAATTACTATAATAAATAAAAATAAAGAATTAAGTCACCCAATCTTTTTAAATGACCCTGAATCAATCCCTAATGTTTGCTTCAATTCCCGATTTAATCCGTGAAGTTTTAAGTTACCCGATTCAATCCCTCTCCGTTAGTTTTAACGGTATATTTAACGTTTACGACCGATTTGTGACAAATGTTAAAACTAAATGGATTAAATCGGATCAGTGCAAACAATAGAGACTAAATCAGAAATAAGTGCAAAAAGAGGGATCATATCATGTATTATTCCTAATTTTTTTCACCAAAATTATATTTACCCACCAAAAGCTATTTTTTTTTACCCGTAACAAAGGTTCTAAAATCGGAACTTCTGAAACTCAGTCCCAAGTTCAATTTACACGCACATAATCAATCAACTCTCTAATTTGAGATATGTACATATTTTTAGAATAAAAAATATCTTTCAATTTACGGATGTGGGATCTTATCCAGATTCGCTTCGAGTTGGATTTAGCTTAATCGGTTTAAATAGACCCGCCCTTTACTATTTTCTTTCAGAAAATTCTAGCGGAGCTGCGGAGACTCTTTACGCTTCGGTAGCACCTTGTCAACTGAGAAGTATAGTTTCATCTCACTGAAAATCTTCGTTCTCCGGCCAAGTAATTTTACCTCTGACTCGCATTTGATTTGCATTCATAATCACGCTGTATTTCATGATTGCTTTACTCTTATGATGATGAACGTATTTATACCCAAAAGGTTCTTCTTTATGCTTTCAAAGAATTCTTCAAATCTTGCCAGATCCCATTTTTCTTTTACACCTCCTCTCCTTCATAGCTTCTCTACTTCGGGGGCGAGGAACCCTTCTAATACCTGTTCTGTTTCTGATTTTTTGCTGCACAAACACCAGTTCTCTCCTGAAACGGTGTCACGAGTTGCATCTATTTTTACTCGTCTAAAAAACCCAGAAAACTCTGATTCGATACTTGAATTCCTGAAACAAAATGGATTTTCGAAAACCCACTTGGAGAAAATCTTGAGGTGTAGGCCTTGCTTGCTCTCGTCGAGTCTTGAGAAGATTATCAAACCTAAAATTAAGATTTTTCAAGATTTAGGCTTTTCTTCTAGTGAAATTGCCCAGATAATCTCGAAAGATCCGACAATATTGTATTGCAGTGCGAAAAACAGAGTCATCCCGTCATTAGCTGTTTTAAAGAGTATCGTTGGATCCAATACCAACGTGGCTAAGCTTTTGAAGATTTCTTCCTGGTTTCTTGCTATGGATTTGAAAATGACTTTGTTACCCAATGTCAAGTTCTTGGAGAGCTGTAGCATACCCAGGAAGCAGATCATTGATCATATTTTTTTTTGTCCGAGGTTTCTTTTACATAAACCGGAAGTCTTGAGGAAATGTGTTGATAAGGTTGATGAAATGGGAGTTAATAGGAGCTCTAAAAGTTATATTTATGGTGTTAGGATTATTTCTTTTATGAGCAATGAGATATGGAAGCTCAAGTTGCAGGCTTTTCGGAATTTGGGATTTTCGGAAGATGACATATTGAGAGTGTTTAGGAAGGCGCCTCAGGTGTTTTGTGTATCGGAGGAGAAGATGAAAAATATAAATGAACTTCTGCTTGCCACCGGGAAGTACAATACTTTATGCATTGTTAACAAACCAACATCACTTATGTATAGCTCTGAGGAGAGGTATAAGCCACGGCTGCAAGTTTTGGAACATTTGGAAAACTGCAATCTTTTAGAAAAATGGCCCGGTCTTGGAATTCTATGCAGCATGACAGATGAGGAGTTTCTTAAGAAATTTGTCGACCCTTATTTTAGTAAAGTCGACAAACTACATATTCCGGAGTGCTATCGCGGACTCAAAAGACATTAGAAACTTTTAACATCTGCTTACAACTGGGATTAAGTCTTTTCCTAAATCACTTGTGGGTAGTTCTTTGACCTGTGGAAGCTAATCTGAAAAGACAGGTATTTTGCTTATGCATTTTTTATTCTGGTGTTTTACGGTAGTGCTGATGTTTACAGGATTATTTTAGATATTTTTCTCTCCTGAATTGAGTAACACAGATCTTTCTGAAGTATGTTACAAAACTATGTTGTTCTTTCCCTGCATATTAGTTAATTTATTATAAGTATTTTCCTTGTCATATCGTTCAACTGACTGTTCCCTTTCTCTCAAACTAGTGATTTTCATTGAATTTTGCCAATTTAATTGGACTAAGAAGAAAATGGAACTAAAGGAGCGAGCGCTGGTGGAAGCCCAAAATCTTGATCATTCATGAGACCTGCTTGAGTTTTTTTTCTTGAATTACATTAAACTGATGCTTCTTTAACCTATTAAATGTTTTTTTCATGCATCCAGTTTGACTCTAACGTCTGAGTTTGTGATGGGAAACAAACTACTTCAGTGCTTGACCTGGTTGATTGCCCATATGGTTGCTTAAACTTGAGTTTCTTTCTATATCTCAACTTTTATAAAAAAATTGACTGTTTCAATTTTTTTTCTTCTAATGGAAGCATATAAGTTATAACTACGGTAGCACATAACAAAATTAGATTTTATCTAACATCGACAAAAACATATGAAATGACATCATCATTGTTCAGTTAGACGATGTATTATAACAACAACAAGTAGCCTACATGAACCACTTCAGTCTTCTCCAAGAGCTTATTCGGTCAGAATATCCTTGTTGATCTCTTTGGACTCCATATATTTGTATATAACTTTGAGCCATGTATTCTTCGGTTGAGTCAAACGATGTATTATTGCAAAAAATTGTGCTGCTACTTTTTATATTGATTACCGGATGAAATATGTGAGATTAATATAATTTCCCATTGGCTACCTATTAATGTGTATGACGAAGTCTTCAATAAATTGCAGAAAATTTTCTTCATTTGATTGTGGTCGAATAAAAAATGAGATGGTCTTTTGTCCAATCAGCTCTTTCATATGAGCTTCAATGGGCTTTGGAATTTCTGCTCAAGCTATTTCAGGTGAGGGAAAGGAGTGAAGCACATGTCATCTATTGCCTATGTTACTGCTTGGTACGCACATGTGATAATCAAAGGATGTGGATGTATAATATGAGTTATAAAAAATCAATAGTTATAAGTAATTAACGTAGTATGATTAATTATTTGGTGTTTGGTACCCTCTTATAATGTTTCATACTGCACACCTCACTTAAGTAAATGATTGCACCCAATCAAAAGATTTTTTGTCATGAAGTCTCTTAACCATCTCTTCTGAATTTTCCACATGTGCTTCTTTCGGAAACCATAGAAGTTCTATATACTGAAATTTGCCATTTCAACATAAGGAATCGGGAATTGAATTCTCTCAGTACCCGATAAAATGCAATAAAACTATATACAATTTGCAAATATGCATCCAAGCTTCATGCATTCAACGTTTTCATATTCCCAGGTTCCATATAATGCATATGTTTTCTTCGACCTGTTTTTGCTGTATGTGGTGTATTTCATACTCACTGGGATGAACTGCATTCTTTTAATATAGAAAGGAAATCATGCTTGGATTACATTGGCAGAAGCAGCAATGAACCCTAAATTTTAATATCATCCTCTTGAGATGGTTTTCTTAATATTAGAAATTTAGAATACGGGTCGATTGTCCTACTGACTTGTTGATTGACTTATCTCAGTGTAAAATTTTGTTTTTGTCTCTTTCTTCAAAAACAAATTCGAAATTGTAAAAACTCAAATCGATCTTGGTGGTGCATGAAGTTTTCTTGAATTAAAATTGTACATGGATTGAATGATTACTCTATAAATCTGCAAAGTTAAACTTGAAATATCAAATCTTTCATTCAGTAATTGTGACGATAGATAGTATCTGTTCCAAACCTGATAATATTTCTTCCTAGATCTTTATATGCAGTGGTTGTATTTCATTGGCCCTCAAAGTTAGTAATTTTTATTAGATTGAGTTCAGTAAAGAATACATTTTTTGAGAAAAGATCCCTTTAAGAATGCATATACATGTAGATCATGTAGAGAGATATTAAGATCATTGAATATGATTATGATTGATTTATGTTGTAGAGTTGAAAGATTATAAATACCCTCGTCATCTTCTTCCTTCTTCAATTATTCCGCTGCTGGTTTCTTTTGCTTTTTCTTGCTTGCTTGTTGAACTATTTGATCATTGTGGTGTGGATTATGTTATAATCATCGTTTGCAATATAAGATTCTTGGAATAACATATAGGTGTGACAAAATGTGAAATACCAGGCTTAGCAAATAGTGTTGAGGCATATTCAAGCCAAGATCATGAACTGTGACTATTCTACTGTATTTGAACTCAAGGTTGTTGCGGATCTAAGTTTACCCGATATCTACTTTACATATAGGCTCTCATTTAAATCATTAAATTCTGTGTGAATTTTTTATACCCGCGGAATAATGAAATAGATTATATTTTAAGCATTCTATTAGAGATTAATGAAATTATGTGTTATCATTATTCATCATATTTCAATTTTCTTGTTGGATTGTTGTAAAGTGCAACTTCCAAATTTTCTCTGGCTTTGTTAGGAGCTCTGGTGTTATAGACTGGTCAAGTAAATGAGATTATGCGGGGGCCTATGCCATATCGAGTTATCAAGATTCTCGGTGGACTCGTCAATTTTCAAAATCTATCTTTAAACACACCTAATTCTATGCTTCAGGTTACATTCTTTCCCTTGTAAATAATACTCACCCTTTTCCACCATTTCACCAACGATCTTCCTTCTCTCCCCTTCTCACGTCCATGGAGGAGCGGGAAGGGTCTCTTTCGGATGAAAAAAAATGGACCTTTCTACGATGAAAACGATACTCAAGACACCATACAAAGTCATAAAACTACAGAAGTCACCTCACACATACAAAAGATGACCCTTTATCCGAACTAACCGAATCCACCAAATATCAAATCTACCGTGTTCCTACACATGAGCACGCCTTAATGTTGGCTGAACGACATGCCAATCAAAAGAAGCAAAACGCAACTTCTTGTTTCTCTTGTAAATGATACTCACCCTTTTCCACCATTTCACCAACGATCTTCCTTCTCTCCCCTTCTCACGTCCATGGAGAAGCGGGAAGGGTCTCTTTCGGATGAAAAAAATGGACCTTTCTACGATGAAAACGATACTCAAGACACCATACAAAGTCATAAAACTACAGAATACACCTCACATACAAAAGATGACCCTTTATCCGAACTAACCGAATCCATCAAATATCAAATCTACCGTGTTCCTACACATGAGCACGCCTTAATGTTGGCTGAACGACATGCCAATCAAAAGAAGCAAAAAACAACTTCTTGTTTCTCTTGTCAATCTTCTTGTTCCTTCTTCCCGGTAAAGTGTCGAATCCTAAATTTTGGAATATAAGCTTTTATTTAATTTATATCCATTCCATAAGCATGGTTTACATCACGTGCAGTTCTTATGTAGGCGAAAAAGAGAGAATGAACCTGCTCAAGCAATGTCTGAATTCTATGCTAAAGATTTGGACGACTCGAATATTTGGAGAGAACAATTGTTTCGGAGTTGGTTGATGCGTACAGACCTATATTTTTCTTCCTGCTCTCATCAAATTTAATATATGTTTTTCGCGTTTGAAATTGTTTCTTGTTTTAATTTGAATCCCAATGTTGTAATTATAGCCATTGAAAGAGAAAAGAGGCGTACTTTAAGAATATACAGTAATATAGGAACACATTAAAGAACACAAACGATTTTCTAAATAGAAAATATTTCTTTTAAAAAATCTAATGTGTAACTTATTTGCAGTCATCTGCATCGTGATAGAATCACACCTCATTTTTAAAAAAAAAATAATAACAATAACAATGTATACAAGGGCCAAACAGAATCATCCCACCAACACAAAAGTCCAGTTTCATGATTAGAACTCCGATGGTATATCCATCATTTTTCACTAAATTAATATTTTATCTCATAAAAGCATCTTTAAGAGATAAAAGTTGGATTAATTGATGCCCACTTGGAAAATGTACCTGATTTCCATCTGTCGCTCGTTCAGCAAAGTTGGATTAGTTAGCCACACTTGGTGTCGCAGAAAAAAAAATAATATTAACTCCTTAAATCATATATTAATTAAATATCTATTAACTAGTCTGATTACACACTGTCATCAAACATAATGTATAAAATAGTAAATTGTCTAGAGCTATCGAAGCATAGTGCTTGTACTGTTTTACAGTTTAAAAATTTGAGTTGCACCGTTACCACAAACTATAATTTTTGGCAAAACGGCAAGCGCTCGGTCCTACACAACCCACCTTAGTTTCTTGAAAAGCTAGTATTTACTAAGTTTCATGGCTTACACATCCTAAATGTAGGAATCTTAGTAATGATGTGTATCTTAGGGATAATATCAAGCAAAATAACAAATGGCTTTATGAATGTTTGTCAATGCGAGATTTGGAATCTTTATCCTTGAAACGATAATGCCCCGCTATGGTGCTTACGGTTAACGGCAATCGTTTCCCAAGTTATAACGACAATGACTTGTGATAGGAGCACTCCAAATCACATGTCTTCAAACCACAAAGGTTTAAAGGCACTTCACAAGAACAAGGGATGAACAATCTGTTTATGCAGGTTTTTCTCTTAAAAATGACTTTGATCTTACATAAAAAATTGTTATGAATTTCGAAATTCAATGTTCAATTCAAATGAGGGATGTTATATGTAGTATGTCAAGAGATGTGTCCAAAAAGACACCATTTGGAAATGTTTAATCATGAAAAAACGCATCCTGACTCGAAGGGACACACACGTTCACGAAAAAACCTCCACAAACCTTTCCTGGCAGAATCTCGGTCGATTGAGCACCGGATGCGGTGCTCAAGCGCCCAATGCTGCCCAAAAAATTGGGCAACACTCGACCGCTGCCTGGGCTGCCCGAATTTTCCCAGGACGGTATTTTTTCGTCCGTTTTTGCTCATTTTGTCATTTATCAAATATTCAACTTTTTTCCTCCTCTCCAACTTGCTTAATTTCAATTCATTAAGCACATTTTTCCAACAATCCCCCATATGAATTAAAATTAATGCATGAATGCAATGAGTGCCTTTAACGAATCGTTATAGCATCTGGAGAGGTGGCTTGCGACTTTGAACCTTCCACAGTAGTATTCAATCGGATTTACTGAATAGTGAACTTAAAGTCTTGAACTATTTAGTCGTTAGTGTAAACCGAGACAATTGAACCCACACCATAACAACTCTAACATTCGTATTGGTTTTACGGTTGTGTTCGTTTCAGCCATGGATCATGCTTGGTTTCATAAGTCCTTTCCAATTTTGAAGCGGTCACACTTCGCACTTATGTAGGTGATCTCCTAAAAGAGTAGCCTGATATACTCCAACATATTCTTATATGTCTTAGGAATCATTAAAGGCATTTTGCCTACCCCCGTATCCTTTGTGCAGGCTACACTCCTTTACCCTTCTTGATCCTATTCAACATTTATACTATTTTTGGGTGTTGGAGAGTGATCTCTAAGATGTTTATACAATCTCATAATTTAGTTGTCCCTTTTGAACCTAGATATTGGGATCTCCAGTCAATAAAGTTGGGTATCCACTATGAGATTTTGATTATAGGGTTTTAACCCCATTCCCCTCAATAAACTTCCACATGATCTCTCGGTTAACCTTTTTATATACGGATCCGCAGTTTTCACATAATCACTCATGATTATGCCACTAGAGATCATTTTGTCATATAGCATTAGCGCAACACATTTTAGTTGCATGCACATGATTTTTCTCTAACAACTTATAAAGTCACTCGGCCGAAGAAGCTTTATATGCTTTGCATAAAGAATTTTCCACAACAATATATCTTCAGCTTTGATAATCACATTACCTTATTTGCATCATTTTAACATTTTAGGATATTTCCATCATTGAATTTAAAGCGTTGTTAACTCGTTATTTCTTACAAAATTCGAGACCAGGGGAAATACTCAACTTTAATTCACAATTCAAAATTTAGGCGCATTGATTCTTGAAATTTTACAAGTTCAAGATTCTATTTCTTGTAAACTTGAAATTTAAGTGCAAAGCTTAAAATTTTAAACTCGAATTAATCCTTGATATTTCATTATTCAAATGTCTTGGAAACTTTAATTCCAAGCATTGTTCTTGATGCACACACGTCAAAATGTCTCGTCAATATTTTTCTTTGTTACTTGATGATTTCTAAATTGCTTCTCCAATGAGCATATCATCAATACACAAGCATACATATGCTTAGGTGTGTACACATTTGTCACACTCGTTAACATGATTTGTCGAACTCTTCATGTCATTTATGTGGCGTTATTTATGTCACTTTGGCCTTTATATTTCTAGTAGACAACCACCCCCACATTTCAAATTTTGTAGGAAACTATCTTTTTCATCAAGCACAAGGTTTTTTCGTTCTTGCCTAAATGTGGTACTTATTATGTGATTGACTCATAGAATTGTAACCCCTACAACTTCGGGATAGCCACGAGTTGCACTGGCGTTCAACTTTAGTGTTTCAAGTTCTAAGCGTTATCGTCTTACAATCCAAATTCAAGATTTTATTTCTTGAAGATTTCGGATTTAAGCGTACTTGCTTACAAAGTTGAAACTTGGATAATATTCTCAAACTCGGTTCACAATTTACAATTTAAGCATAATAACTTAAAAACTTGAATTTAAGATTTTAAATCTTGCAAATTCATATTATAAGCATACTAGCTTAGAAATTCAAAATGAACCAAATGAGATATTACAATGCCTAGTCAAAATTTTTGGCTTCGATTCATCACTTGTGTTTTAAGCGTACAAAACTTAGAAACTCGAATTCAAGATTTAATTGCCTTGCAAATTCAAGTTTAAGCATCAAATTCTTAAACAACACAAGTATAAACTACTCACAATTTCCCATAGCAAACATCATTTGCTAAATTTGATTGCAATATCATTCTTAAAGTGTTTAAACACTTTATTGGCCTCGATTTTGCTTCATAACAAAGAAGTCACAACAATATCATGCGCAAATATTGATAAAATAACAAATTACTTTTCTCACATCTCTAGTTTGCACAATCTTTCTATCACAAACATCATTGTGAATTAACTCTAGAGACGTTATGATTCTTCTAGCAAATAAATAATGATTTTGTTAACTTAGTGCCCACACAAGCAATAAATTTAATATTACAATTTGTGTTGTGAACCATGGTTTAAATGATCCTAACAATCACGTCGCAAACCATAAGATTCAATCCAAGAAGTAATATCATAAATTTCATTGCCTTCAACAAATGTGAACAAATATCGTCATCACATTTGTTTAGAATCACTCCATTCTTGGAGTTTACAACCTTTAAAGATACACAATCTAATTAAGCGGTAAGCACTAGATCATCCAAATCATTTGAGATACGATCTTCTTCGGTCACGTTTACTTGATCCATAGCCTTCCCATGATCGTCTTTATTGCGACAATCCTTTGTCACGTGATTGAGTTTTCCACATTTGTAGCACTTGCCTTTGAACTTCTTTGCCTTTCCAGATTTGGAGGCCATGCCGTCAAACTTGCGCTTTGTTCCGGCGGTTTTTTCCACTAAGTTCACTCGTGCTTCATATTGGTGCCAATTTTCCTTCCATTCGTAAATTCTGTTGTCCTCTTCGATTCTTAAGCGAACCACAAGATCTTCAAGATTCATTTCCTTTCGTTTATGCTCGAGATAATTCATGAAGTCTGATAAGTGTATTTTATACACTTATATTTCTTCTTATTTTGCATGATTTAGTGTTGGTATTCGAGCAGAATTACGTCATTTGTTGTTGTTTTGGTTGTTTTGCAGGAATCCAGGTAATTACATGCAAATGACGGAAGGAACGGATGAATCGAAGCCAAAAATCTACACTATCAATCATGGCAACAGGCGTAAAGACGCCTACTTTGAGGCGTAACTACGCCTAACTCACGGCATTTAAGTTTTTAAAGAATTTCATACAGGCGTAATTACGCCTACTTTGAGGCGTAACTACGCCTAGCCCACGGCTTTTGAAAATCTAAGTGGCGTAATTACGCCACTTCGGAGGCGTAATTACGCCTATCACGCGGGAAGCCAGATTTTGTGACACGTCGACAGGCGTAACTACGCCACTTCGGAGGCGTAATTACGCCAATGGAATTTTGGTAATTTTGAAGACTTTCCTTATTTGATGCACGGGACTTTTAAAAGGCACAAACGGGGGGATGATTGAAGAGGATTAAGACCTAGACATAATTTTGGAGAGCAGGAGGCGAGGGTTAAAAGAACAAGAGTGAGAGCAGCATCCGAGTAAACAACCGAGGGAAATTCAGAAAAGAGGAGGAGATCGATCGAGGCGGTGCGCTTACACCGAAGGATATAGATTTTGACGACGGAGAAGAAGACGGCGACTACCGGGGACGGAGGGCCATCATCCAATTCGTTTGATTATCTATTCCCTTATGTTTATGATGATTAAGAACATGTCTATGTGTTTATTTAATGTATTCATGAACTAATTTATTATTCTAGGGTTAGACGGATCTTGACTTGAAACTATGTCATTGGTTTTTCATATGGTTTATTTATGTTTTCCTGTTCTTAATGCTTTTAATCTACTGGCCATGGATTGAATGATTCCATATTCGTGATCTATCACTCGGGAGAGGGGGTTGTGAATAGGAAAGAAGGAATTCGTATCGTGGTAGTTATATTGTTCGGAAGGCCTATAACTCCATAGAAGTCGTCAAAGGAATTACTGCGCTTTTACAATTGTTTGATAATTAATCTTAGATAGGGATATCAAGATTAATGTTAGATAATTACTTCTGTTTAACACCCGGGAGGGGGAGTAGAAACAAATAAGAATTCTCGGCTAGTAAACTAGGAAAACACGACATAGTGGATAGTTGAGTGAAGTCGAACCTCTAGAATCCGTTCTCATTGATTTTCTCCACTTAAATTACCATCTTGTTAATCTTTTATTCTATTTTCGTAGATTAGTTTAATAAATATTGCTCTCGATTATCTAAATAAAGTCGAGACTATTCTAATTACAGTACTTGGTGTAACTTAATTTTCAATCCATGTGGGTTCGGCATCCGTACTTTCAAATTCCGATACTAAAACTTGACACCGTACACTTGCGGTACGTTTCACACGCATCAAGTTTTTGGCGCCGTTGCCGGGGATTGATATAATTTTGTTACTGATACTGTTACCAAGTAGTCTTGATTTTAATTTAGAATTTTATTTTTTGTTTTAATTTTATTCTTTTTTGATGCTTTTCTTGTGAGGTACTTGGAGATGTTTCATCAGCAAGTTTCCACAAGCTTTGCCCAACAACCGTATGAACCATTCTATGCAGCTTGGGACAGATTCAACCACGACTTTTCAAACTACGCTCCTCTTCAATCTTTCTATATTGGATTGGATGCAGACACACGAGAATGGGTATTTAATGGAGCTTTGGCAGTTGGTCGTCCCATATATGGTATAGATGATGACAGGGTGCACCTGTATAACCATATGGCGAATTTCGACTATCAGTGGCAATATGATCCTTCAATGCTGGGTTGGAGTCACCAATATCCACCAGGGCATCATTACCCTCATTTTACACACCAACCATTCGATCATCAAGCAGAGGATGAGTATAGTTCTGATAAAGTCTCTCGGTTGGAGGATATTTTGCGCAAATTCTGGCCATCATTTGAACCAAAGATCGAAAATCACACCAGAAGTAGCCTTGAGCAGCTGATAGAGACATTTGTAGCGAGATGCAAAGAGGTTGAGATGAGATATAATCAAGGGGTGACAAACCAGGTGTGGTCACATGATGATGATCATTCAACCAACCAAGTTTGGGAGAGTGATCCTACTCATGCGGAAGATTCAAGGGAATATGAGCATTTTCAAGTGGTTGAGCCTACTGTGGAAGAGTTATCTGATGAATTCCCGTGTCAAGATGAGCCTAGCGTGACGTTGGAAGATGAGCATATTTTTGAAAATAGTGAGGAGCACTCATCGATGGTGATGTCCTATATGCCATATGTGGATCCGTTCTTCCCATCGATGCCAACTTCACCATATTATGATCTCCACGAGATGAAGCCAAGTTTAGAATCTTTCTCCCATGCTTATCAATTTTCGAAGGACGTTGTTGGAGCGACGAGCGTTAACTGCCACTATCTTGCCAAGCTTGAGGGCATACACAACCAAGACCCACATGTAGTGTCATATGATACTTACTATGGGCGGAAGCCGCTATTTGATGGTTGCTTCGCATAGTCTGGCTGACGACTTTAAACAAAGCGCTTCTTGGGAGGCAACCCAAGCCTTGTATCCTTTTTATTGTAGCCATGAGCCAAGGCCTTACATTACAAGCCTATTAAGACCTACTGACCAAGCCACATTCATCTAATATACTAGTGGAGAAGGTTATGAATAGTAAGCTTATGGACACTCGAGAAACACTTGTAATGCATATGGTTTTGACATTCACACACGCACATCTCATTACTTTGATTTGATGCACTGTTCACTGTTTGTCAAGGTTATATTCCTTTTTATGAACAATGCAAATGAACCAATACACCTTGCAAAGTCCTATTGATTTGTGTGAGTAAAGATTGCTTTAATGGTTAAATGGAAGTGGTGACACACACACTTGAGAACTCTTGAGTAGACCGATATGCATACTTGACTTAAAATTTTTAGACAATTGATCTTCGAGGCCAATTTGCAATTATAACATTTCATGACTTGCGTTAGTGTGTTTTCTTTTTCTCTTTTATTTCTTAGTCTTTTTCCATTTCTATTTTGCTCGGGACTAGCAAACGTTTAAGTTTAGGGGGTTTGATAAGTGTATTTTATAAACTTATATTTCTTCTTATTTTGCATGATTTAGTGTTGGTATTCGAGCAGAATTACGTCTTTTGTTGTTGTTTTGGTTGTTTTGCAGGAATCCAGGTAATTACATGTTTTGTGGACTAAAAGGGTGCAAATGACGGAAGGAACGGATGAATCTAAGCCAAAAATCTACACTATCAATCATGGCAACAGGCATAAAGACGCCTACTTTGAGGCGTAACTACGCCTAACTCACGGCATTTGAGTTTTTAAAGAATTTCATACAGGCGTAATTACGCCTACTTTGAGGCGTAACTACGCCTAGCCCACGGCTTTTGAAAATTTAAGTGGCGTAATTACGCTACTTCGGAGGCGTAATTACGCCTATCACGCGGGAAGCCAGATTTTGTGACACGTCGACAGGCGTAACTACGCCACTTCGGAGGCGTAATTACGCCAATGGAATTTTGGTAATTTTGGAGACTTTCCTTATTTGATGCACGGGACTTTTAAAAGGCACAAACGGGGGGATGATTTAAGAGGATTAAGACCTAGACATAATTTTGGAGAGCAGGAGGCGAGGGTTAAAAGAACAAGAGTGAGAGCAGCAGCCGAGTAAACAACCGAGGGAAATTCAGAAAAGAGGAGGAGATCGATCGAGGCGGTGCGCTTACACCGAAGGATATAGATTTTGACGACGGAGAAGAAGACGGCGACTACCGGGGACGGAGAGCCATCATCCAATTCGTTTGATTATCTATTCCCTTATGTTTATGATGATTAAGAACATGTCTATGTGTTTATTTAATGTATTCATGAACTAATTTATTATTCTAGGGTTAGACGGATCTTGACTTGAAACTATGTCATTGGTTTTTCATATGGTTTATTTATGTTTTCCCGTTCTTAATGCTTTTAATCTACTGGCCATGGATTGAATGATTCCATATTCGTGATCTATCACTCGGGAGAGGGGGTTGTGAATAGGAAAGAAGGAATTCGTATCGTGGTAGTTATATTGTTCGGAAGGCCTATAACTCCATAGAAGTCGTCAAATGAATTACTGCGCTTTTACAATTGTTTGATAATTAATCTTAGATAGGGATATCAAGATTAATGTTAGATAATTACTTAACACCCGGGAGGGGGAGTAGAAACAAATAAGAATTCTCGGCTAGTAAACTAGGAAAACACGACATAGTGGATAGTTGAGTGAAGTCGAACCTCTAGAATCCGTTCTCATTGATTTTCTCCACTTAAATTACCATCTTGTTAATCTTTTATTCTATTTTCGTAGATTAGTTTAATAAATATTGCTCTCGATTATCTAAATAAAGTCGAGACTATTCTAATTACAGTACTTGGTGTAACTTAATTTTCAATCCCTGTGGGTTCGACATCCGTACTTTCAAATTCCTATACTAAAACTTGACACCGTACACTTGCGGTACGTTTCACACACATCAAAGTCCTTCCATGATGGAGGCAACTTTTCAATCATGCGGCCACTTGGAATGAATCACTTATAATCATTCCCTCCGCATGGATTTCGTGCATGATTACTTGCAAATCTTGCACTTGCGCTATCACTGATTTTGTGTCAACCATTTTGAAATCCAGGAATCGCCCAACAATGAATTTCTTCATGCCGGCATCCTCGGATCTATACTTTTTCTCCAAGGATTGCCACAATTCATTGATCGTCTTCACTAGACAATACACATTGTACAATTTGTTATCCAGTCCAATGATAATATAATTCTTGAACAGGAAATCGCTTTGATGCCACGCATCAACCGCAACCCTCTTTTGGTTGTCGGTTTCACTCTCCATGACAGTTGGAGCATCCTCATTGAGGAACCTTGCCAACCCCAAGGTTGTCAAGTAAAACAACATCTTTTGTTACCACCGTTTGAAGTCGTTTCTATTGAACTTATCTGGCCTTTCACCATGATGAACATGAGGCGTTGTTGTACTCGAAGAATCCATTTTTTTGCTAAATATCGTTTCAAGATTGTAGGAATCTTAGTAATGATGTGTATCTTAGGAATAATAGCAAGCAAAACAACAAATTTCAAGAGATATGTCCAAAAAGAAACTATTTGGAGTTGTTTAATCATGAAAAAACACACCCGGACTCGAAGGGACACACCCGTTCACAAAATAACCTCCACAAACCTTTCCTGGCAGAATCTCTGTCGCTTGAGCACCCAGATGCGGTGCTCGAGCACCAACTTGTTGCCCAAAAAATTGGGCAGCACTCGCCCGTCACCCGGGCTGTCCGAATTTTCCATGACAGTATTTTTTTCGTCCGCTTTTGTTCATTTTGTCATTTATCAAGTATTCGACTTTTTTTCTCGTGTCCAACTTGCTTAATTTCAATTCATTAAGCATATTATTCCAACACTAAATACATATTCCATGTTATTCTTCTGAAACCCGTAAAAATAAATTCTAAAAAAATGAGAATCTTCATAGTAAAAGGGTAACTTCCAGCATTCCAACATTATGTTACACTGTCGCCTCCAACCTTGTCACTTTTTATCACATGTAGATGAAACTGTCCATAGACAAGTAACAAACAACCGAGAATCGACCAGTACCACCTCGGCTCGAGCATCAATGTGGGGAATCCAATTCTTTACTTGACACGTTCCATGAAATATAGCCCCAAAATTCTCGAATAATAATGTATGCAAAGCATTTTTATAATGAAGAGGACTAGCAAGGTCCAAGTGTTTCACATTATTGTTGCATGTTAAAAACTTTTTAATGTTCTTGCATATTCTTGAGATCTTCCTTAGATTAAGGCCAATGAGAAAGATTAGATATATAATATTCTTAGTTGCATTGAAAATCCCAATTTTATATGTAATCGAGGTCTAAATGTCATTGTTAGTGATTACTTAATGAAGTTAATGTGGTACTTGTGGGGGGATATGTGTCTTTGCCACCAATTATTGCCGTCTATATGGCATAATTATTTACTTGAAATTATTTGATTAGGCCACCGATCACGATGGAATTAGTGGCTACAAGATGTTACGATCGTTTCGAATAAAAAAATTAAATTAAATTTTGCATCTATATATTTTTAAAAAATTATAATTTCTACATTCAGATATAATAAATCGCTACAATCATCTTATAAAATCTTTATTGCCACCATTGAATGCCTTCTTTCTAATGGAGAGGGGCAAAAAAAAAATTTTAATAAACTTTTTAGGTCAAAAAAAATTTTAGAGGTCAAAATATAATTTGAAGGGGTAAAATGTAATTTTTTAAGCGATAAACTACAATTTTTTAGGGTTAAATTATAATTTCTTTTTAAAAATATTTTTAAGGTAAAAATAATAATTTAAGATAAATTATTATTTTTTTTTTTTTGAGCAAGGGGGCACTTGCCTCCGCTTGCACCTGACTCACTCCGTCCACTGTTCTTTACACGTCTAGCTAAAGAATAATTTATTCTTGAAGATTAATTTTCTTTATTTCTATGAATTGGGAGCATGTTGGTGTCCCAAAACCCATGTATCGTTCACAAAAATCAAGTACGCTTAAGTGGAATCCAACTCCTCCTCCAACAAATATTCATGGGTTTTCCTCTAAATTCAAAGGAAGTGGGGGGTTTTCACTTTCACCACCTAACACTTTTCTTAAAAAAACAATGATACCAATAAAGTAAAAGTAGGCATGGAATCCAACAAAAATATACACTTTGAGATTCCTTTTCATCTTTTGAAGTGGAAGTGGGCACTCACAAATCCAAGCGCCCAATAGTGCATTCTTGTGTAGTTATCATCCTTAACAGCAAAGATCTAGTTCCAAGTGTTCAATGTGTCTTCCTTATAAAATTAAATTTTGCAATATCTCTTTGTTATGTTTAATAATGTTCTAGTTGATGTGGTTGTATTATTCTGGATCACGATGTTTGAGCAATAAATCCTTCTAGTCCGAACAGAATGTTGAAAGACCTGAGAACAAAAATTTTAGATATACGTCGTATAGAGCTATCCTTGATGTGAATGTATCAATAGTAAATCAAATTAGTAAAATTGAGAGTTTTGATATTATTGTACTATGTAAGACTTTGATAATTTTGATGAGGAGAATTAGATTAGAAGTGTAAAGATTTTTCTTTCTTTCTTCCTCTCTTTCTTTTTTAGTTTTTGAATGTGTGGTTATCCTTGCATAAGACATGCCACTAGTTGATTAATAATTGACTTAATGACTATTTATTACAATGTAAATGGTACTTTCGTGATAATAGAGTTTATAGAAGGTATTGTCGTTATATTTCTTTTCGTATTCACAAGAAAATAAGATGTGGTACATAATTAGTTAAGATCAACTTTACCTTAAAAAAAAGTCATCATTGTTTTCACTATCTTTATATCATTATAAAACTTTCGTTATCTTGTCGTATGATTGAAATTATAAGTGTATCTAGCCGATTTCTTGTCATATTCCCACCTTGAAACAAAAATTAATTTTGTCATATTATCAAACTTGTTTTAAAGCTTCAAATAATTGATTTCACTCGTACTATTTTTCATTATTATCATATGGGTTTTTGGCAATTAACCGTCGTGTGATTTTACAAATAGGTAATTTACACTTTTATAGTTTGAAAATAGACAGTTTATCTTTATGATTTTCAAAATAGGCAGTTTATCACTATGTGAAGAGGTATTATGCTATGTTTTGCAAACAATAGTGGGTAAAATCCATATTTACAAAACACAGGGGTAAAATGCCTATTGATAATACCACGTTAAACAAAATGTCTATCTACAAATCACGTGGGGTAAAATGTATATTAGCGATACCACATAGTGTAAATTGTCATCGACTCTTATCATATACATATGTCACATAACAATTTTTGGGGGAAAAACCCATTTAACTCTAAGGCTAAAATTGAGTTTTTGTATAGTCTGTAAGTACAATTTGGAACGGCATTTTATGACTAAATATGTCTCATCCATCGTTATATTTAATGATATTTACCCAAACAATGGTGTAAATGTGAAATTGTTATAATTGCAATTACAAAGGCATTACAGCTTTTAACATCCCAAAATTATATTTATAAATAATTAAAATTTGGTTTGATTAAGTTTTTTCTTAAATATTTTAGAAGATTTTGACTTATAAGATATTTTGATGGCTTATATATTGTTACATTTTCTTTTTAAAAATAAGTTTTTACTCGAAGCTTAAATCTTACCAAAATCCCAACTCAAATGTTCATATTATATTTACAAGCAGCCTAAAAGTCATCTTATGAAAATAATATCCGTCACTTGTCCTGAACATGCACGTTCAAAGTTTATTGTGCACGACCCAACTTAATTCATTTTACAGTTTATGTACATTGACACAATTTATTGAGATTAAAGACATAACATTTATTATTGTTCAACCAAAATTCTTTCCTTACTAACTTATATTTTATACAATGTGGATATAAGAGTTGAGTAGCTTATTATAAAAGGAAAAAATTTGTCAACTGTTAAAATATATGTTAAGCTCGCTTAATCGTGAAAATACTACAAAATCAAAGAATCGATAATGCTTGATTTGCCATTTTAGACTTTCTATACATTGTGAAAAGGGTAAAAAACGGACCTCCAACGTTCACTCTTTAGCATTCACCCCAACCTTTCAAAACGTGCATTTAGCCATATGATATTCGTGAATAATTTCCACGAATATTCTGGATGCAAATTCCCTCGCATTCCTCTCACATGCCACGGTCAAGAGTATGTATGTATTTTCATGTATTTTCTGCATGACTTTTAAGAGTAAATTCTTCGACCGTGTGTATACTCGTAAAATTCTTTTTCATGTATTTTCTGAAGGGTATACTCGTAAAATTCTTGCAGAAAATACATGAAAAGACATGCATACCCTCGACCGTGACATGTGTGACGCACGTGAGGGAATTTGCAGCCTTACTATTCGAAAAAATTGTTCCCGAATATTTTTTTAGAAAGTAAAGTGTACCATTTAAAATTGTTCAGGGAGTTAAGTGCACATTTTGAAAAATTAAGAGATAAAATGTTAAAAAGGGGTAAACGTTTGGTAGCTTTACCCTTTTTTACCCTCGAGAAAATCCCAAGAACTTTAACCTACAAGTAGAAAACGAATACAAAATTTGCACGTACGATATAGTATGCATTGATTTCTTCTTTTCTTTTCTTTTTTCTTTTTTCTTTTTTTTCTTTTAAATTTTAATTCTTAAATACTAATGAGAACGATGCGTACCAAACATTCATAATTGGTATTGTGCACATATAGGGCTGCTTACCGGGCCGGGTCAAACCGGACCCGGCCCGGATTCGGACCGTTAAGTCCGGTCCGAAACCGGAACCGGACTTAACGGTTCCGGTTCGCCCCGGAACCGGTTAGAAACCGGTCCGGGGCGGTCCCGAAGAACCAAACCGGTAGGACCGTCGGTTCCGGTCCTACCGGTCCGGTTCCGGTTCCGAAACCGGAACCGGTAGACTTTAAAAAATAAAAAATAAAAATAAAAAAAAATAAAAAATTGAAGAAGGCAACGTTAACAAATGTTAACGTTGGCAACGGCTCTTAGCCGTTGCCAACGTTAACTTTTTATTTTATTTTTTTTAAATATTTTTAATATAAAAAAAAATTATAAATAGGGGATGTTGTGTTGTGTATTGTTTCATAACAATTCTTGTAACGAAAATTACTTCACTCTCATATTTTTCTCTCAATTGTGTTATTTACAATTTACTTATAGTCTTATATCATAATGGCATCTTCATCTAGCAGTGGTGCTGGTCGTAGCCGGGGTCGTAGTCGGGGTCTCGTTCCGGGTCGTCTATCACTGAGTTCATCTTCTGCAATGAATTTGCCTGTGCCAATTCCTGAGTTAAATGAAAGTTATGATTTTTTTGCTGACCTCGATGTTGGTGGTTCTTCTATGAATGTCGAACCACAACAACCCCAACAACCTGCCGAACCTGTTGCTGCCCAAGCCCAAGAAAGACAACATGTGGAGTCATCCGGAGCCACTACAGCAGCAAGTAGACTACCTACTCGTGCCAAAAGAAGTAAGATATGGGATCACTTTGAACTCGGTCAAAAAGAAGGTACTAATGAATCTGTTGCAATATGTAAATTATGTAAGATCCAGTATTCATATAAAGCTGGTGGTTCCAGTGGAGGCACCGGAACATTTAAAAAACACTTAGTAAAAAAACATAATTTTGATGAGACAACATTACAACCATTAAGTCGAGAAGCAACACAAGCACAAATTAATGTTCTTACTGGCACGAATTTTATTTTAACTGCTGAAATTAATCGTAGGTCACTTGTTAGATATGTGATCAGATGTGAACTACCTTTTATACAAGCTGAACGTGCTGGTTTTATTGAATTTGCTTCGTCTATACAACCCATGTTTAAACATATATTTCAGTCCACACTAAAAAGAAATTGTATGGACGTATTTGTTGAATATAGAAATACATTGTTTCAACATCTTTCTAGTTTGCCTTGTAGGGTTAGTTTAACAACTGATATTTGGACAAATGTAAATTCTGATTCATATCTTGTTGTCACTTGTCATTGGATTGATGATAATGGGTGTATGCAAAAAAGGATTTTGTCTTTAAATGAGTTAGATTGTGCACATACTGGTTATGTAATTGCTAAATATGTATTCAACACTTGTAGACATTATGGAATTCAGGATAAGGTATTTTCAATCACATTAGACAATGCTGCGAATAACAATGTTGCGATGCGTGATTTAAAGACCTATCTTAAACCAATGCTTGATGGTATTTTTTTCATGTTAGATGTGCATGTCATGTGATTAATTTGGCTGTTAAAGTTGGTTATGAGGACAATCACTCAGCATGTATTGACAAAATGAAATACTGCGTTAAATGGTTACGCACGAGCCGTGTTAAGCGTGATTGGAAACAATTATGTTTATCTAATGGTTTAAAGCATCTTCTTTTTCCACCACCAATAGAAACTAGGTGGAATTCGTTGTACAATTTGTTGAATGCTATGTTACCTTACAAAGATATTTTAACTCCATTTTATAATTCATATCAAATGCCTGATAGCGATGAAAGTATTTATTTGACTGATGAGGATTGTGAATTTGTTGAAAATTGTGTATCATTGTTATGTACTTTCAAAGAAGCGACAGAACGTTTCTCTGGTGTTACTTATCCAACTTCCGTTTATTTTCTTCCTTTAGTATTTAACATGTTTGATAAATTTATAGAATTTAGAGATGACTATGACTTGCATGCTTTTGTTAATGCAATGGAAACTAAATTTATAAAGTATTGGGAACAAATCACCCGTGCACTGCATCGCAACATTGCTAGATCTTAGTCAATGTTTATCTTCATTTGAGATATTTTTTGAATATTATGCTAAATTTTTGGGGAAGGTTGTTGACGATCAAAAGACGTCTACAATGCAATCTCTCCAAAATATGTTTCAATTGTATTATAATCAACAGGCAAGTGAATCATCGCAACAAAGGCCTGTTGAAGAACAACCCCAAGCTCAATCTAAAGGTGGGGGCATCAATTTGCTTAGATTGCTGGGCAGGAAAAAACTTAAGGGAAAATGACCTTCTACTAGCACGTCGACTGAGTTGCAAATTTATCTGAATTATCAATTTCTAACCGAAGACAACTTCGACGTCTTACAATGGTGGAAGTCCAATGCACCACAATTCCCTATCTTAGCCAAAATGGCTAGAGACGTGTATGCTGTACAAGCTTTAAGCGTCGCTTCTGAATCGGCATTCTCAACATGCGGTCGTATTATTGGAGACTACAGAAGTAGTCTATCAGCTGATTCGTTATGCATGCTCACGTTATTTACAGATTGGTTTGAAGCAGAATGCAAAAATAGAAGAGATGGGACGGTTGACGAATTCGTAAATCATTATGACGAGCAAGAAGAAGAGATAGCAAAAACAATACTTATCAATTATGAAGACTGCTAAGTACTAAATTGTAATATTTTTTTTATTTAGATTTTCAATTGTCATGTCTTTGTATGCTAGAAGTATTTAAACACATAGACATGTTTAAATAACCCATAAAAATTGTTAAATTTCTAAACCCTTTAAAAATTACCAAAATTCCGAGAGGCGTAACTACGCCTCCAAAGTGGCGTAGTTACGCCTCTTAAAAAAAAAAGCCGTAGCTTAGGCGTAGCTACGCCTGAATGGGGCGTCTTTACGCCTCATTTAAAAAAAAAAAACGAAAATCCGATAAGGATCCGAACCAAACCGGAACCGGTTGGAACGGGAACTGGTTCAATCCGGTTCCTTAACGGACCGGACCGATTCCGCCCATAATGGGTCCGGAACCGGCCAGTTCCGGACCGGACCGGTTCCAACCGGTAAGCAGCCCTATGCACATATACCATATATATTTGTAAAATGTGTCTTAGTCGTTAGATTTCTAAGAATAGGACAAATGAGTTATTGTTGTTTATTATGATTATGATTATAATATTTGATGTTGTATGACCTATTGGCCTTCTCGGGTAAAATTCCCTGCAAGAAACCGAACAAGCAGATTATAATCGAACAACAGTACACCGAACAGACTATAACCGAACAACAGTGTACCAAACGTACTATAGCTAAACGATTGGTAAACCCTGCTCGGTATTTTTGGTCAAATATTAGCGTAAGACCCGGCTGTAAATAACAGATTAACCGATGGAGATAAACGTGCACTAGTAGGGTGCGGATTTCTCGGACACACTCGCTACATTAGTGCCACTATCAAAGAAGATCTGATCATAACTTTCCCGCCAAGTAATCACAAGGATCGAGCCTATAAATAGAGGCGAGCAACCTCATTACATGGGTTGGACTTTTTTAGGAAAAGATGACTCCGAAGAGAACTTTATATTGTCTGTTCGGACTTCCTTTGTTATTTTTCCAGATATTCTTAAGTGTTGATTTTTCATTTAGATATTGTGTCAAGTCCTGTAACAAATAGAAATTGTGGTTATATAAATTATATTGGACTTGGGTCCCATGGTTTTTTCCTCAATTCGAGGGTTTTTCACGTAAAAATCTTGTGTTTTTCTTTTATTTTTCGTAAATCTACCGAACCCGGAAAAAATCGAATCGCATCAATATTCATTATGATTATGCTTATTTTATATTTATTAATGTCATTTGGGCCAAGGGTTTGTGTCAAAATGTTAGTTATTATTTGAATTATAATTTGTGGGCGCTGACAATTATATAAATATGAATTGTAACTTGTAGAGGGATTAATAGATTTATGGTTTTATCTACTTTCATTTTCTTATGTCGAAATTTATTTAACATAAAAATTAATTATTATGTAGATAGATAAATAATTGAGGGAAAATAATGTGATTATGGAAAAGAGACTATTTCACAATTTCTATGAAAGACGGAATAATCCCTTTGGGCTAAAATTACAATTACAAAAAAAAAAAAAAGTACAGAATAATAATTAATCTCAACCCCACATCTAATAAAACATCTGGGGTAGGGTAAGTTTGGTTCCTCAGTAGTTTAATAGGGATGTGATTGCTTCCACCCCACTAAACGTCTTAAGAAGTCCATAACCTGTCCAATATCAAATAATCACATGTTACCAATCTGTAATATCATATCGGGATTATTCAAACAAATGATCTTATTTTGAAATATAACTTTTTTAATTTTATTTCCTTTTTTTTAACGTGTTTTTGAAGATTGTTTTACAAAAAAAAATCATTAAAAAATATCACAAATCAAAAAGAATGTTTGACCTCGATCGTTTCAAACAAATTAAATTTCCTAATACTTACCTCGGACGGTTCTTTTAAAGAATATGATGCATAGGTTTCTTTCGGAGCCTTCGTTACAAGAATTCCTAAACCTTGTCCCTTCTTTCGTAAAACCTGATCATCATCACCATTTTTCATAAGTTCGCATTTACTCATATGTTTTCTTCCACATCGAAAAATCAATAAAGAAAATAAATCAGCTACGCAAATATGAAATCCCAAATCAAACTTACTTTGAATGCATCTTCATCGGTGCGATCATCTCCTATGTAAATTGGAAAAATATCGTTTGACTCTGCGTAACCTAAATATTGCGAAATAATGCATGAAAATATTTATGATTCGACATATAAAAATACAGTAAATATATATATATATATATATATATATATATATATATATATATATTTGCTTACCTAATGATTCCAACAAGAATTCAAGTGCATGGCCTTTGTTCCATTTAATAGTGGGACGAATCTCTATAACCTTCCTTCCTTGAGTTAATCTAAGCTGTTGATATCCCTTCATTATTGATTCAACCTGATCACCCAATTCTTCCCAGTTCTGCAAGTAAAATTTTAAAATTTCATACATACATACATGTATATATGTATATCAAGATTTTATTTATATATATTTTAAAAAAAAACATTCGAATGGCGGGATATAATCAGTACCTTTTCTTCAACGCAACGATAGTGTACAGACAGACAAAATTTATTATTCTCAACTTTAGCGCCTGGAATGTGTTTGATTTTCTCTATCAGAGTTGTGCATACCTTAAAACAAAGCGAAATTTTCGACATGTTAGATACAGATTTTTCACATTATAAGAGTCTTATATAGTTCTTGTGAGAAAAGTGATACTAACTTCATTAAGTATTGGCAGAAACTCTCTGGCAGGTTGACAGATGACAGTTTGATTTTCCTGAACAATTATAGGATATTATTATTTTATTTAATATGTATAGTTTCGTGCTCAAGAAAATTAAATAAGGATGTATAATTATACTCACTCTTCCTTGTTTGTGTCCTTTTGTTGGTCCCTTGATGTCCATTCCATGGCTACCGGCGTAATAAAGCTCTGATAATCTAACGAAACTATACACCTGCGAGAAAATTTCCCAGATTACGACTAATGGAATACAATTACTTGTTTTAATATTTAATAATGAACTTAAACACAATAATGTACCTTAGCTCGGCTTCTCCCGCTAACAATGGCAGTTGGGAAATACTTGGCTACGCCTTTTACAGCGTCTCTCATCTGATTATTAATATAAAAGAAGTTGAATGTTTATTTTTTCCTATATGAATCGAGGGAGTAAATTTTTTGATGAAATTGATATAATATTGAACCTCATTAGTCATGAAAGCGTGGTCTGGATCCTCCACAATAGGTGATAATGTGCCATCATAATCCAAGAAAACCACTATTTGTTTCCCCTGTGAAACACTCATTATCTCTTCAAACATGCTCAAAGCAGAGGGATGGTGAAGCTGCTTAATTTCATATTTTAAAACATGCGTCAGTCACCCACAATAAAATCGAGTGAGTTCATACAAAACCCGAATCAAATATTGTTTTTTTTAATGTACTTACAATCCAAGAACTTTGATCTTTGGTATCTGAGGCCCTTAGTGTGGGCGAAGAAGCTCGCATTGAATCAAGCAAGGCATTGATCCTAGCTCCTCCATTCCCGCAGGTTTCGAGTTTCTTTAAAAACTTTTTTCGTGACAAGTATCCGTTCTGTGAAATGAGCGGCTTTGGCACCGTCTGGTGAAACATAGTCGAGTCGGACATGGCTACTGCGATTGCCATCGTAAGGCAGGATTTTGCATCAGAAATAACAATATTTTGGTTGGTCATGATTAATACTCTTTTAAATCTCTTCAACTGTATATATTGCTATCTTGCAAGCCTGCATTGACGTTAATGGTCAAAATAATAATAATAATTTGTAATAAGACCCATTGATATTGTCAAATAAATTATAGAATATATAAGGAATGTAAAGTACCTAGAAAAGGGCTCGAAGTTTTGCAGGAAATGAAATGAAACAGAGGAAAATAAAGAGAGAGAAGGAAACAAAGAGCCACCAAGACCACGAGGCAAATGTTACAAGTGACAATGAGTGGATTTGTGGTTGAATTTATAAGTAACTTCACAGCAAAAAAGAGACCAACTTTTATATTTTAGTAGTACTCTTTTGTAGCCATTATGCCCTTCTTTTCTATGAGCCCTTTATCAAAATTTTTGCACCAATTGGGTATCGGTCTGATCTATACACCAACACACACAAAAATATTCAATTATGATTTATCAAACATGGTTGATAAAAAATTTGTGTGTGTTAGTGTATAGACCAGAGCCACGCCCGGTTCATACAAGAATTTGCAATCCCTCTCTAATATTTCGTTTCTTGCGTGGGAATATGCGATTGGGAAAGAGAATTGATGTTTCTTGACCGACACATGCAAAATTACATCATAAAAATCTCAGAAAGTATTTAGAGCGTTCCCTAGAAACTGTTGGCTCAAAACAAGCTGCAATTTGGATTTTATTGAGACGGAAAAATGATTATAGATGTCCTTTTCTTCAACTTAAAGTTCTATTTCATTTAACAAACCCCTTGCAAATTAATGTATTTTTCTTACCATCTTAATTAAATAATTATTGTGACGTTCTATCTGATTTTTAATTATCTAATATTTTTGAAAATTTTGAAAGATAAAAAATAATTACTCAAAGAATTTGACAAACAAAGTAATAAACAAATCTCAACTTCAATATTCAGAGAATGCAAGAGATCGATTAACTTAATTATATATCTTAAGGAGGTTACCAAGTAAGTCAAGCCAATTTACACTTGAGCTCAAATTTAAGGTGTTGAGAAACTCTCATTTTTTCCGACATAAAAAAAACAATATATCATTTCTTTGAATGTGTATCTTTAAAGAATACTAATATTGTTTTTAAGTTTGTAAGTATATAAATGTCCATGACCAAATAACAAAATGCTTTCCTATGAGCTCACGGCCTAACCGGGATGAATAAGACTTCATGTCCACTTTGGGCAGACTCGAGTTCGAGTCGCAAAAAACAAAATGCTTTCCGGCCAAGTTTCACAGACAGATTATCTATACATTAGAAAGAATAATACTATATGAATTTATTATAAACCATTTAGGAACTTAATTAGGGGGACAATGTGCTTTCCTAGAACCATCATATGATTGATTCCCGCATTTTCAAAGGATTTGAAAAACTGGTAGATTCCATACATACTACCTACAGAGCTATTGAATGTCTCAAACTTAGAAAACATGACGTGTAGGATGTAAATACACTTTAAACAAATAATATTTAATAATTTAATCATATTTTAACTTTTCTTTCGATAAAAAATTAGGGTTTCTTAGTGAGCAAGTTCAAAGTTTGAATTGCATCACATGCATACATTGATAACATAAAATTTTAGAATGTAATCAACTAATTTTTTTTTAAAGTTTAATGCCGATCAGACTTCCTAGAAGCGTCTCATGGAATATATTTAACGATTGTTCAAATTAGTGTAGAATTATTCAACATAATTAGTTGATTTGGAAATAATTTAATAAGTTTTAAGGGTGATTTACGAGTTCTAATTTAATAAGCAATCCTCGTATGTGGGTACGTGGATAGCAAAGACTTTTGTGTTCCCATGTGATTTGAGTCAAAGAGGCAATGTAATTTCCTATTTGAATACTGTCCATATTCATTTTACACTGGTTAGAGAACAAGGAATAGATTCCTCATTCGTAATTCGAGCATCGTCTCGTTGAAAAGTTAACACATACTACGCCGCAAAGTGGCTCGAGCCCTGTGCATAACGGGAGTTTCGTGCATTTTATTTCAAAACCATTGAATTAGGTACGAACTAAAAAAGAGATGCGTATATCAAATAATGCTAAAATAGTGGAGAACATGGTACTTTGAATCTATCAAATGTATGTACATTTTCAATTGGATACCACGATAGTTTTGGTCATCCACGACAAATAGACCCATGCAACTCTATTTTCAATGAAATCAAGTATTTGGGAAATATAATATTCAACATGCTATTCGATCAGTTGTATATTTTTGGTTGAAAAACCCATATTATACATTTCCTCCTAAATTTCTAAGAAACTGAGGTATATCTGTCTAATCGACAATCAGGGCAGTGATATATTGAATAGTCACCTAGATCTCCTGTATGACTCAAGTTCATGTCTCCCCAACCTCAATGGTTAAGATTATTCAAAAATTTGGATCTACGACTTACAAATAAGAAAATTGTTTCCTATAAAAAAAATTATTCGTAGATTTTTTTTTTATCTTCAATATATATATATATATATTTGGGTTTACTGACTACCATAATACTGACTTGGTCAGACCTTGTTTTGAAGAAATATATGCAGTCAAAACCAAAGGGAGCAGTATGCTTGCGGGACAAATGCTGAATTTGAAAGGGATTTTTTAAAATAAGTTCGATGTCTTGTTAAAGAAGATTGTCAAAAAAAAAAAAAAAGTTAGGCAAATTAGATTCTAAGATGCTATCTTAATTTTTTTAAAAATATTTTGCTTCTTGAATTAGAATTAGGCATAATGGAATCACTTATTTATTTAATTTTTTTTTACCTAACCCCAATTATTGTACATTGGGGATTCTACTTAACCAGTCCATGAAGCAAAGATTCCAAGAGAGTGTGATTTAAAGGTGTATTTGCAAATCTTCATTTAAAGCAGCTCTATGTAAAAAAAAATTATTTTAAATAAAAATATTAAGTATTTGATATTAGAATAAAAAAACAACTTAATGAATTTCAATTTATTACAAATCATCATCGTTCAGCTTAAAGCATGCGATAAGTATCTGATGTCTTTTTAGAGACATCGTTCAACTTAAAACAGAGATAAGTATCTGATGTCTTTTTAGAGAAACAATAGCAGAAGAAATAAAATCAAACACTCAAAATATGTTTTCTATCTGATAAACATATAAGCACTTTTCAAAAACAATCTCAAATGCTCCTTAAATATCATCGAGTTTTTTTTTACTTGAGTATCATTGGGTCAAATAAGTAATTTACTGACATAAAAGTGGTAATGAATATTAGCATACTCTATATTTTATTAATGGGAAAATTGCAAATAGGTGCTGTTTACAGAAACTTATTACAAATAAATCTGCAAAAAAAAACTTCTTACCAAAAAATACACTTAGGAGAAAATTATATTTACATAAGTCCAATTTTTTAACTATTGGTTTGAAAAGGTATTTTTTAGTTACCAAAATACCCTTCAGTTGAAAACATCATAAACCTAATTTCAGATCTTAATTTTCTTCCTCATCCCGTCGCCCCACACCTTAAATTTTCTGCTGAAATTTTCCGGCGATTCTCAGATCATTATTTTCTTCTTCATCTCGTCACCTCATCTAGTCGCTTCATCCCTAAAAAAGTATTTGCTAAAATGTTATGTACATGAAATATGTTTGAATCGAATCATCTAAATTTTCGTAGCATTTGGAATCTTTTGAATCGAAGAAGATCTCGGACTAGTCTGCAATATAATTTTTGGATCTGTTATGCGCATTTCATCGTGTGTGTGTATACTGTGTGTGTATGTGAATTATAAATTTGAACACCGATGCTAAATTATAGATATCGAAAGTCTGTTGGTATGTTTTTTTTTTGACTGATGCATATGGATAAAGAAGTAAGGTATGCATTGGTGTCCGTGCTTGTTTGCTCATTTTGACAGCAAGATGTTGCAACGAAGAAGATGACCCAGAGAAAAAATAACTGGTGCACGAAAATTATAAAAAGTAACTGGTGCACGAAAATATAACGTTGGTGCACGAAAATCATAAAAGAAATCGGTGCACGAAAATCATAAAATGTAACTGGTGCACGAAAATATAACCTTGGTGCACGAAAATCATAAAAAATAACTGGTGCACGAAAATGATAAAAAAGTAACTGGTGCACGAAAATTATAAAACAATAACTGGTGCACGAAAATGATAAAAAGTAACTGGTGCACGAAAATTATAAAAAGTAACTGGTGCATGAAAATATAACATTGGTGCACGAAAATATAACACTGGTGCACGAAAATATAACACTGGTGCATGAAAATATAACCTTGGTGAACTAAAATATAACACTGATGCACGAAAATTCAACACTGGTGCACGAAAAATAACCTTGGTGCACTAAAATATAACACTGATGCACGAAAATACAACAATGGTGCACGAAAAATAACCTTGGTGCAATAAAATATAACACTGATGCACGAAAATACAATACTGGTGCACGAAAAATAACATTTGTGCACTAAAATATAACACTGATGCACGAAAATACAACAATGGTGCACTAACTTTGTGTAAATTTTCGTGCATCAGTAGCTGTTTTAATTTTCGTGCACCAGTTACTGATTTTTCGTGCATCAGTTACTGATTTTCAATCTTTTCATGCACCAGTTACTTTTAAAAAAAAATCGTGCACCAGTTATTTTTTATAATTTTCGTGCACCAATTAATTTTTCGCTGTGTCATATTCTTCGTTGCAAGTTTCAGACTGCAAATTCTGAAAATGAGCAAAGAAGCATAAACATCAATGCATAATAACTAAAAACCCTCAAAAGGCAAAAACAGTATATATATACACATATACACACACAAACACACATACCAGAATTGAAAAAAAATCTGGAAAAAAGTGATTGAACGAAAAATCGAAGAGATGAAGAGAAAAATCAACTGTAAGAAATCGTAACTGGCAAGAGAGATTTACGAAGCGATTTGAATCGCAGTGGTGAAGGGAAGAGCTGGAACGTAGTGCTGAAAGGAAGAGATTGGAATTTTCTGAAATTGCCGTCTTTTCTTATTAAGGACACTTTTGTCATTTTAACCTAAGGTGTACTTAAATGATTGCAAGTTTTTTTTCCTGGACTTGGATGAGATTCAGTAAAAGGTACCGGCCTGAACTTTGCCCTTTTATTATTTCAATTTTCAACAAGGACTTAAAAATTTGTAGCGTCTTGTCGTTCCTTGCAATTTAATTAAGTCCATGTTAATTCGCACTAATCCAACCGTAACAACTGCCAGCAATTATATAAGTATGGTCCACTTGAAATATAGACGCTTAGTGGGCCCATTCTTCACTCAAGATATGACAATGCAATGATTCATCTGGGCCCACCAATCATGGTTCCCCTAAGCCCAAAATGCTCGACCCACTAAACCCAAACTACCCACTCGCCACCTTCCCCATTAATTTTACATTTCAAATCATTTTTATATAGATATTTTTAGTTGTAAATTGTGGGTGGGAAAATAAGTTTAATTTATCGTCTACGATCTGTGAAAAAAGCATCTTTGATTTAGGATATGGCCCTAGTTGAGGCGTCGGCAACAGTGATTACCATTTAATATATCATACAAAGTCACTATTTTTAAATCGTTTTTAGCAACTAACCGTCATGTAGTTTTTGAAATAAACAGTTTGCACCGCTGTTGTTTGAAAATAGACAGTCCTCCATGATTTTCAAAATAGGCAATTTATCACATGTGTTTTGAAATAGATAGTTCACCTCATATAAGAGACATTGTACTATGTTTTACAACATACAAACCAAATATGATAACTTCCTATTTTGGAAACCAGAAGAACGTAAACTATCTATTTACAAATCACAAATGATAAAATATCTATTAATGATACCATATATGATTAAATTGTCACTAGTCTTCTTCAAATATACATTTGAGAATCCGATATGAGTTGGGTAAGAAGTGGACTCCCACCATTTTTACATTACGACATTATTACCACGAGCATCATCCATGGAGATTACAGAGATTGGATTCCAGAGCTTCAAAGGTTGGAATTTGGGATCAAACTTTAAGCAGAAGAAAATGAACTTTTTTTGTTCTTACTTATATCTTGCTGCATCTCTTGTCTAATCAACCAATCTTTCCCCGTTTTACACATTAAATTCACGAACAAATAAAGGCAACATGTGTTTTACATGTGGAATAAATTAGAAGATCTGAAAATTGTAACAATTTTTTTATTATTTGGCAAGCAAATTTCTATAACAGTTGAGATTATTATACTACATGTTTATATAGCATGAAAATAGCATAAATAGAGAAGAAATTTTCCTTCCGTTCATAGGTACCCCCCAAGCACTTAAATGCCAAAAAGCAACAATAAGTAATGTCAAGAATATCATAAGTAATTTTGCCCCTAATGTGTGGTCGAGTTGGTTGAGTAGGTGAGGTGAAGACTTTTGTTCAGGAGTTTGATTCCCTCTACCAACATTTTCAGTCGAGCCTATCGCATCAGGCTTGTCTAGTGCGGTTACCTGACTAACGTGGTTTGAAGACTATTGAATCAATCCGAGGGTTTATCAATGGTGCACCTAAAGGGTAGCGGTTGCATTTCCCCATCATTAAAAAAAAAAAAAGGATATCAAGTAACATATTACAAATTTAGAATGTGCCACACTTGGCAAAAAGCAACAACAATGCGCCTATCTCGTATAAATTTTTTAAATTCCACTTTAAAATCCCCAAATTTATTAAGAATTAAACTGTCCAATCCTAATCCACGACAAAATTCTTTAATCCATGTTAGAATTTTCAACGTGAGGAATGAATAATAGATTGAAGATAATGGTGCTTGTGTACAATGTTGGTGTTAGAATTAATGGGTTTTAAACATTAAAAGCCCAATATTATTATTAATTTTGTTAATGAGAACAAAATTATGGTAAGTTAATTATGAAAGACAATTAGGCTAAAGAAATCCCACATTGAGTAATTGAGGCACTTATGGTTTGTTTATATTGAGATACAAATCATTAGAGTGTAGTTAAGTAGTAAAGATGGGTGCCCCTCGCGCGCCGTCCGTCCGCTCCGCTCGGCTCGGCACGGCACGTCACGACTCGACTCGACTCGACTCGCCTCGCCTCGCCTCGCCTCGCCGCGCGTGTCGCTGCCGCGAAGGCAGTCCTATCTTTTTACTACACGGATTTCTGAAATGACTTTTCACCTGCCTGACTTTTCATATTCTGCTGAGTATTAAGTTTGAGACTTTTCACCTACCTGCAGAATTGATGTCAGATTTAAGTGTGAGACTTAAATCCGAAATGAATCTGATGTTAAGTGTTGAGACTTTTCATCTAACCCACTATGCATTGTCATTTAAGTTGTGGCCTTTGGTAGGCCTGCTGTTGCAGCTATATAAGCTGCTCCAGCCTCATTCTTTATCTCATCCCGAAATTGCATTTCATATCATATCATATTATCTTGAGAGTACTACACACTGTTCAGTGTTCGAGTGAGTCTGTCTGGGTTTTTGCTTCAACCCATACAGAGGTGTTTGGGACGTTGTACTTTGGAACTCTCTTGTCCAGGAGGCCAGAAGTTGTAGGCGGTCAATTTAGAGTTTACGGGCAAACGGTTTACCGTGGCCTCGTCCAACAACAAAGTTTCTGTCCAGTTTATTTAAACTGTTTGTTGTAAGTTTTTACTGTTTCAACAATTTTATAATATCATAGTATTTGTGATCTTCTTATGCTTTGTCTATTTGTTTTTAAGAGAACAGAACCAACAATCGTAAACTCTAAATCTTTTTGTTCTGTTTTATCAAAACTCAGCTTTCATATTTACTTAAGATTGTTCATGCTTTTTTCAAAGGTTTAAACCTACTGTTTCAAAAACTGCTTTGATATTATTTGTGCTCTCCTATTTGTGTTCTGTTTTAGCTAATGGCTGACCAGTTTACCCAACCACCTGCTGTGAATAATGAGATTCCGGTGATCAAAGCTAGCGGTACTGAGGCCGCAATGCCAATTCTGAGAAGTCCAATGCCATTTTCTCAATTTGAGAAACCGCAAAAGTTCAAGGGTTCCAACTTTAAACGTTGGCAACAGAAGATGATGTTCTTCCTAACCACCTTGAACTTGACCAGATTTCTGAAGGAGGAGAAACCGGTAGAGGACAAAGAGGATCCTCAATCTGCTGTGATAGTTGAGTCCTGAATGAGTGCCGACTACCTTTGTCGTAACTACATACTGAATTCTCTTGACGATGCACTTTTTAATGTGTATTCCCCCAAGGAGACTGCTAAGAATCTTTGGGAATCGTTAGAGATAAAGTACAAAGTTGACGACGCAGGCGCAAAGAAATTTGTAGCCGGACGATTCCATGACTATCGAATGGTAGATGGCAAGAGCGTTGTTGAGCAATGCGAAGAGCTGCAGCTGATATATCATGAGCTTGCTGCCGAAGGTATGGGGCTAAATGATGCTCTCCAAGTGGCGATGATGATTGAAAAATTACCGCCATCTTGGAAGGACTTCAAGAGCTACCTAAAGCACAAGCGAAAGATGATGAGTCTAGAGGATCTTATCAGGAGGCTGCGCATCGAGCAAGACAACCGAAAAGTTGACAAGAAATCATTTGGAATGATTTCCAAGGCCAACGTGGTTGAAGTTGGGGACAACTCCCATGGGAATAAGCGCAAACGTACTTTTGAACCCAAGGGAGATACTCAGACAAGGAGGTTCACCGGTGACTGTTATGTGTGTGGTAAGCCTAACCATAAGGCCAAGGACTGCACTCAACGTCAAAACAACTGCACTCAACGTCAAAACAATGACGGTAAGAGAAAGATAGTCCCTTACAAAGGCAAAGGCAAGAGGCCTGCACATGCCCACATTGCTGAGGACAATCTGAGCTCTGACATGGATGACATGCATCTGAGTGCTGTGGTATCGGAGGTGAATCTTGTTGGAGGGAACTCCAAGGAATGGTGGGTCGACACTGGGGCTACTCGCCACATTTGCGCCAACAAATGGATGTTTAAGACCTATCAACCGGTGAATGATGAGAACTGCTACATGGGAAATTCAGCAGTCTCAAAAGTTGAAGGCAAAGGGACGGTTGTGCTAAAAATGACTTCCGGAAAAGAGTTGACTCTTACCGAGGTGCTCCACGTGCCAGAGATCCGAAAGAATCTCATCTCCGGAGCAGTGCTGAACAAGAAAGGCTTCCGGCTTGTGTTTGAGTCCGACAAAGTCATTCTGTCCAAGGGTGGTATGTTTGTGGGCAAAGGCTACTTGGCCAATAACCTCTTCAAGATGAATGTAATGACTTTAGCTCCTAAGGCTAAGTCTAGTGTAGATGTTGAGGTTGATGTTAATGCAGCAAATGAGGCTAGCACAAGCAAAAATAATGTAATGACTGTTGCCAATGTGGCTAATAAAACTTTAAAGTTTGATTATTCTTGCGAGTCTTTACATTTGTGGCATGGTAGATTAGGACATGTGAATTATAAGTCCTTACAAAGGCTAATGTCTCTTAATCTATTGCCTAAATTTAACATCAATCATAAACACAAGTGTGAGACTTGTGTAGAGGCCAAATTAGCCAAGTCATCATTCCACTCAATTGAGCGAAGCACCGAACCGTTAAACTTGATTCATACGGATGTATGCGATCTAAAGTATGTACAATCTAGAGGCGATAAAAATTATTTCATAACATTTATCGATGATTGTACAAGATATTGTTATGTCTACTTAATGAGAAGTAAAGACGAAGCAATTGATATGTTCATTCACTATAAGAATGAAGTTGAGAATCAACTTGATAAAAAGATTAAAATTCTTCGAAGTGATCGAGGCGGTGAATATGAGTCACCATTTGCACAAATATGTGCTGAGAGTGGCATTATTCATCAAACCACTGCGCCTTATTCTCCCGAGCAAAATGGTATTGCTGAAAGGAAGAATAGAACGCTTAAGGAAATGATGAATGCAATGCTTATAAGTTCCGACTTACCTAGGAATTTATGGGGAGAAGCTCTGCTTTCCGCCAACTATGTGCTAAACAGAGTACCACATAAGAAGTTGGATAAAACGCCTTATGAATTGTGGAAAGGTCGCTCACCTAGCTACAAGTTTTTAAGGGTTTGGGGCTGTCTAGCAAAGGTACCAATTCCTCCTCCTAAACGGACTAGGATAGGACCTAAGACAGTAGATTGTGTATTTATCGGATATGCACAAGATAGTAGTGCCTATCGTTTTCTAGTGCATAAATCAGATAATGCAGAAATGCATGTAAATACTATCATTGAGGCTAGGGATGCTTCGTTCTTTGAGGAAATCTTTCCCCACAAAACTCCGACAATGCCTGAAACCAATGTTGAGAGAAATGTGGGGGATAGAGAATCTCAAGAGAATGTAGAATCGCCTAGACGAAGCAAAAGAGCGAGAAAAGAGAAATCTTTTGGCTCGGATTTTCTAACATATCTGTTGGAAAAAGATCCGACTACTTTCAAAGAAGCAATGTCTTCACAAGACTCTGATCTTTGGAAAGAAGCGGTGAACAGTGAGATAGAATCTATCTTACATAATCATACTTGGGAACTAGTGGATCTTCCTGCAGGTTGTAAACCACTAGGCCACAAGTGGATCTTCAAGAGGAAGATGAAAGCTGATGGTACTGTAGATAAGTACAAGGCTAGACTTGTAGTAAAAGGCTACAGACAAACTGAAGGTGTTGATTATTTCGCACATACGCTCATGTATCCCGGAAAACGTCTATAAGGTTAATAATTGCATTTGCTGCATTATATAACTTGGAGATCCATCAAATGGATGTTAAAACGGCTTTTCTAAATGGAGAGTTAGAAGAGGAGGTATACATGGAACAACCTGAAGGGTTTGTAGTTCCAGGTAAAGAAACGAAGGTGTGTAAACTTGTGAAATCCTTGTATGGATTAAAACAAGCACCTAAACAATGGCACGAAAAATTTGATAGCGTCATGCTTTCAAATGGGTTTAAAACAAATCAATGCGATAAGTGTGTCTACGTGAAAGGAGACAATACAAACTATGTGATAGTATGTCTATACGTAGATGACATGATAATTGTTGGTAATAACGATAACATCAAAATTACCAAGAAAATGTTGTCACGAAATTTTGAGATGAAAGACCTAGGTCTTGCAGATGTGATTCTTGGAATGAAGATCACCAAACATGCAGATGGATATTTTCTCTCCTAGGGTCATTATGTCGAGAAGATACTTGACAAGTTTGACAAGGGAAATAATACCATCGCTAGAACACCTATGGAAGTGGTGTCAAATCTTTGCAAGAATCGCGGAGAAGGTGTGCAACAAGTTGAGTACTCTAGAGTCATAGGCAGTCTCATGTACCTCATGGATTGCACTAGACCTGATATAGCTAATTCTGACAATACATTGAGCAGATATACGAGTAATCCCAGTTATGAGCACTGGAAGGCAGTAGTTCGAGTTCTTAGATATCTAAGATATACTTCTAACTACGGACTACATTATACGAGATACCCAGCAGTAATTGAAGGGTATTCAGATGCGAATTGGATATCGGACTCCAAAAATATAAAATCTACGAGTTGATATATATTTATAATTGGCGGTGCTGCTATTTCATGGAAATCATGCAAACAGACATGCATTGCTAGATCAACTATGGAATCTGAGTTCATAGCTTTAGATCTTGCGGCAGAAGAAGCTGATTGGCTTCGGAGTTTCTTGGAGGATATTCCAATGTGGTCAAAACCAATGCCACCCATTAGTTTGCACTGTGATAGTCAGTCAGCTATGGGAAGAGCACATAACAATGTGTATAATGGGAAATCAAGACACATTCGTCGGAGACATAAATCTGTGAGAAATTTACTAAAAACCGGTGTCATTTCTTTAGATTATGTGAAGTCTAAAGAAAACATTGCAGACCCATTTACGAAAGGTCTGACGAGAGACCGAGTAGAGGTTTCATCGAGGGGAATGGGGTTGAAGCCCATGAAATTGATTTCCAACCATGATGGCAACCCAACCTGAATTGTAAAATCTAATTTGCAGGTTCAATGGGAAAACCAAATTGTGGGGGGGATCGAACAAAGCACTCGGGAAATTGAGTTCCTTACCTATTCCTGTGATGAAAGAGTGATAGACCTGTACTTTGGGAAGGCTGAGCTCATGCTCTTAATGATTCTTCTATCTCGAGATGATAAAGTGGGGTATTACAGGATACTCTTTAGGAGAAATCACCTATGTCGAATGTGAAGGGGCCGCTTCTATGAGATGACCTGAGGGCTAAATCTCTAGAGCATTCGATGAAACATCCAAGGCAGTCCAGGGCCAAAATGGACAACAACGAAAGAACCAATAATAGTGTGGAGATTAAGCTGTGTGAGTATTGTTGTCTTGTTATACATAAAACGTCGAACAGTTCAAGGCATCGCGTCCACTGGTTGACAAGTATATCCGATGATACTTTACTAAGGAAGGTTCAAGGTTAATCACCACCTATCCTGATGCAGTGGATTCTCAAAGTACTCTCAAATCTTCATCTAGGTGCATTGTGTAATTTTTTCGCCATATTGCATTCATGTGGGGGATTGTTAGAATTAATGGGTTTTAAACATTAAAAGCCCAATATTATTATTAATTTTGTTAATGAGAACAAAATTATGGTAAGTTAATTATGAAAGGCAATTAGGCTAAAGAAATCCCACATTGAGTAATTGAGGCACTTATGGTTTGTTTATATTGAGATACAAATCATTAGAGTGTAGTTAAGTAGTAAAGATGGGTGCCCCTCGCGCGCCGTCCGTCCGCTCCGCTCGGCTCGGCACGGCACGGCACGTCACGTCACGACTCGACTCGACTCGACTCGCCTCGCCGCGTCGCGTCGCGTCGCGCGTGTCGCTGCCGCGAAGGCAGTCCTATCTTTTTACTACACGGATTTCTGAAATGACTTTTCACCTGCCTGACTTTTCATATTCTGCTGAGTATTAAGTTTGAGACTTTTCACCTACCTGCAGAATTGATGTCAGATTTAAGTGTGAGACTTAAATCCGAAATGAATCTGATGTTAAGTGTTGAGACTTTTCATCTAACCCATTATGCATTGTCATTTAAGTTGTGGCCTTTGGTAGGCCTGCTGTTGCAGCTATATAAGCTGCTCCAGCCTCATTCTTTATCTCATCCCGAAATTGCATTTCATATCATATCATATTATCTTGAGAGTACTACACACTGTTCAGTGTTCGAGTGAGTCTGTCTGGGTTTCTGCTTCAACCCATACAGAGGTGTTTGGGACGTTGTACTTTGGAACTCTCTTGTCCAGGAGGCCAGAAGTTGTAGGCGGGCAATTTAGAGTTTACGGGCAAACGGTTTACTGTGGCCTCGTCCAACAACAAAGTTTCTGTCCAGTTTATTTAAACTGTTTGTTGTAAGTTTTTACTGTTTCAACAATTTTATAATATCATAGTATTTGTGATCTTCTTATGCTTTGTCTATTTGTTTTTAAGAGAACAGAACCAACAGTTGGCTTGCTAGAATCCAAGGCCACATTAACCTTTTGAGATAATGAAGGTCCACAACTCTTCAGTGCCTTATGGGCCTCCCAAATCATGCGTAGAAGCTGGAAAATTAGCTTGGATTTAAGGGTTTGTTTGATGATGCCATTAAGGGTAATGCCCTTAGGGACATCATCACCGTTCATTTGGAATCTTTTTTTTAAAAAAAAAAGATTCCACATGGATGATAAATGATGGCCCTGAGGGCGGTGCCCTTCAGGGCGGCAACAATAAAACCGGATTTAAGATGGGAGGTAAATCAATCGGCATCGTGAAAATAAATCAAGTCCAGTTCTTGATTTGATGTCAACTTTATATCAGTATTTGATAAGATGCCTCGCATGCCCAAGAACACTGATAAGTGATTTGTAGCTCACTAAATGGAGATCTTCACGTGTTTATTATACTAAAATTTTAAAATATATTGAATAGAAGAAATGTATTGCTATGGAATAAATTGAGACCAAAATATCGATGGCGGAGAATGAGAGTTATTATTATTATTTTTTTTTTTTGAGATGGTACGGGTTAAATATTTTACATCACACTACGGGACTCGATGGTGTGAGTTTTTGGAATTGTTGGTTAATATAATGCACATTAGTTTATCCAACGTATATCCATTTTCTTATCTTGGTGAATTAAATGACTTTAATTTTGTTTACACTCTTCTTTCCAAGTCATACCTTGTAGATAACAAAACTTTATGTGGGAGCATGCGGACGTGGCCAAAAACTAATGTACATGAACCAACTTAACGGGAACATAAAATAGTTTATTTATGATATTGTCAAAGTAATTATTATTATTATCGGAGTGATTTATACATTACGCTGACAATAATATTTCACATTCTCAAATTATATATATATTAGTTTCTTTTGGTATTGCGCAAAGCGTTGTGTCAATTGACCTATAATCTGATATATGTAAAAGAATACAAAAACACATAAACAATACAATCATGATTTCAACATGTAGAAACCCCAAACATAAGAAATCAACTTAACAACAAGAAAATTTGAAGCTTACCATGTTCATTTTTACTTAACACACATATCCAACAAACAATCCACCACAAACAGAACAAATGATACAAGATAGTACAAAATTGGTTCATATTTATTGAATATACATAATCATACATATATAACACCAAATAGGTTGGATAAAACAAAAGTTAGTCACAACAGTGCACAGCAAGGCCCAAAGACCCCAAAACAAAAGGCATTTCCAAAAGTGGTGTATTGGAGACAGTTATCAGATATGACAACAAAAGTTATTCCCAACAGACCCCAAAAACAACACAAAAGTTATTCGCATGAGTTTTCAAAAAGATGATGGTTCATTTCATCATGAAAATATGTGTTCGATATTTCATAATAAAAGCTGGCTAGCTAGTCAAAGTTCTTGACCATAATGATCATTCCTCTTATGAACCTCTTCATTCTTGTTATTTGGTGAGCATCATCTACATTATAGAACCTAATAAATTGTTTAGCCTTTATATAGGAAAAACACAGGGAAAATGTCAAGATCATATATGATATTTGAAATAGAGGGAAATAACCTTTGGGAGCAGTTTCATCTTGTTCGAGTTTTTCACGAACATTGAGGTCATTTTCTCATCAGTCATCATCATTGAGGACACGCTATGAATACCACTTCCTCGTTTGTTTGTTTTTAAGCATTAGGGTTATATAAATATGGTTCATATAAAAGCCCCTTGATGAAAAAACAACTCTCACAAGATGAAACCTCTCAACCCATGGGTTGGGCGAATGAAAAGAGATGATCCTTGTCACGCCCCGAAACCGGGGTCGATAACACCGGCGTTGATTCCAAACATTAATTCAAAATCAACAAGCCTCGTGTACAGATATATGATAAAAACCAGTCTATTCATTCCATAGAAAATAATAATCGTCTTTTACAATTGATATTACAAAATACAATTGTCTCGATTAAATCAAATATGCGGAAGCGTAAATGAAACTAATAAATTCTTGAAGGTTCTTCGTGGATCATCATCTCCAAAATTGTTCTTGTAATTCTTCCTCGATCTCTACTTTTCGTCCTTGTCTGGGAGGGGAGGTAAGGGGTGAGTATTTGGGAAAATACTCAGCAAGTATGGGTCGATTGAACATAGTAAAAACACATATATTTTCATAGCAGAAATCATTTTAAACAATTCTTTATCAAATCCATAGATCTTGGCATATAAACACATTAACACATATCTCCACATATTCACATATCGACTTATTGGATTCAAGAGGTGGCTCCCGTGGTATAGCACTTTGCTCTTAAGGATCAAGAGGTGACTCACATGCATGTGGCACGCCCACATCATGTAGCACTTTGCCCCGCCGAATCAAGTGGTGTCTCATACACACGTAGCACGTTGCTCCGCAAGGTCCTTCATTCATGATCATGTCACATACTTGCTTAGATTTAAAAACATACTTTTCATAGGGTTGTTCAATCGAGAGTTTAAATCATAAATAATATTTTTGAAAACGAAATGAAGTTGTAGCAAAACCCACTTACCTGATGGATAACCGAAGCGAGATCCGGGTTGAGAAAATGGTGAGAAACTTCTCCTCTCTTCTTGAAGGTTTCAAAAATGAGTGTTGTGTATGTGAGGGGATTTTCGAATTTCTTGGTAAAGAAAAGGATCACTTTTTCATCTCTTTATGGTATGATATATAATGGGTTTAATGTGGTGGAATGGTTTACATTAATGTTCCTAAAATTTGGCTATTAGAGTCATGATTTGAGCTAACAAATTATTGGGTGTCATCAAGGTAATGAATGGATGTTAATGGTGTGGCAATTAAGTGGGAATGCAATTAGGAGTAATGTGATTCAATGTAGGAGAATTTTAATTTGGATCCCTAAACTTTGGCCATATGATTGAATAATATAATTGAATGGTAATGTCATGATTTGATCATGCAATTAAATGGATACCAAGATTTGGGCATGGCACTAAAATGAGTCAATTAAATGAGGCAAAATGAATAAATAATTTTGAGGGTTTAATGTAGGAGAATTATTTGACCAATACCAAAACTTATGCCCTTTAATGACACAATTTGAGCAAGGTACTAAATGTCATTAATTGAGATTGAATGGTGGTTGAAAGGATTTGAATGGTGGCATGATTAAGTAATACAATTGAATGACATTGCATGACTAATGTTATGATTTTAGCAAGACAATGATGACTCTCATGATTTGGAAAGGAAATTGATTAGGCAAATTTCCGGGGCTTCACATCCCTCCCTCCTTATTGGAAGTTTCGTCCTCGAAACTTGAGTCGGCTCGATCTTGATGAGACATTTATATTTCTCTGGCATCTTTTCTTCCGGTTCCCAAGTGACCTCTTTATACATATGGTTTGACCTTTGGACTTGGCGTATGGAATGGTCTTTCATCTCAGCACTTGATCATTTGAGTCCACGTTCCAGATCGGAATTTCTTCGTACTTCATAGGTTCATTCAAGCTTCTTTCGACAACTAAAGGTTCTACATGGTTCGGATTGGGAATGAATATCTCCGCAGTCGTGGTACGAGGAAAATATTATGATTTTTGGATAGGCTTCGAGCGAGCGCTATTTTGATTCTGTTGGGACCGTCATTGTTGAAAGTAAATCACTTAGGGCAAAAAGTTTGCTCCAAATTTCAGTATTGAAGTTGAGGCTCAAACGTGCAGCATATCCTCGAGGGTTTGAGTCGCCCTTTCGGTCTGACCATCGATTTGAAGGTAATATATGGTAGTAAAAGTCACAAGAGTACTTATCGGTTATTGAAAGCTCTCTCAAAGTCGCGACACAATTTGTGGGTCTCTGTTAGAAGCTGACGAGCCTGGCTTCCTAAATTCGTTGGTTTAATGTTTCGTCTGAGCTCTTACCTAGTCGAACCAAGAACCATATCTACAAGTATTTCTTCTATTGAACTTCCGTCATGTACTCTAATGAGATTATTTTAGCTTTAAGAAAGCGAATGAAAAGAGTTTCTAGTTGAATGGGTTTCCTTTGTCCAACTGGTCAATGATAGAAGAAAAGTCTCTTATAAAGGTTGTTCAATACAATCCAAAAATTTCTTAAGGGGATGCAAAGTGAATGATCAACTTTTTGTGAGTTGAAACGATCAAAACAATTGTCGAATACTACAAGAATTTGCAAGGATGACATACATTAATGAAAGAGATGAAATTGAAAATTCCAAGAAGGTGGAAAGATAGAAAATGTATGTACTTTTGTGCATCAACTTAAAATAAGTTTTGCAAGATGATAGTCGAAAAATATTTGTTTGATATGAAGAAGATCAATGCCATATCAAACTCAAGCAATCATGTGGTCTCAAAAATGAATTAATAACCAAATGATGTATCGAACTTTAATGAAGAACGATAACCACATTAACCAAAGAATAATTGGTAATAATGAAACAACAATTTACTATGAAGGTTAGCAGTACTAAAAATTGTTGAATGATTGTTTCACAAGTAAGGTATGTTTCAAACGAATTCCGACTATTTAAAGTAGATGAGATGTAATAATAATTCCAAGATGGATCAATAGTTGGATAAATATTTGTACAAATGAGGCTATCAACGAAAGAAATTTGAAGGTACAATGAATAGATTGAACAATTCTTCAATGAAATAGTATGGTCTTATATATGTTTGTCAAATGAAATATAAGTTTGAGGGGATATCATTAGCAAATTTGAGGGAAGACAAATGGTTTCATTGATCGAAATGAATTTTATCGAATTTCGAAATGTAGGAAATGGATCTTTAATACCCTAAAAGTTTGAGGGACTAATCTATTATATCTTATTTCAACCAAATGATCATAACAACTTGAACCCAAAAATATCACAACTTATACTCAAATTATGAAGATGTATCTTAAATTATGCGTCCCAAAAGTATAACATGATTTACTTAGGCTCTAAGGATCTCAATAAGAGTAAGGAGAGCATGTCATCGACTATTCGAGTTAGCCCGAGATTTTACTCGAAATGAAGTTTTCTTGGAATTGTTGAAAAATTTCAAAACAATTTCTATCAATGAATCTAATAAAATATGAACTCGAATATTGAGTGATCCGAGAATTGAAATTCTCGAAGTTAGCCCAAGAATACAAATTTAAGGAATTGAGCGTAATATATGGAAAACAAGGGGATCGAGTTCATAGTGATTTACAAAGAGGGATATAACTTTTCAAAATAATAATAGCAAAGGTTTAAAGTCATTGCGTATGAGCGTAACCGAGGAATAACAAAATTGGGATACGCTCGGAGAATAAACTAAAATTTATTAATTAAACTGAGAGGTTCACAATGAAATATTAAACAAAGAAAATCATCACTAGGATACCCAAGATATATTCCTTATTATCCTTATGACTTTGCATATTAGAAAAATTAGTCTATTGCTTCTCCGTCTCCTAAATCCCCTTCAACGTCTTCCAGTACCATAGGATCTTCCTCTTCCATCATGAAATCGATTACAGACTGCTTGTAGGCGACTTCCTGTGCCAATTCATTCTTCTCATTCACGAGGGTTTGAATTTGAGTCCACGTGTTCTCCCGATGCTCATTGAACTCCTGCTCGAAGTGTTCCAACTGTTGGCATTTATTAATGTGGACTTTCATAAGTGTTTTGTTGTCCTCGATTGTTTTTGTAAGTCACTCTTCGGCACGATGGTGTGGTAGGTCCGTTTGGGCCTGGTAACGGTAGTGATTGATTATTTCTAACAACTCGGTCTTGTCTCGCATCTCCTTGTCTTGGAATATCTTAGATTCAGTTATTTCATACTCCTTCTTTTGGATCGAAATGGTGTGCGCTTGAGTCATCGTAGCCTATGTCGTATTACGCTAAGATGGAGGTGAAATCGAAGGCTGAGATTTCGTGGGTTAGAGTTCTTCTAGGAGAAAAATTAAATCCTCAATTGGTTACCTTTCGGTTGCTGAATTTCGAAATTGATAAGGGGATATTAATATACATGTTATGAGGGTTCATAACCTAGATTTAATTTGGATTTGGCACACGAAATTGGGAGAAATTGAAGCCCGAAATTTTCGCAAATTAGGGTTCTTGGGCGAGAATTTCGAACCGAAATTGAGATTTGAGCATCTTTCCTTGTTTGTGATTTCGATTGGATAGAGGGCTTTTGTTCGAAATGATATAAGGATCATAAACCCAGAATTAATTTGAAATTGGTGTTCGGATTGAGGAGATATCGATTTTGGAACTTTCGAAAATTTAGGGTTCTAGGGACGTGAATTGCGGCTCCAAATTGGCGTCCTTTCCTTGTCTGTAATCCGACGAAATCATAGGGCTTTTACTACTGGAATGATTTCGAGCAGCATCCCGAAATTAATTGGATTTTTGTGTTCGAATTGCCTGTCAAATCGACTGCTGAAATTTCGCCAAAATTAGGGTTCATGGCGTGATTTTAGGCTCAAAATCGGAGGTCTTCCCTTGTTGTTTATTTGAATTCTTCAGAGGGCTTTTGATATATACATCATGTGTAACATTTACCCGGGATTAATTCAATTTCTATGGCCGGATTGATGGAAAACGAATTTGGGAGGTTTCAAAATTTTAGGGTTCATGGGGCTAAGATTTCGGTCCTCAATTGACGACCTTCCTTCGTTTCTAAGTTGGAAACAGCATAGGGATTTTATTACCCATATCATGATGGTGAATTAACCAAATTTAATTCGAAATATATGCTCGGATTGTAGGAGAAGTTGCTGATCGAAAATTATGTTACAGTTAGGTTTTAGGGCGCGATTTTAGGCTCCAAATTGGACGCCTTCCTTTTTTTGTAACTACGATTTGTTAGAGGGCTTTGGATCGACGTGTTTCAAAGAGTAAAAACCCAGATTTAATTTGAAATTGATGTTCGTATTAATGGAAAATCAAATCCCATTTTTTTTTTGTGACCTAGGGTTCTAATGGACGAGAATTCGATCGGCAATTGTTCAACCAAAAGTGAACGGATTTTGTAATTGAAAGGGGGCTTTTTCTCTTCTGACGAATACTGTCATGGTGGTTGGTCGAGGTAGTCCACTGATGGTCGACGGTCAGAGATCGGAATTTTGACGAGTATGGAGTGCGCGAGTTTCGATCGTGAAATCGGCCATGTTAACGCCTTCCGTTCAGCTCGATACCTAGTGTTGTAGTTTCGTCTCAGGGAGGCGTTCATGGTGGTGGGTCGAATTTCCGATAAGGGCGGCGGTGGTGCGGCGGCAGGGCAGCCCAAGATCTAGGGTTTTTCGATTTTCGATTTTTGATTTTCGATTTTTTTTTTTATAAATTTCAGATTTTAAATAATGATTCCCAACTTTTTTTCGATTCACTCTGTTGGTCTATTAGATCCGGGATTTTTAATCCGGTTGATTTATATCAACCAAAAATCTTTTCCCAGCAGGATCATGGAACCTGGTTTTGCTCTGATCCTTGTCACGCCCCGAAATCGGGGTCGATAACACCGGCGTTGATTCCAAACATTAATTCAAAATCAACAAGCCTCGTGTACAGATATATGATAAAAACCAGTCCATTCATTCCATAGAAAATAATAATCGTCTTTTACAATTGATATAAATACAATTGTCTCGATTAAATCAAATATGCGGAAGCGTAAATAAAACTAATAAATTCTTGAAGGTTCTTCGTGGATCATCATCTCCAAAATTGTTCTTGTAATTCTTCCTCGATCTCTACTTTTCGTCCTTGTCTGGGAGGGGAGGTAAGGGGTGAGTATTTGGGAAAATACTCAGCAAGTAGGGGCCGATTGAACATAGTAAAAACACATATATTTTCATAGCAGAAATCATTTTAAACAATTCTTTATCAAATCCATAGATCTTGGCATATAAACACATTAACACATATCTCCACATATTCACATATCGACTTATTGGATTCAAGAGGTGGCTCCCGTGGTATAACACTTTGCTCTTAAGGATCAAGATGCGACTCCCATGCATGTAGCACGCCCACATCATGTAGCACTTTGCCCCGCCGAATCAAGTGGTGTCTCATACACACGTAGCACGTTGCTCCGCAAGGTCCTTCATTCATGATCATGTCACATACTTGCTTAGATTTAAAAACATACTTTTCATAGGGTTGTTCAATCGAGAGTTTAAATCATAAATAATATTTTTGAAAACGAAATGAAGTTGTAGCAAAAACCCACTTACCTGATGGATAACCGAAGCGAGATCCGGTTTGAGAAAGTGGTGAGAAACTTCTCCTCTCTTCTTGAAGGTTTCGAAAATGAGTGTTGTGTATGTGAGGGGATTTTCGAATTTCTTGGTAAAGAAAAGGATCACTTTTTCAGCTCCTTATGGTATGATATATAATGGGTTTAATGTGGTGGAATGGTTTACATTAATGTTCCTAAAATTTGGCCATTAGAGTCATGATTTGAGCCAACAAATTATTGGGTGTCATCAAGGTAATGAATGGATGTTAATGGTGTGGCAATTAAGTGGGAATACAATTAGGAGTAATGTGATTCAATGTAGGAGGATTTTAATTTGGATCCCTAAACTTTGGCCATATGATTGAATAATATAATTGAATGGTAATGTCATGATTTGATCATGCAATTAAATGGATACCAAGATTTGGGCATGTCACTAAAATGAGTCAATTAAATGAGGCAAAATGAATAAATAATTTTGAGTGTTTAATGTAGGAGAATTATTTGACCAATACCAAAACTTATGCCCTTTAATGACACAATTTGAGCAAGGTACTAAATGTCATTAATTGAGATTGAATGGTGGTTGAAAGGATTTGAATGGTGGCATGATTAAGTAATACAATTGAATGACATTGGATGACTAATGTTATGATTTTAGCAAGACAATGATGACTCTCATGATTTGGAAAGGAAATTGATTAGGCAAATTTCCGGGGCTTCACAATCCTAATTGACAGCTCTAGTGATAAGTGTATTATTATGATAACTTATAATATTCAAATTATTTAAAATTAATTTTTTTTAAAAGTTAAAATTTACTATATTTTGTATTTTTAACGCACGTGTTGTTTATTTTATTTTTAAAAGAAAAATCAAGTTATTATCGTTCCTAGATGAAAGGATTTTGTCAAATGTTCATGTTTGTTTCTTTTTTCAAGAAATCCTTTTTTTGATTTACTTATTTGGTTAATTATTGTTCACAACCCATTAAAACATTATTTATATAGGGCATTAAAGAAAAACGAATCAAGAGATATTAGAACAAAGAAATGATTAGAACTAAGGATCTAATCATGCTTTCGTATCACAAATGGTTTTGATAGTTTAAATCAATATAGATTACCATCTTATTTATTTGATGTGACGGAGGTATGTTATTTTATTTTATTAAGCGAATTGATAGTTTTGATACTTTTATCTGTTAATATAACTGCAAAATAACCCAGACAGAGAAGAAACCAACGATTCCTGCTGCTGGCATAGAGTGGGGTTAGATTCCTCACTGTCCGTGTGCAACCGAGGGAAGCAAATCAAAGATATGAAATTTCATTCTTGAAAGCAGTTGTAAAGTAATTTAAGAGGATGACATACCTACCAAGAGCAAGAGTAAACTGAAATGAACCTTCTGAATATTTCATGGTGACCTGATTCGATAGAACTATCTGCATCATTGCACAAGGAGTCATAATTCCTGCAGTGATCTTTGTGTTGTAAAGTTTTTTGTTATATTGATTGTTTCACTAAATTCTCCTGTGATCAGGTTCGAGTGTTGTTTTCTGTCACTGTGATTGTCATTTTATGTGTCGCTTAGATAACATGTTGTGTGGACTTCATTAACATCCCTATAATTCCGCTTGTTATAACTATGGCTTTTACCTTGATGATTTTAGACAAAATAACATCACGAAAGAGTTCACAAGCATGTAATGTCAAACCCCAACATCCACCATAAGATTTAAACAAAACATTAACGTATCCATGAAACACTCGTGACATGCAACAAGATCATTTGCAAGATGTTTCCTTCACCTAAATAAATGTAAGACGATGAATACATGTAGGATCGAGCGCTTACCACTTTACCAATAACTATAGTTAAGGGTAATGGCGTAACTTCAATCTTTTCAACCATACACTGGCACAAGCGCCTCGTGTTCGACCGATCACAAAGCAGAGAGAATTGTTGAACCCCAACAATCCCTCCCCCAATAATTGCACCCTCTGCAACTCATGGGAATCGAACACGAGACCTTGACTCTGATATCAATTGTAGGATCGAGCGCATACCGCATTACCAATAACTATAGTTAAGGGTAATTGCGCAACTTCAATCTTTTCAACCATACACTGGCACAAGCGCCACGTGTTCGACCGATCACAAAGCAAAGACAATTGTTGAACCCCAACAATACATTTCCTACAAATAAGTATATTAACCAATTTTTCGACCCAAATCCAAACAGATTATAAAGAGACTCAAACATCACACAAAAAAATCAAGTCAATAGAAAACTGATTGAGCTTTTCACATATAATAAGAAGCAAATGAAATCCAACACGGATAAGCCAAAGTACAAGGATAATACATGGAACAAAGTGTACAAAAGTTAGATGGGTGGGTGGGTGGGTTAATTACTGCTAATAAGTAAACCAATACAGATCGTAAACCAATACAAGAAATTTCTTGGATTTTGGAGTATCTGTAGTGAACAAGAAAACCAATACAGACATGAATCATATGATTATGATTGTTTATGTGCTTTCAAGAATACCAATACAAGCACTCCAAATCCCACAAAGAAAAAATCGTAAACAACAACTATAATCATGCTTAAGCAAGAAATTAAGCAAGACAATCGAAGGAAAGAACAAATGTACACATCATAAAATCAAATGGGGCCAAAGAAACCAAACATAATTAAAGAAATGCTCCAGCAATAACCAGCAAAGGCGGAAAGAAGAAATGGCATAAAAAGGGGACACTCAACACGATTACTTATAGGGGAAAAAAAGGACTTGAAACCACCAAGCAAACAATTCGGACCGAGAAGAAATGATGGTCTCCCCCATCACAGAACAAAACCGCAAAAGTGAATACATCCAATGAACCTTACGGCGTTTTCGTTTGTCCACAAGAAATAAAGAGAGCACTTTCGTTTGTCCACTGGAAATAAAGAGAGCAGAGCCTTGGAGAAACCTAGCACCAACACCCTAGAACAGAAACCAATCACAATCATCCAGAAAAGCCAAAAACCCACCACCATCAGCCGAAAAAATAGTCTAATCACTTACCACCAGCGCGTCGACATAACACCAGAAAAACAGGCCTACCACCATCACGTACGAGCATAACTAAATATGCTACGAAGCACGCTTCATCGGAAGAAGGGAGAAAGAAAAAACGGAAGCCTCATCAGGAGTCGGGACTTTTGCTCTTCTTTCTGGCTGTAGAATAGAAGCCCAAGAGGAATACAAGAGCCCAAGAGGAATACAAGCCCAGGAGCCCCAAAAGTGAATGAAAGCCCAAGACCAATAACAAAGTCTGTTATATATATATATATATATATATATATATATATATATATATATTTTCTAATTTCAGTAAGTAGCATGTCTTCTTAAAATCCTTGATTTACTCTTTACTTTTCTCCTATTCTTCAAAACACACACATACACTCTTAAATTTCGAATATGTATCATACTATATTATAATGCAAGAGCATCTTAGAGTAACTTCTTTGGTGAAGCCTTTTTCATAATTTCAATATTGTCCCTCATGTTATGCTATGCCAATTGTTTTTAATCCAAGAATACCCCCACAATACAAAAACAAAACTTAGCAATTTAAAATTAAAAACACAAGCTTCCTTGATATTTAAAAAAATATAAACAATTTAAATAAATAAAAAAACCAATTTTTTTTTTTTATAATTCGAGTAAATATAAGAAATTTTTTTATTAAAAATAAGGTAATTTTTATAAATATTTATTATAATAAAAAATATATTATATAAAAATAAACGATTATATATGCACGCAACGCGTGCAGGTGTCGCTAGTGTGTATATATATCACATTAGTCTATAAACATCACATTATCCTTGAAATCTGAAACTTCCACTTGACCCACATCTCCCATGTGAAAATATGGAATACGATGGATGAGGAAATAACAAACTTCATTATGGGGATCAATTTTTCCGGGTTGACGCACATTTTGTTTAATACGTACGTTGGAAATTGAAAATTTTGTCCGCTAGAAACCCCACATAGTAAATAATATAGTTAATTAGACATGTTGAATAATGTGTTACTGTCTACCTGATTTATGGGATTAAAAACTTACTAGTTGTTGTTGAATAAAATGTTAGATTTATCTTAAATTTAGAAATATATATTTTTTCGCTCGCCAACCGATATATATTTAGACAAGAAACATTTTTTAATATAATAATATCTATAATGTCCAGAACTTATAGAAGCATAAGTTGAAAAGAAAATAAAACGATCTAAACCCTGAGAAAACTCAATTTATTTTGGTGAATAGTGTGGAAAGATTTGACTCTGTTCTTTGATGGGATTGAGAGCTGGACTCATCGATCTGCTGCAGATTTTGTTTTAATTCTTGAAACCTTCGTATCTTGAGAAATTTTGATGAGGCCCCTAGGTATCAAACTAACATGTATACTCGGGGTGGTTTACCAGGCTTTTCTGCCGATGATTTGACCTTAACTCCTTCCTTATTGTAGAAGATTCTATGGAATTTCTCAACATATCAAGCTACCACAACCATTCAAATAGACGAGAGGATATTCGGGATGATGGATAAGAAGACTATCAGATCCTCTGCTAGCATTGAATTTAGAATATATCATTGTTGATATAATAGATATGATTATTTCTCTTGGTAGATTTAATTAGATCTCAGTGTTATCAGATCATGTTGTATCAAATCTATATAAAGAACAATGATGTAGAAAACACTCAACACGATTGATTTCAAGAAATACAAAAGTTTAACTCTTGAATCTGCTAGCTTTTAATTCTCTTACACTTATCATCACAAAAAGGATTTGTATGGCTTTAAAAGCGTTGAGTAGTTGATCTGCTCGGTAGGATACCATCAACCAAACCCTTTAACTAGATGTTGAATCTCCCCTTGTTGATACACTCATTTAGACCAGCTAACTAGTGCTCTATGAACTTGGGCCTAATTTTGCATCAGCAGTTATGTGAAGGGCGACCAGTCATAATATTTTTTAGTCCTCGAGCGAAAAGGTTCTTCTTAAGATTAATATATATCCCCCACCACCTCTATCGAAATAGCCAATGACAGGCAGAATTCTTGCTGACCAAGTTCTTATTTATCTTCTGATTATCAATAAAAATCAAAAGCATGAGAAAGGCTGTTTTTGTGCTTTCAAAAGGCATTTGTTCCTCGTTGTAAAGACTCTTGCGTCGAGGTCTTTCAACAAACTAAGACATAGCATGAGGAAATTCTTGAACCGATCATTCCATACAACAACACACATACAAACTTACAGATACATATAATTATATTTCTATGTGTTGTTTATGGCAGGACCTAATATCCCATGACAAGCCAAAGGTAAGTAGCTCAGTTTGTATGACGAAATATTACTGCAAATTGTCATAGAAAAGTAGTTGAATGATGAACAAAGAAAAAAGAGCATCCCCTAAACCCTGGTCTGGCCATGTAAAAACTAGCTAACCAGATTGGGGAAACATAACAGAACCTAATACACCATTTGCACTAACTTACAAATACAATGAATTATTAAGGATCTGCCACTGCAAATGCCAAAAACTTCATTACAGCAGCAGCCTTTCCACAGACAACATATAATGCTAACGTAAAATCGATTTTCCAAAACAAGAATGAACCTTTTTCGAATTTATAATCATAACGTAGCCCAATCTATCTCATACGAAGTGCACTTCTCCAAGTAGTCCATTTCCCAACCGGGTCTCTCCTCCTCGGCAAATCCTAAAAAGACCAGATCGGATGCTGGTGACCCACCGGACTCATCACACTCTGCCGCCGCAGCAACGGCCTTCTTGGTCCTGAAACTCTTTGATTTCTTAGTCTCAACTTTCTTGCCCTCTGCAAGGTTCTGGCAGATGGTCTCCAGCTTGGCGTCGACGTTGGCCTGGAGAGGCTGGTACTCCCCGAAATTCCCACCGATATGGGACCCTTCGTGGCGAAGATGTGGAAAGTTGAGCTTCGCGAGGTCTCCTCTCAGCTTGTAAGCAGCCTTGTCATAAGCCAGAGCCGCCTCCTCCGCTGTGTCAAAGGTACCAAGCCACAACCGCGAACGGTTCTTCGGCAAACGGATCTCCGCCACCCATTTTCCCCAGTGACGTTGCCTCACTCCCCTGTAAAGCTTCAAGGGCTTGGGGGGTTTGGCGCCCATGGGGTTCATAGAGACTGGACTTGGTCTAGGAATTATCATATCTTGGGCCTGAAATTGGGCCTCATATAAACCCGATTCCATCTGGGCTTGAATGTTCTCCATTTGTGCTCCGCTTATCGGGTTGAGTCCAATAGAGGGATACTGTTCGGTAAGCCCAATTGAATAATGATGGGCCGCTGACAGCCCATTCTCTGGATAATAAAACTGGTCAGTGGGAAAGTAAGAATTGTAGGAATAGGAACTGGAGGTGGAATCATAATAACATGTGTCATTAGTTGAAGTAGAAGAATTATTAGAACAAAAAGAAGAATTTGAAGGAAGATTTGAAAAAGAAGAGGAAGAAGACAGAATTGAGGAAGAACTTTTCATAAAAGGTTCAAGTGCTTCCATTAACTCATCACCCCTAAAGGGATCTACAGTCGCTGCTGCATTGTTCCAAAAATCCATTGCAGCTGCCATTAATTAGATTTTCTTTCTTAATCTAAAAAAATTTCTTGAAAAATAAATACAGCGGGACGAAAAAGTAGACAAGAGACCTGTTTCTTAGGTAAAATTAAAGAACGGGTGCTGTCTTACAAACATAAAGAAAAATATGAACAAAGAGAATTTTAAAATAGACAACCCCTTTTAATCCTGTCGCTACACTAAAAAATAATAATCTTGAGGTAACAACTAATAAGCCCTCAAAAGATGATTAAATCAATAACAAATATTAAAAATAACAAATGTTAATTACTTAAATAAATAACAGATTTTACTAATTAACAGATTTTGCTAATTAGCAGCAGATGTCGCTCTGAAAACACCTGGTTTTCCAGAAATCTTGTTCTAAGTTTGATTAGAGTTCATTAATCTACGCAATCGAAGAACTAAAAACAAACCCATAAGTCAAAACCTTGAAAAAACAGATGATTTTCAGAAAGGGATCAAAGAAGTGGGGGTGAATCGGAAGGGGAAATACAAAAAAGTTGAAAAAGAATCAGAGGGCGAGAATAGAAGGTGAAGTGTGTGCAAGTGAGAAGAAGAAGAAATGTGAATTCTCTCTCTTTTAACTCACTCTTTTGCTTTTTCTGCGTATCTTTCATCTCTTCACCTGCCACCATTATATAATTGGTGCCCTCAACCACCTCGTAATTAGTGATTTATCAAAAATTAATTGTAAAAAATATCTGAAATTAATGTTATCGTAGGAAGTTCTTCGGTACACCGATGGTCATACATATATCTATACTGTACTATATTATAATGTGTGAGCACCTTAGAGTAACCACCTTGATATGGTCATTGTGAAATTCCAAAAATACTCTCTATTTGCTATAGTAATAGCCATGAGCACCTTAGAGTAACCACCTTGGTATGGTCATTGTGAAATTTCAAAAATACCCTCTATTTGCTATAGTAATAGCCACAAGATCATGAGATAAATGATAATATCGGATGACCACCTATTAACTTCCCAACTTAGTTCCCAATTTTTCATCATTTTTATTCATTCTGAAAATATGTGCAACAGTTTTTTCACTTCCCCATAAAATATCATATTTAAATTAGATATTTCAAATATAAAAATTTAGTATACATATACAATATATAAAATTTAAAATTTTATTACACGCGCAACGCATGTGCATTGGCTGCTAGTAAGCATAAGAGGCCAAATTCGTAGGTATAGAGCATTTTTAGTTTATAATACCTAATAATATATATTAAAAGCTTTGTTTAATAATTATAATTCAAAGTTGTCAGGTTGCTTATGGCCAATGAAAAGTGAGCACGTGGTTGACGGGACAGCTGTCAGTTGCTTCTATTGGCAGGTGTCCACTTATTGTTGGTTTTGTTGACTTTGGGGGCATTGGGGCACACATAGTTGTCGTTCGACGTTGCTTCTCTTGTCGTTTTCATATTTTCTTTTAACGAAAAATGATTATTTGTGGAACACTGAAAAATGTTAAATTGTATTTGGATTCAATTTTCGTTTCAACTATGGATTTTTAAGTTTGAATTTGAAATATTTTGAAATTATTAAAAAAAATTTTAAATAGAAAGATTGTGGATTTAAAATTATGAATTTCAAAATTAGTCAAGCGATTTAAATGGATTTATATTAAGGATTTGGAATCCAAATCCACCAAATCCTTCATCTAAATAGAGCGTTAATTCAACCTCCTTGCCTTGATGGAAAATATGATCTTATTCTCGAATCAGTGTCATGGAGTGTATTAAGTATCAACCATTGAAATTATATATTTCAAATAGAATATGTAATTTCGAGGTTTGAGATGTGAGGTAGTCGTTATCAAATAAACCTCACTTAATTGCCCTCTTCAGGATTTCATAAAATTATTCAAATCACCATCTAAACTGAATTTAACAAAATTCCTTTTGTCACTGGGTTTCGATTTTGTCCCTCTCGTGATATTTTATTCGGATTTAAATCTTATTGCATGCTGCTAAGTAATTTAGTTTACAATTCGATTTAATTAAAAGAAATCAACGTACAACTGCACTTCAAATTATCAAATTGGCTGATTAAGGGAGTGATTATCATAAAGTACATTAATATTCCAAAAGCAAAAATTAACTTAATTTACCAAATAAAGACAATTAAAGCTAATAATCGATATGATCAGGGTATCAGTTAATATTATAAAGTACATTAATATTATAATCTAACCCCCATTAAAACAGTATTAATGGGGGTTCGATAATAAAGTACAATAATATTCCACTTCAAATTTTTTGATGAATAATAAATCATCCATTAAATCTCTCCCACTAATCCAAATACTTCCAATGATAATTATGTTTATTTATTTAAATAAAAAATGAACAATATTGTAATATTGGAAGTCACATGATCAGGAAGTTGTGCTTCGTACAGTATTTGTTTATCTGTTGACTATTTTCTCGTCGTTCCATTAAATATACTTAGTATAATTTTATTTTAGTAATCTCAATAAGCATTGACATTATGAGATTAAACAATAATTATTCATAATGATCAATTAGATTTAACTGCTAATAATCAGATAATTAATAATTTACGGTACACAACATTGAGAGTGGTAAGCTAACCTATTCATCTGAAAACAAACTCGAGTTCGAGTCGTGTTGTGCGCAAAAAAACTTTTGCTCGGTAAAAAAAGTTACACTTATACGGATAAAGCTAAAAACAAACACTTATTTCAAAACCCATATTAGATTCTAGCTAGTTTACATAGCTCTAACTATTTTGAATCTGAATCTTATTTTTATTTTATTTTTATAATTTTAAATACTATTTTACTATTATTTTACATCCACATGCAAGGGGGCTAAATTCAATGTTCCCGCATGTGAACCCATATTGAATTATTGATGTAATGCATTGAAGAACTTGCGGAAACCTACGTTTTTTGACCGAGAGATTTTTGATATTTCATCTCGGCGGGACATGGGGCGGAGAATGGCGGAACCAATACTCAAACCACGTGGTTCTCACGTGTACTGCCGTGATCTCCGGTGGGACAGTATCTTTAATCCCGGCGCCAGTTTGCTGAATAGATCCCTTCCCCATTTGCCAAGTTACATTCTACTAGATTTATGATAAATAAATGAGAATTTAGTCAAAACTTCACGTGAGTACTAATATAAATTAATGATTTCAAATCTATATAATAAATCCTCTCCGAAATTGTATTGAAATAATTTCCATCCAAATACGACGTATTATAAACACAAAGAATTAGTGTTAGATTCTCAAGGAGGCTACGAATTCAAAAAGTGGTTTCCACGGATACAAGAGCTTTTTTGAGATTGAATATTTGATGCTAGTGTCCTGTGTGTGAACCCACAATGTATTGAGAATATTTTAAATGAAATATTCCTAATGTATGATAAGATCCAATAATAAGGGTAGCCCTTCGAGATGCAAGAGGCGGCACTTAACATAACCAATTTTGGATAATATTTTTGTTCCCAATTATGAGTCTGACGCGCTCACAAAAACAAGATTTTTTTTCTAATTCCAACCAATTGCTAGGTGTGCACATTCTAACAATATCAAAGATACTAGTAGTACAATACAGTACACGAAAATAACTGACTTACATTACAACCATTGATTGCAAATACAATATTTGCACTTTTCTGAGTACAAAAAATCACTCAGTAGATTTAAAATCAGACACACTTGTGAGTCATCGACACTATGCGTCGACCTTCAAAGTTCAATAAAATAAAAATAAAAAACAAGAAAGAAATATGCACATATAGTTCCCCTAACATTTCAAGACAGTGCTAAACTAAAACATGCAGTCTAAGTAAGGGTCGTAACGTCTTTGATTGAACTCCAATAAGCTGCCATACGTCCTATCGGAAACTCCCACAAACAAAGCTTCAGTATCAGGACTGAAGGAGATTCCAGCTATCTCCCCAAACAGATCGATCTCTTGACCCCTAGAATAGTCAGAACTAGTATCAAAGATGTGGACGAAGTCCGCTGGTTCAGCCATTGCCATGAAACGGCCATCAGATGTGAAACGAATGTTTCTGATTGCACCCATTCTACCTTTAAGTATCGCAAATGACTCTGATAAGTTTCTTATGTCCCATAATCGGCATGTGGTGTCCTGGTTTCCAGTAGCCAGGACCTGGCCGTTTGGATGCCAAGCAGATGCAAACGAATAATCAAGGTGACCCTTGAGATTGCTAACAACCTGCACCACGAGTACTGTAAGAACCCAACTGAACTATAAACCTCAAGCCAATGTAAAAGGCGAGTCACAGTAAAACTGACCTTGCCCGATTGTGCATCGGCAATCAGACATTCTGCACTGTCACCAAGCACGGCAAAAAGTCTGCCATCAGGACTGACAGATGTATTCTGTAAGCCATGGATAAAAGTTTAGACAATTAGCTGCTTGCGGGACAAAATAAGATGTTTCTTGATATGTTTTCACTTACATTTACAGACCACGGGAAGGTGAAACGATTTAGACATAAAAAATTTGACGCATCCAAAACCCTGACTTGAGCATCATTGTTTGCCGTCATAACTCTCGTTGAACCACTGTCAAAAACATTTACGAGATCCCATCAAAGATGCTGCTTCAAATAACAGAAAAGGTATTATGTGCTATCAAATGCATTGCTTACCTAGCATTGCGATAAAGGTCCACTGCATTGGTAATAGCATTCTCATCTGTGGATATTTTTGTGGAGAATGCAACTCCAGGTTGATCAAGATACTGACAAGAAAATGTAACAAGTATAAGCCTATCTAACTATTTAATTATAATGCTAATCAATTTATTTAATTTCTCAAAAACAAGGTACTCCAGCCATCCTACCTTGCAGATAAGCTCGCCTTGAAAACCACCAGCCACCATTAGATTGTCCTTAACAGTCATGGTGCTTATCTGAACCCTTGGCACGGTTTGAGCATTAGGATGTTTCTGCATGTAGACTAATATATTCAACACCCCAAATATCATTAAATTTCAGACATTTTACAATAAATTAGCTGGAATGAGGGAGCTCACCAAGGCTGGCACGATAGGTTTAGCAGCATTAAGGACCTCTTTACCTCTCCTAAGCAGAGGAGACCAGTGCATTACAGAGTAGTTTTGCATAAGATACACGTCATGTTTTGAGGTTGCCCACAAAAGATTCCTTAGCTGAAATGTATGAAAATCCAGTTAAAAGGTGCTTAAATTTTATCAAAATTGTATATCATACAGAGAACTGAGTAAGTCCAGTCGAGATAGTACAAAAAGGAAACAGAAATTTAAAATGAGGTCAGAAATGAAATGAGTAAACACAACGCTCCGATTCTGAAGAGTCTAAAGAATGAGACAGTGACAAAAAGAAATTAATGAAAGAATTATGATGGGTCAAACCCAGGTGTCTAAAGAAAGGATTCGGCAAGCAATGACACAAAGACACTTAACAAATTTCCAGAATAATAATCTTTCATTGACAACGTTACAGTCATTACTTGTGCTCCAATATTAGAAGGTTAGGAAAGGTGTGAATGCACAGCTAAAACTAAAATGAAAACCTACGGGCCAATGTTAAGTACAAAAAACTCAAACTTAAGCTGCTTCATCGTTGAATCACTTCACCCTATAAAACCATGGTTGCTGCTTTCATTTAACAGTGACACGAGAAAACAACAGAAATAAACCTAGTCATTGGAATGCTGTTAGATGACTTCGGACGAGAACACATATATAAAAAAAAAATGACGAGTCCCTTATGATCAAATACAGGTTAGATGCAACCTATCATCAACATCACAAATTGGCACAACGAAAAAGGTACTGAGCCGGGCAACACAAAAAAGAAGAAACAAAATAATACGCAAGAGAAATGACAGGATCCACAAAATTAATCACTGACAGGGAAAGAAAAAACGAAAGATTTATATCGGCCTAAGCCAATTGAAGACTTAAACTAAGATTAGTTTTGCTCTGCACAATGAATGCAAACCCCTCTCGACATTGCTCTAGTCAAGGAGAACAAAAGAGAAACAAAATTCAAGAAATGTTTCGTACTGTAAACCTACTAGATGAATAAACAATTGACATCTGAGGTGATGTATTCAAACACTTTACAAACTATAGCCACACAGATGGGTACTCCATTATAAATTAAAATAAATTAAAGAATTGTCTAAACCTCATTTCAGATTCACCCATCAGATGAGAAAAATAAAGGTATGTGTTAAGATTGCATGATCGCGTTACTAACAAGTGATCGAAAACGATAACTATGTAACAAAGGTAGTAAAATTGTTACCAAAAGAAATTAATTTAAAACTTCATTCTTCTTTATTTTATTAATCAAAACAACTCTATTTATAATGATAGAGTCCATCAAAATCTTGATAATCAAACCTCTAAGATAAACCAAAATCCTAATAAACCAATCCTAGATAAACATCAAATAAAAATTCATATCTTAACCCAAAATATAAAAATCACCAATCCTAATCAAAACCAAAATCAAATCCTAATTTGAATTTAAAAATAAACCAAAAGATAAAATTGCAGGATATCTACGATTTGATCTTCATAACATCACTCCCCTGCTCGAGATGGTGTTTGTCCGCAAACACCACTGCGATTTCATTAAAATTATAAGTTGTCGTTGAATCAATGCGAAGAGTAAGCACGGGTGGCGGTGGTTCTTGAGCTCCTCCTCCAGATTTTGATTTCCTAGGTTTTTATCATAAAACTCCTCGGTTTTTTCAGGAGCAAAAGATAAATAGGGGATTTTGAAGGTATATGTTTATTGGAGTCAAGCTCTGATACAAAATCACCCCTGTTTTCAGTATCAAAATTTGAGTCGTCGATGTCTCAATGAGGACTTTTTACACCATTTTTTGAATTATCATCGGTAACATATCCCTGCAAAAGTTTGACAGCCTGATCGTGTTGTTGTGAGCACAGGGTTGACAGACATGCAGAAATTGCTCCAACTTCTCGAAAGAGCTTGCTACAGTTTCTCAGCCGCTGCTTTGAAATCCTTATGCCTTTTTCCAAAGACGTCGAAGTCCCCCGTAATGACCGTCTCTGGTGCCATTTGTTAAGATTGCAAGATCGCGTTATGGATAAGCGATCGAAAAAGAAAACTATGTAACAAAAGTAGCAACCTTGTTACCAAAAGGAATTAACTTAAAACTTCGTTCTTCTTTATTTTATTAGTCAAAATACTCTATTTATAATAATAGGATCCAACAATCTTGATAATCCAATCTCTAAGATAAAACCAGAATCCTAAGAAACCAATCCTAGATAAACATCAAATAAAGATTCCTATCTTAACCCAAAATATAAAAATCACCAATCATAATCAAAACCAAAACCAAATCCTAATAAATCAAATCCTAATTTGAATTTAAAAATAAACCAATCCTAATCATAAAAGATAAAATTGCAGGATATCTTGGATTTGATCTTCATAACAGTATGTCAACTGAGAAACAATCAACATAAGCATGTGTTTTGAGTGCTGTGCATGCATACAAAATTCAAACCATAAACTTGCATAAAGCATAACAAACACATAATCCTAAAAACCAACAAACACAAATACTAAGTCTGCTAATGATCAGATGTCCTATCATACCATATGAAAAAGAATCCATATCTTGCTGGTCGCCCAGACAAAACTGCAATCTGCTGAAATAATTATAAAATAGCAGTTCGATGTAATAGGTTAAAACAACGAAGGAATAAGAATATAAATGAATGTATAGCAAGAAAAAATCATATAGTTTTGCATGTCACGTGGAAGCAGATAGTTGTAAATGCTCGTCCTTCAAAGTAACACAAACTGATCGATCAAATAGTCTTCAGCATATTAACAATAAAGGATTAAGGCGAATCAGGATGTCTAACTTAGTGAAAATGAACTCAATGGAAAACTACATCGTTCTGAAATCTAAGAGAAATGCAAAACCAAATATCACACCCCAAGTCTGCATAGCACAGTAAAATAAGGTAAAGTTAAAGACAAAGTAAACAAAACCAAAGGAACTCTGGCACATGTAGAGAGCTCCAGCAGCTAAGAACCTTTTCACCTTCAACTCCTTCACTCAGTGCCAGGCTTAAATCATGATTTAAAACAATAAATATAGACAATGTAGGATCGAGTGTTTGTCGCTTTAATAAAAGTTATAACCGATGGTAATGTTGCAACTCAAATCTTTTAAATGGCACAACTACTCAAGCGCCATGTTTCGATCGCTCTTCTAGTAGGGATAATTATTGTTATCCAACAATATCCCTCACAATAATTGCACTACCTTGCACCTCATGGAAGTCGAACGCGTGACCTCGGCTCTAATACCAAGTGTAGGATCGAGCATTTGTCGTTTTAACAAAAACTAAAGTTGATGGTAAAGATACAACTCAATATTTTAAAACATAAAACAACTCAAGTGTCATGGTTTGACAGTGCTCCTAGCAGGGGCAATTAATGTTCTCCAACATATTAGCACACGTAACGTCTCGCAAATTTGTCACACCACGCACCAATCAGATAAAAATAGAATATTTAACCAGTGTGGTTTGTTTTGAAGTTACTGATCTTGTGCTTTAGAACATTATTGAATTAAAACAAGCATTTCATAAAGGTAGCTCTATATTTGCATAGCTAATATCTTCAATATAGTAGTGAAGCCAAGTTATCCACCAAACGTGGTTGGGCAGCATGGGAAACAAACATTGAATATTGTACCTTCCAGGTAAATAGGTATTATTCAAACAACTCTTGGCAAGTGTTTATCATCTGCACAAAAAGGATTCGGTGAATACAAGCCCAGCCGAACGCTACTCGAACTGGGCAGCCACAAAATCGCCAATCAAATTATAATTATCCCATTGAAGGGCTATTACATCTTAAGGGAGGGGAGAGGTTATTGCCGTAACAATTTTTGTTGCTCCCTCAAAAGTTGATAAAGAGAATCATCTGGAAAAATCATATGCTTTTTGTAGAAGGAAGCAACAAGACGACTGGAAAAAAATCCCTAAATTCATTGATAACATGAATGGGACAATGCTACTGATATCAGGTGAGTGCGAATCCAATGGACTTTGAAATAAAAACAGCACTCATAAAGTTCATACCTTCAAAAAATCTTTACGTGCACAGCTAGAGATGCAGGGAAGTGATTAAGCAATCAAACATCAGTCTATGCTGTGAAAACTAAATACATTGTATCTCAAGGCCAGTCAAGCATGCCAGAGCCTGAAAATGTTTAGATGATGTAAAATGATGCAATGCCAAAATTATGATGCAGGTGAGGTATGTAATTAGATTTTAACTGAGAGTTACTTGAAAATCACAAACAGATCAATGCATATTGACTTTCGAAAAATTAATTTGAGGAGCGTATGAGCGTTACATGTAAAAAAACTCAACTTGATTCACGTGTTTCTAGATAAAAAAAAAAAGCAACTTCCTATCAAAAGATCAAGATATTAGAATATTAGAAGGCTGGACATGAATGTACCTGAAAATGTACTATTGTTGATTTCACAAGCCTCGTATTGAATTGAAACTTGTAGAAGTTGTGGCATTTCTCCACTTCTTTACACTCCTATCACATAATTTAAAAAGAAAAGAAAAAATTAGCAATCACCAGCAAAGTATTAATTTTTTTTTCAAAATAAAAGTCCATTGCAATACAAGAGATGAAAGTGAGACTCGTTTACAAAGAAGAAGTGTAAATACCATCCCGTGCAGGTATTCCAACACAAAAGTACAATACCTTCTTCTCAAGGTGTTCATGGGAGATCGAGAGATTCTCGTAGTTGTTATATTGCTTCAATCTGGATTCGCGATAATTCTCTCTGGTAATATTCAGCCTCTCCCACGGAATACCCTGTATGTCCTTACCGTTCTTGGCTTCTAAAGCCGATGTATCGGTCTTCAACTTACTCTGTTGAAGCAAAAGAATTACATAAATGTCGATTTTTTTTAAAGTAAAATATAATTCAAAGAAAAGTAGAATTCTCTAGCATTTTCCTATATACAATTGCGCTACCAATTTTTAGTTCTTTCAAAGAAACATAAAATATCTCCTTTCCGTTTTCTGTAACTAAATTGAACAGTCTGCACTTCTTTTATAAAACGAAGGAGAGTTTAAAAAAAAAAAAAAAGAATCATCAAGAAAAGTAAAGGAGATTTTGGGAACTTTTCTTTAAAAAAAATTATTTTAGAGTAATTTACCAAATTTTCCAAAAGCAAAGCTATGAAAATTTTGCTCATAATAAAATTCTTGACTAATCCGGTACCTTCGAAGTCGTCATCAAAGTCAGAGTCGACGGAATCATCATCAAAGAAATTGCTTCCGCTTCGAGGAGAAACGACATCGTCTTCTTTAAAGCTAGTTACCTCAAAGTGGTCGTCATCAACATATACCAGCTCATTATTATGAAATTGATCCATCAATTTCTCGATTAAAAACACTAAATCGCAGGAAGGCTGGGTGATATAGAGAACTCTGCAGCATATATTAAAAAATAGCGATGAGAAAATTTGTAAATTTCGCGCATCCCGTTTAAAAACAAAGGATTTCCAGAAAAAAATATATCAATTACACAATATTATTATAACATAAGCGAGAAAGAAAAACTCGCATTACACAAAATCAAAAGGAAAAGGTATACGAATAAGAAAGAAAGGCACACCAACAAAGAACAATGTCTGCGATTCACCACAAAATGAAAGATTAAATTGCATACATAAGCAAATATTACATGCGCCAATCCTCCAAAATACAAAACAAAACACGGCATAAAGCAAACAAATTCTCGGAAATTCAACTCAACAAAATGGCCACCAATCAAAGAAAATAAATTTTCAAGGACAGTGATTTCAATTAATTATGGTTACTATTTGATATTAAAAAAAAAGGAATTTTTGGGAGAATAGGAGTAAATTATTGAGAACAAGGAAAAAGAAAGAGAAATATTTTTGCCTGTAATTGCTTCACATTAAGAATCTAATCTCCCTTGTCCGATACTTATAGATGCAGATGGTTCCTGTGGGACCCAAACCTTTTACGGAGTATAACAGCCGTTGACTTTCCGTTTGATCCGACTTTTTTAGAAAAATATAATATACTTATTAATTTATTATGCATTATAAAATATATATATTTTCATTCTACGATATATAAACACATCACAATTCAATAAATATCTCTATATTTAATTTGTTATTAGTCTAATTTTTCAATTAAAATATCCGAAGACTAATTACTTTTGATATAAGGGGCGGAACCAGGGGTGCGCAGGAGGGCAGCCGCACCCCCTACTAAAGTGGTTTTATACATATTCTATGTTGCTCATACACAAAAAGGCATTGTGGAGTAGCGGTTGGCGGGGTTCTTTGTCCTTGAGTGACCCGAGCTCGACACCTTTACACTACATTTATGTAACTTTTATATTTTCCTTCAGCAAAATGTGTTGGCTAATTTTAAAACATAATATAAATTAATTCAAAAAAATGGCAAATTGAAAAGCTTTAACCAAAAATATTGGAACGTGCACACATGTACGTTTTTTCACTTAATTTTGGTTCTTTTTTTAAAAAAAGAATTCACCTTTTATTTTAAAAAAATTTGGTTGAAAAAAATTTAACAATTCATAAAATATACATTTGAAATATACTTTTAATAGTCCATAAAATAAATACCAAATAAATTATAATATAAAACATTAACATACATGCATAATTATCAATTTATAAGTTACTTAATTAAATAATTAAAAAATAAATTATCTTCATTTGCTCAAATTTAGATATCAATAATTGAATTACCATGATTAAAATATTATTTTTATCTTTTTATGAAAATTTGATTGCCATAAATATACGAGAGATGAAGTATTGAATACTTTAATAACATATTTTATTACTCTTATTTTTAGATAATTTATTTTTTATTCTACTAAATTAATTTTATTTTTATAATCATTTTTATTAAAATATATGTATAAAAATACTATTGATTGTTAATTTTTACATCTATGTCAATTAAATATTTATATATTCTTTGATAATTAATCATTTAAAAATGTTAATTCCCCCCCCCCTAAATTATTTTCCTGGTTCCGTCCTTGGATATAATGTTTTTGGACAAAATAACAAAACGGTAATATGAGTTTGTTTATAAGTTGGGTCGAGTGTTGATACGACATGAAAATTGATGATATGCTATCATGAATGTGAAAATTTTGGGGAATAAAAATACAGTTAATGAGAACAAAATAAAGTTTATATCAAATAAATGCAATAAATGGTCCCTTATCTTCACTTTATTATGATTATTTCTATTAAATGGAATATAAGTTCGTCATTAAGTTACAGTGATATATTATATTATGCTTCACGGGAAGTTTGAGTCACGTTGTGCATCAAATTTTCGCTATTTTGGGAAGGAGTAGATTTTAGTTTTTTTTATAAAAAAACAAGACATGATTGTCCATATTTAGTCAACAGACTTATATTTTGGCAGGTTTTCCAACCTTGAGGGCCAAGCTTGACTTGTGTCGATTAATGTATTTTTTTTCCAGTCCACCACTAAACCAACATTTCATCTATTCCAATCATTCTATTTTTTATTTTTGTATGGTTCAATAATTTTATTTATATTATATGTAATTTAGTTTTAAAAATTTTGGTTAAGTTTGATCAATGAAGATATTTTTACGGATTCCCGATATTTATAATATTAATTAAAACTAATCACTTACCTCCTTGGATATGATTTTTTGTTTTGTTTTTTATTCATTGTGTACTCATTGACGGCGTTAAGCTAAACGATGGTTAGGTAGTGGGTTTGCAACTTATTTGTAGATTTCCAATGATAATAAATGCTATTGATTTTTTTGCCATCTGATTGAAACATATATAATTTTGGCTTTAACGAAGATATAAAAGCAATTATAAAAATATTGACAAACTGGGCACGTAATTAATTTTGGTCCCACCTAGTAGCTATACAGTTGATGCATCACATACATAAATATCGGTCATATTTCTACACATTCGTTCTAACAAATATCAACACACATACAAACATATAAATACATATTTATGTATCTTGATATTTACAAACACCCGGTCTATATTAATATTTTCCCATAAATCTTCCACCTTCGACCAAGTTCACTTCCATTACTATTACTTAGTAATTTTTTTTGTCATATTATTATTTAATTGATTGATTTTAGGATTATTATCATAATATTCTAGAGAATACTACAAATCCTTTGAATTCAGTCTTACCATTCGTTTAATGGGGAATCACAAAACACCCAAATCCCATAAAATTAAATTAAATGCCCCCACACTAAAACTTATATATATATATATATATATATTCTATGTAATAAATATTATTCTCGTCACTTATTTAAAAAGGCTAAAGCACCGAGTAGGGCTTTTATTCTTTTATCGTAAATCAATTAATTTATTCACCAACATGCGAGAACTTATGTTGACAACAATGCATTGTCTAATAACCGTCATCTATTTTTTAATATAAGAAGTCTCATGATCGAATGATATATCACCCCTAAAGTTTAAAATAATAATAATAATAATAATAATAATAAGAGAACTTATGCTCGAGTTAGGAAGAGACAGTCAAGCCCACCTTTATTCCACTTATATTTTCATTTTTTTGTCTTTAAATAATATATATTCGGATATGCAAGCAATGCCTCACTTACAAAAGTAGGGATGCAGACATCAAGAATTATTATTCATTTTCCCGACTTTATTCCATTTTGTATGTTAAAAAAAGCATTTTAATTATTTAAGTTGGTAAAATTAATAAAAAGAATCATGATTATAAAAAAGAGATTTGGTCATCTAACCTAGCAAGGACCATAATAAATAGATATGCTTACATGTGGTGTTTAGCTTTCATGCAATGGCGGGATCTCGAGTTGTCATCAATGAATACACTGACCAAAAACAGAAAATAAAATATATTTTGTGATTGTTATTCTCTACCAACTTTAATTATTATTCTCTATATATTTTTAAGTCTCACAATCGTTTCTGGGATAAATAAGAAAAGAAAAATATGTACTCATTTCTTTGTCATATGATGGAGAAGAGAAAGTGAGCAATTTTCTGAAAATGGACGAAGAATTTATTCTTATCGAATAACAAAGGTTATTGTTACCTCATTTTTTGGTTCGATTTTGTAACAATGAATTAATATACGAAAAATACCAAGAACATCAAGATTTTTTACATGGAAACTCCGGGGGAAAAACCACGGGACATAGTCCAGCATGAATCTTCACTATAATGCCAAGAATTTACAATAGTTGATGTTTTTGCACCATAATGCAGGAAAAAATGACAACATCCATAAAATCAGATCTCTCCCCCATCCCAGCCGATGAAGCAGCCCCCCTCCTTCTCCTAAAACTTATTGTTTTATTGATCTTATCTCACCCTTAATGGGCTCCCATAATGGGCCTTAGCCTTTTATTAGTTAATTAAATGGGCCACAAAATGGGCTTGGGTCAAGAAAATGGGCCCTAGTATTTTACGAGACCGGGTCGAGCCCATAGAGCTCGGGTCCAAACCCCACCGGATATCGGGGTATCAGTTATTATGGAATCATAGATAATATCACATGTAGTTTTTAACTGTTAACTATACTTAAATCTATCGTATATTGAATTAATTTATATACATCTGGATTGAATGGTTTCATTGCGTTAATATAGTTAAAAAGTTTGTATTTGAATTAACTCCAACAATTAAAAATTTGAAATACCTTCATCTTGCTAAAAAAAACCCTAACTTAATATAACAAAAGGTATTTATCGATATTTATATATCTTTAATCGAAATTTTAATCACACATTGGTATCATGATCAGTTTCAAATTTAAACTTTATATTAGTCGTGGCAGATGAAAACGGATTTGGTTGGATATAAACGATATGAATGAAAGATGGACTTCATTGAATACTTAGGTTGTGTTTGGTTTAAATGATTTGAAAATGAGTAAATTTGAAATTTTCCACTCAAATCCATCATTTATGTTTGGGTAAGAAATTGAAGTAAATATTTCAAATTTCTTCTTCTTTTTCATACATATTCCTTTGCAGTTTGAAAGGATTTGAAATGACAATATACTACATGTCATTTTAAATACATGAATTTTAAATGATTAGTTTTTAAATCCTTTTATCCAAATCAAATCCTTCCATTCAAAATTTATATAAAAAATAAGAGCATGGGAAAATTTATATAAAAAAAAAACTGCAATGGGTATGGGAAAATTTGTATAAAAAAAAAAACAAAGAAAGAAAAGAAAGAAAGAAAGATACAATTTCCTATTAAGAAGATGCAAAGTTATGTTTTTTTTCATCATCTAACTAAAGATAAAATCTTGTGTAAATATTATATTTTAGTGTTTTGTAAAAATATATGTCATGGGTAATGTAATATGAGTGTTAACGAGTGTGAAAACAAGAAGTCCATAGCCCATAGGTTTAGCAAAACAATAAGCTTTGCCCGTGGGTCGGCTCGACCCCTCATTCAACATTCAAACTTAAATATCATTATGCTATGTTGAGGTTATTTAAAAGTAACAATCAAAATGGGGTAACAAGATGCATGGGACGAGCAAATATGAGGTTTTACCACTGTCCCCGGCATATAGCGACACACGGAATTTTGATGTTATCCAAGGGTAGTGACAGTGCCCTAGGATGCATCAACCTAGTCATTTCAAGGGTTATGATGCTTTTACGAGCAATGCTCATTGTTACTTGGAATTTGGTAGAGTGTCTTTCCAGATGAACAATAGCTCTTCCCCAATGTAGGATGAGCTGTCCTGAAAATGGGTTAGAAAGGGGCCAGAGAAGGTTATCCGAAGAAGCCCCTCCGATGATCAAGTCAATATATGAAGGAAAAAGGGGTAAAGCTTATGCAAATGTCTATAAAAAAAGTTCGTCTTTCCAAATGACAAACCTGATATATATATACTATGTGAGGTTTGAGAGAAAACTTGTAGCTGTCTGAGCATTTGTGGGACCACCGACAACTGTTGCACGCCTGTACGTTGCATCTAGCTTTTAAGATCTTATTCATACATAGATACTGTCCGCGTCCTTGCCATGCGAGTTGTTCCCTGATTGGTTGATCCTGATACGGAGGACCATACTAACGACTAGCGGTATCTCCCCACACGGGGACCACACTAGGGGTACATACTTGTCTCCAATCCTGGATTGGCGTGGTAAATTTCATTTCTAAAGTGACTTGTCATTCCAATCAAGGTAGTGAGTGCAAATCGAGCTCACATAACGAACGAATGCCGAGCTGAGGTGTCGAGTTCCATAAGCGGAGGAGAGAACATATCGAGCTCAGACGACAAGTGTGTTCCGAGCTGACGTGCTTGGTTGAGGGCGTACTTTCATACTGCGCTGAACTTAGCTCAAGGAAATATAGGCATGCCGGGTGAGTTTCAATGGGCATTAGGTCAACATCAGTAACAGTTAGATTCCTGAGACATCCGTACTGGGCCACAAACAAAGAAGACGGGTCGGGTTATACCCAAGGAGTTAGGGTCGAGACCGTACTGACACCCATTATCATTTCAGATAGAAAAATTTTATGATTGGAGCATCTCATCTAACTTTTGCCTGTACTGGGCCAAACCCTGTGAATCCAAAGACAATAACAATAAAAAAACTTCAGTCCATTCAACAAAATGTAGAAAGCAGAAGCCGAATGAAAAAATAGGAGACTCGAAGAAAAGGAAAAAGGGACAAAAACTAATTTAGCATGAAGCTACTATGTGTGATTTTAAATTAGTTCAAACTCATTACTGCAATGGAGATGAGATCTATCTGGACTCCAACTAAGTTGAGACTTGTCCACGCACTACTTAATTTGCGCGAGATTTATACAATCAGACGCAGCTGTGATTTTACAGGACAAACATATATATTGCATCTCTGTTTGATCAAATTAGTTTTAGATCAGAAAATTCTTGTGTGACCAATAACATCGAAATAACAGAATATCACGGACAAGAATTCCAGTCAAATACACATCTCTTAAAAGTTAAGTATATGCATAAAAGAATAAAAGAATATCTCTTCTTTTCATCAAAAAAGTCATATACCTTAGTATAAGCATAAAGACTTGATTCAGTTGGTGCCACTGGACTACCCCGACGAATAAATCTCCCCCTTTAAAAATGTAAAGCATCGGTATCCCAGTTGATAGTTCCAAGCTAATAACCTGAAAAGGATGAAGAGAGTACCTTTTTTCATTATACACAGACAAAACATGATAGCCAAAATCATTAAGTTGAAAAATTGCATCTCTTGAGGTTTCAGCTTGTCTAGATACATAATAATAGATCTTTCATATCTTCACTAAAAATTTGACTCCATTCTCTCGCTTGTTCACTCTCATCGTGCAAAATAATTGGAACCTATTTGTGGATTGAAGTGTTTTGACAAGTCAAAGTATTGAAGAAGTACCCATTCCCAGGATAGTTGAACATGAATAAAACGGGGTTAAACACTGTGGTCTGGGAACGAGGCTTGTATCACAAAAACTTTGCTCTTTAGAGCGATAAGTTCCTGTTCTCAAAATAGCAACATCTAGCCTGAAACCTTTTGAGATCAACTTCAAAGAAACATTTCCATTCTCTTGATTGCCGCACGAATTATTGAAGTAACCACAAGATTGAATAGTCCCTATTGCTTGGTCAAATGATGTTACGGCCATTCTAAATCTGAACCAAGGTAATCAAATAAGTTTGACTATTTGTATAATAGAAAGTTTGATGCTTTTCACCTCACTATTCTGGCACATTGCATACTTTTGTTACACTGGCCATTCACATAAATACATCAAAAGCGAAGAGAGAACCAGAGAAAGAGCTCCTCATTCTCTTTCAAGAAGAGTTGCATAAGCTCTTATCAAACACAAAGGTGAATTTCAAAACACAAGAAAGACAAATATGAGAGAAATTAATGAACTTTCGTAGACCTTCAACTAATAGTACATTGTTTGCTTACGGTGAAACAAATAAAAATTGTAAACCTTAGAAACTATGAATATTTCCTGGCTAATGCAAACTGCTTGGCTTGAAAGCAATCAACTTGAACAAATCAATAAAACTACGTTATCGGGAGATATCAAAAAAACAATTAATCCATCAAGAGTTCAAGACATAGATAGACTATAGTTTGGTTGATGTTACTGCACACACTGATCAACCATTGAATGACGTCCAAAGATTTATATCTCGTACAGGACACTGTCCATATGGTAGCAACTACTCAACCATATACTGCGGAGGCACAATTCGGAAGAAGCATCCAAATAAATACTATGTAAATGTCTCCACTAAATCATCTATCTCAAACGGATTCGACTTATTGAATTAAATTGATTTAACCATTCGTTTCATTTTGACCTAAATTTTAGCCCACCCTACCCTAAAAATTACAAAATGAAGTTTGATTTCATGCGTTACCGGATGAGAAATTAGTACGTTCAATTCAATTATTGATAACAAAACACCAACAAAAGTATTAACGTCGTTCATTAAACACTGCCAAACTCCTTTGCTTTTGGGGAATTCGATGTGATTTTGCATTATATTCCATGTTCCAACTACCACGACGATCGGTAAAAGTATGTTGGCTGTTGGGGTTAGATTTAAATTCGACCACTTTGTGCACATAAAGAAAAGCATCTCTGATACTACCAATCATTCCTTAGTACTTACTGCTTGCATCCGGAGCACTACGATGCACGAACATTTCTAAAAAATATTTGGTGCAGTATCGGATATTTTTAAGACATGATATCTATCGGACATGTTATGTGCTATGTCCTTAATTTTAAAAAATAATGTCCGACACACGTGTCGGACACGGCCGAGTGTGTCCTTAGTTTAAAATAAAAAAAAATATAGTCTGATACGCGTGTCGGACAACAACACTAAAATGCCACTTTTGGGATTAATTATACAATTTCAAAAGTTTTTGACTAAAATAAAATTTGAACCTATTTGTTAAACTTTGTGCTAATTGAAGTGATATGCATTGATATTAGTATGAGTGATACTATGATGATTTCAGTGACGTGTATTTATTTATACGCTAAATTTGATTAAAAACATATTTGTGATGTAATTTTTTATTTGGACTTACTTGTTAACGTTTATGTTAATTGATTTAATATATATTTGATGCTAGTTGATTTAATATATATTTGATGCTAGTATGAGTGATACTATGATGATTTTAGTGACATACATTTATTTATATGCTTCTCGAATTTGATAAGAATATTTGTATTGCTTTTATATGCTTTTAGAATTTAAAAAATATGAATTTTAGTATTTTGTAATATAGTACAAGTATAATATATATAAAAGTATACACGTGTGTCTCAGCCGTGTCTTATCCTGAAAATTTTGAAAATTCATGTCATCATGTTCGTATCGTCGTGTTCGTGTCATCGTGTCAATATCCATGGATCCTTGGGAGTCACTATATTTAGTGAGAAATTTTGATACCACCCGAGGAATAAGATGGATTCATCATTCGTGTAGACATCAAGGATGACGATGCAGCATCAAGCAGTTTACTGAAGATACTTAATGGGCCGCTTTTAGCAAGTGTGGCTTTGTAAAATATAATGGGCTTCTCTCACTTTTCGATTTCAGGGCCTAGTTTATAACAAGAACATATATAGAAGGCTATTCATATCTACGAACACAAATAACTTGCACTCCTTTTTTTTCCCTACATTGAAAAATTATCTCTAAGCCTTCTTTAACTGAATAATGTTTCTTTAATCAAAAGATTAAGGTGGTACGTTTCAAAGTATGGTTTTAGAATGTTATGTTAAGCTTGTAATTTAGCAAATTACTGTCAAAACTTTTTTGATTTTGCAAGGTGAAATGTTAATGAACTCTTATTATGGATGCCAATGAGTACGGTTTAAACCAGCCCCGTCTGGCCGGGTCAAAACCCGGTCAAACTGGTCGATCCAGGGCTGGTTTGGACCCAGTCAAAATGGATTTTTATTAGGGACCAGACGGTTGTGGTTTGGTAAAAAAACCCGCCCCGTTATAAATATTAATTTTAATTTTTCCTTTCTGTTTGATGATTGGAATGCCAAATTAATTTTTTTGAAAAAATCTATTGCATTTGTCTGCCGTATTTTTTTTTTTTTTTGGATCTTTGAGATTGTCTAAGCAGGTGTTTGATTTTGTTTTGGGGGGCTTTCTTGGTTTTCAGGGTATTAGCATGCCTGGAATTGGCATGGATGGGATTCATGAAGATGGGGTGGTGAATGAGGGAGGTGCAGATAATGGAAGAGGATGAAGAGATTATAAAGCAATCTGCACATAAAAACAAAAAAACAAAAAACAAGGGTTCGCGGTTCTGGCGGGGCGGGTCTAGTTGGCGGGGCGGCGGGAAGCACCGGAAGAAAACCAGAGATATATAGCTGTTCTACCGGCCTATATTTAGTATCAGAGGCTCCAATTAATCATAGAAATTCACGGTTTTAACCTATATTTGACTGAAAAATATTATTTATATAGTATATATCGTTAGGTATAAAGGTCTCACATGTATTTACTGTAGTATACATATATTTTCACACATATAGTCGATCAAAGGATAAAAAAACTTAATACTTAGGATTGCAAACTAGATCATTTAAATACCATTCTTCTTCAGTTTACTTGGGACATCAAGAATCAAAATTTTCACGTTAAAATGAATAAATAAAATATATAATTTGTAACCCTAGCTTGTTAGGGCCTGAAATGCACATAAGTTCGATGCATGTTGCGCTAGTTTTCCCCCTAAAATGTATGTATTCGACGATGTATTTTATTTTAGTACATATATAATCCACGAAGCTATTGGGGCGGAGGAATCTCTATAATTTTTTTATTTAATATTTTCCCCATCTTTCTAAAATCTGTGCATGTGCCTGAAGCTATATAGATACACCATCGACACTCCCCCAAAACTCATATGTATAGTTCCTCGGTTAGGAACATTGTTTGGGGTCACCTCCCACAAGGCTTGATTTTCTTACTCTTCTTGCCTTTCTCCCCGAAATGTCCACTGTACTGGCCTAAGTGCTCCCCTTCTCGGATTAGCATTATTCCGAGGATGGGATTATTGCCCACTGGTCCATCGCGGGGTCCTTGCCTTCCTCCAAATCTACCAGCTCATCTTCCTTGTAAATGTCTTCATCGGAATTGCCCCTCCCTGTACGGTCCACCTCGACCTCTCTTCGGCCCCATTTGATTCATGGCTACTTCCCGATGAGGTCTCATCGGGTGATACTGATCAAAATTCCTTTCATTTGTTCCAATTGTTTATCCAATCTAATGGGTTCGCTGACAGCTTTCATATCTTTCATCTGCGTCATTTTTTGAGCTTCCTCTAAGTTGATGTACTTAGAAGCTCTTCCAAGCAGCTCGTCATAGTCAGGATGTGGTTTTTTAGCCAAAACTCTGAACAGATCTCCTTCGCGTAGTCCCTGGGTAAAGGCGCTGACCAGTATCTCTGAAGTAACATGAGGGACGTCAAGGCATGCTTGATTGAATCTTTTCAGAAAACCCCGAAGAGATTCTTTTTCTATTTGCTTGAGTCCGAACAGACTAAGGGATGTTCTCTTGCAACTTCTACTGCTCGCAAACTGATGCAAGAATAATAAGCTAAATTTTGGGAATGAATCTATGATCCCCGATGGCAGCTGGTTAAACCAAGACTGAGCAGCTCCAGCTAGAGTGGTCACGAAAACTCTACATTTCACTCCATCTGTAAGTTGGAGTGAAGCGTTCTCAAATCAGGACAAGTACTCATCGGGATCTGCACTGCCATCGTAATTCCCCACATTCAATGGAAATTGGATGGTAAGGGATCATCAACAATTTGAGGAGCAAATGGGGTGCTCCTCCGCAGTGGATAGATACGCTCTTTCATTTTACTGTGCATCTGGTGCAACTCGTCTTTTAAATCTTTCATCTGGTGATGTAAAGCTTTGTCACCCTCCTCGCCCATTTGACTGGATAGATCCTTAACCCCCTTCCTTCTTTCAGCCCCTTTGAAGAAGCTAAATCTTCTTCATCTTCAGTGATTTTTTCTGGCTGTGGTGGAGTCATAAATTGTTTCATGACTTCCCCCACAGTTCTAGCAATCACCTCAATTAATTGCTCCACATGCATTCCTCCAGCAGGAAATGCCTAAGGGACATTTTAAGATGATTCCATATCATCTGTTTCTCCTTCCTGCACGAGGGACGAATATGAATGGGGGTATGGTATATTCCCCCTCTAAGTTTGTCCACGGCCTATCCTTCTGACCATATTTCTTTTCTTTGATTTTGGTAAGAAACTTCTTTCTAATTCAACGTCTTTGCTCGAAATGTTCTCACAGAAGATACCAATGATGTGTTCGCTATTTCTCATGTTCGGTAGAATTAAATGTGTGCAAAAAATAGATAGAAAACACCACAAATTTTATGTGGTAAACCCTCAGAAAATGAAGGAAAAACCACGGGACATTGTCTAGTATAATCCTTACTATGAAAATTTGAATGTGTTACAGGACTTTGATACAACACACGAATACAGAACTATTAAACAAGAATATCAGAAAAAGTAAGAGAAATCATCGAAGACTAAGTGCCCTCTCTTTAAAGTCTTTTTCTGCATAAAAAGTTCAACCTCTGTGATGAGACCCTAAGTACGTATTTATAGTGTTGATCTTGGTGATTAATTGGTGGGAAATCTGGAACACGGTTTCCCTTGATCGTGGCGTTAATGTGGCAAGTGTATCCGAGAAATTCGCATCCCATTAATACGCGCTTATTTCCACTGGTTAATTTGTTGATATTACACCTGGGTCTTCAGCTAGCCTTTGACCTGTATGCCGAGCAGTGTTTTATAATGTTCGGATATATTCTATTCGGTACCTGCTGTTTGGCTATATTGTGTACGGTACTTGCAGGGGATTTTACCCGAGAAAACTAATATGTCATATGACATCAAGTTTCGAAGAGAGGTAATTCCTCGTCCTTGTGATACTGGAGGGCATTTACAGATGAGGCCCCGTGGTCGTGGTCGTTAATCACATGTGTTGCATTACTCTTGTAGGTAGTTTGAATGTTATAAATGTTTGTGAGTAATGTTATATATTCAAACTCGGATTATAAACGAACAATAAATGTACAATACAATAAAATTTGAATCGACATGAAGGGCGGAGAATTAAGATAGATCGAGATTCGATAATTTCCACGATAAAATCAGAGAGAACACTATAATTGTTATGTGAATTTGTTTCGGTGTAGAAAATGGAGGGCTTCAGTCGGTTATGTATACTAAAGAAGACGTCATCTTGGATGATGTCTTCCGCAAAAAAATAATTTTATTGGAGGTGCAATCTACCCAAATTAGAAGATGACATTTGAGATGACGTCTTAAAAAAAATTATTTTTTATTGAAGATGATATCTTAGGTATCGCCTTCAATTATTATTTTTTTCCAGACTTGAAGACGCCATTTTAGGTGGCGTTTTCAAATGAAGTCGCTACTTGAAGTGGTGATTTGATATTTTCCAAAATCTATTATTTTGTTAAATATTTTTTTGTTTTCGAATATGAAATTAAAAAACTCTTGACGGACATTTCATTAATTTTAAAATAAAAAATCTATAGAGATTCCTGATACGTGGCCCACAAATAATATAAATAAAAATATATAATTATTATATTGTATGTTGTAACTTGTAATTTGGTAGACAATGAGCTGGTGCATACAGGGTCTTGAAAATAATGTTGGACTGTGTAAATTTATTACAAGTAGTCGTCACCGCACGGACACATCTACTCACACATACCCCAGCTTCTCATTTTATTCATTTTTATTTCTCCCTCTCATTTTTTTTCTTCTTCATTTTGTTGGTATTTTATCCTTTCTTTAAAAAATTTATACAATGGAAAATAATTACAGTCACAATAGTGTTATAATGAAATAATTCTATATGAAATTAAATTACCACTTAACAATAAATTCAATCTAAAATATAAAGAGTATTTTGGTAAATGAAATTCTAATTAGACAGTTATTTAATGTAACAATCTGTTATTCAATATTGTATAATGTTGTTTTATGTTATGTATAATATAAAATATTAATGTATATATGGATGGTAAAATAAGATAGTGATATTCAGGACTTGCGGCATTTTTCTCATTGAAAGCAGGTGCTTATTTTAATTAATGTCGATTTATTAGCAAGATTACTTATGCCCATCCTAGAATATCAAGAAAATATTATTATAATTTTTTTTATAAATTAAGTAAGATCCTTTTTCATCATAACCAATAAAAAGTAAAGCATCAAAAGATTCAGACCACATTATGTTGGTGTTTGATATTGTTTTTTAAAATTATTTATCTGTTTTTTCAGACGAAAAAAGAGATTTTGAGTGTTTATTACATTGCTTATGCTATTACATCTCTAAAAATAAGTAGGTAAAAACAGAGCAGAAAAGCAAGTCATAAGATGATTTTCACTGATTTTACTGATGTGATGGAAATTTTGTAATATTTTGAAGTTCATTTTTCTAATTTTAGCAAAAACAACATAAAAATATTTTGAATAGGCAATTACAAACATACCCTAAATACAACATAATAATAACCAGGTGTATGAAGATATTCTAATAACAATACTTATATTATGAATTAAGTATCTTAAACTAATGGTCCAAAGATTTCTTTTATTTAGATTTACTTTCTTTAGATTGTATAGTACCAATAATTTGAAGATTCTGATTTTTATTTTTTTGTTGCATGAAGCCATTTTTTGAATTTTTTTTTGATGTATAAGGTATCCAGGCTTTCACCTGACTAGTCTTTGGGTGACGGAACCGGCCCCTCAACGCCACCACTAGGTAAATCGAGAGCTGACAGACATCTGTGGGAGATGACCTACAGGCCACGACCCCAGAGCTCACCCCCACAATATTTCAGCATGGAATGCGCCCCACACGGGAATCGAACCTGACGTCGATGGAATTATCCCTACTTCACCACAAACCTTACCAACTCGGCTATGCCCCTGGGGGCGCATGAAGCCATTTTTACACCTTCCTTTCGATGTTCAAGAAATTAAATTACAAAATCTAATATTTGCAATTTTTTTCTTTTTAGTTATATTAAATTAATTTCAATCACAAATTTGATATTTTAAATATAGTATAGAATATTCCACGCTGTTGAGGTTAATAATTCACTTTCAATATTATATTTATCACATGTAAAATCAATCGTAGTATTGTCGCATTATAGTATTTAAATAGAGACGAAGTGAGTGCTAGACAAAGCAATCGTCGCACTTAAATGGTATAAACTGAACAAAAGATATAAGGATAATAAAAGATAAATGTAATAATATATCAATTCCCAGAGAGAATATAGCGGACTTAATTTTTTTCGCACACTACATATCTCGAATAAAAATCTTTGAGTTTCAAAAAAAAATATTACAAAACTTCTTTAAAAAAAAAATTGAGCTTTTACCAAATAGGTTAAACCCAAAATTACAAAAATGCATCTACTCTATGTACTAGAGATGTCAAACGGAGCGACGGCACGAACACGACACGACACATTTTGCTACAATGTCGTGTCGTGCCGGGCCATAGGGTGCCGGCACGGCACGACACGACATGAACAATAGAATTTTTTTTTAATATGTAACGATCGATTGGCAGTCATGTGCCGATCAATCGTTACTAGCAAAAAATAAAAGAAATAAAAAAACTTGAACTGTGCCGACACGGCACGATACGTATAAGTTGTGTTGGACCATGTCTATTGTAGAAATAAACTGGCATGACATGATCCGTTTCCAAACCATACCGACACTATCGGCACGAATATCGACATGACCCTTTTGACACCTATACTGTGTACACATAATTTGACAACTAAATAAAATATATATTAAAAGGGATAGTGGTGAGATGGGGCGATGGGCTCCCCAAACAATAATGCAAAAACTCCTTTCAAGATTCGTCAGCAAAAACTCAATCAACGGTCCAGATTCCCTCCTCCATTTCTGGCTCTCCCTTTATCTTCCCCACATTCTTAACACGCCTCACTCCTCTTCTCTTCTCAAAATCCTCAGTTTCAATTTTCTTAATCAACTAAAAATCCATATTTCTCCTTTCTTAGACAGTCACACACGAAGATATTAAATCGGAATATGTTAGGAAAGAGGGCCAGGAGACCACCCATAAAGAGGACTACCAGCATGACGGAGTTCAGTTTGGGCCTTCCCGCCCCCACAAATAATCAGCCTTATAACGTCGGATCCGCCGCCAGTTCTCCAAGAAACCGCCGTAGCTCTGCTGATTTCGTGGAGACCTCTCATTTCTTGAGGGTTTGCTTTCTTTGTCAACACCCTCTTGTCCATGGTCATGATATTTACATGTATAGGTTCGTAATATTTATATACGTTACTCTCATGAATATTTGTTTTTTCATTGCTTTTAGCATATATGTGTATTATCCATGCAGTTTCATGTTTCTATGAAGTGAAGCCCACAAGACGTGAATGAATATATATGGTATAAAATGTTTGTATTAATGCAAAAAACTGAGAGCAGGGATTATTCAAAATCGATGCTCTTTAATCGAATCTGGTTGATATTTTTGAAACAAAACTTTAGATTCGGTAAAAGTGCAAGAATTTAATAATATTTTGGTTTATGTCTTGGCAGAGGTGACAGTGCATTTTGCAGTCTGGAATGCAGACAACAGCAGATGGTTCAAGACGAAAGAACAGAGAAGTGTTCCGTGGCATCAAAAAAAGATGCAGGAACCTCCGGTTCCGCCGCCGTCGCCGCCGGACCCCAAGTCCCGGCCAAAGGCGAGAGGGTCGCGGCCGTGTAGACAGTACTACATATTTATGTACCCCACCTTATTATTGTAGTGGACGTATGTGGGGCTGCTCTTCATTATTTTTTTCACCTAAAAAATTATTGAGAAAATTATGAAATAGAACAGGTAATTAAACAACCTGGAGTACTATGTGTTTGGCTATTTCCATGTATCTTTTACTTGTACCAAGCTAGCTAATCCACATTTTGTATTACTACTATAATTAAGATGCAGCTAAATGCTAAATATATATTTGTATTTTGATCCTACGCTTTTTCATTTATCGAGCCTCTTAGTTATTTTTAAGTTTACAACAACAACTAAGTCTTTAATATCTATAAATAAATCGAGATTGACCTTGAGCTATTTAGGTTTGAATTTGATGCTATTAACTCACTGCATTTATATGTTTGTCAACTTTGCAATATAAAATTTCATTTTCCAACAGAAAAATAAATTATTTTTTGAAAAATTCAAACAAGAAAATCATTAATTAATCACGTATAAAGATTATTGCTACATTTCAGTTGAAAATAATGGCCATAATCATATAATGGTCCATTGCTGATTTCATCTCTTGTTCTTTGACTCTTTCATATTTTAGAACTCGTATGAACAAGCAAGGGAAATATTATTTTTTATATTAGTTTTAAGTAGTCTGCAAGTGTTTCCAAGCATATAACTATAAAATTATTACTTATTGTAGTTATTTTTATTTGAAAATAATTGATTCATGTGTCCACATTCATTCAAATGAATGTATACACGTAATAATATCCCGAGGTAAACTGTAGAAAAATATTGAGTATTATTTATATTTTCTCCTCTACAGATCAATTTCTGATATTGATGTCATAGGATGAATCAGTCTATTCATCCAATACAAGTGCTGAACAAGAAATACCATAAACGCAGATTACCCGAACAATGTCAATACCTGCTCGGCCCATTAGTCAAAAGATATCGGAAGACCCGGACTTTACTGACAATTAAAGCAGATGGATGAACGTTTGCGCGGATTTCTCGGACATGTATGGAGTCGGTCACACCACGATCAGAGACATATCATGTCCCAAATTTGATGCATATTAACTGCCATATTAAGCACTATATATACAAGCTCAAGGTCACGTAAAAAAAGGGTTGAAATATCTGGCACAAAGATCACTAGAAGAGCATAATATTTTTATGTTCGGTCTTTCAAATCTATTTTATTTTCAATGCTCAAATATTGTATCAAAGTCTGTACAATCATCGTTCATAGTAGAGAATTTATACTGGACAAGGTCCCATAATTTTTCCCTTCGATTTGCGGGGTTTTCAAAAATTGTGATATCTTATCATACTAACATAGAAAATATAGAATCACGTCATGTATATTATATTCATATACTCCAGGTGGATTCTACTGCCACGTATTTTTTTGGGAAAATTAAACACTATACATGTTAATTATATATATAAAATAATAAAATAGAGGAATATACGTGTTTTTCCTTCAAATGAAATTACAACTATGTGGAAGATGGCAATTTAAGCTTGAGAGTGAAGCTTGGGACCCATGCAAATTATTTTTCACGTTGGGTTCCAAATTTTTCAATTATCACCTTTGGAGATATTGGGGGTGCACCGTGTATCTATGCACCACCACAAAATTTTTATTTATTTTTTTGTCAATATATTCCAATCATTCTATATTATTTTATTTTATATATAATTTGGAGGGATCTTATACTCATTTCATTTTGAGGGTTACTATAAAAGTGGAAAATATTTATATGGACTCGATACGAGTTTTAGTTATTGATTATTTTAATATAATTGGTCCAAATTTGGTGAAATGACGTGTGTGTGATATTATACTGTTTACAAAATATTTGATGAATTTTTTTATAATTTTGTTGTCAGCTCCACATTGCAAATAATGTCAATTTTTACTTTTTTTAATAATCAATAATTCTAAGACCCACTTGTGCAAGTGGGTGTGCGTCAACTTCCATTGATAAAATCTTTTCCAAGTTAGTCCAATAAACTATTATGATGTTTACTACTATAAAAATAAACTTTTATGATGTTTAATTAATTATTTGTGCGGTGTTGATTAAATTAAAAGAATTTAAAGTTTTGGCTGATCGTAATTTTTATTTTATTGTTTTTAAAGATAACACCGTAACAACAATCAGACATGTTACCACGTACCCCTTATATCCGAATCTCACAATTTCATGCAATGGAAAGTTTCAAATATAGTAACTGCTAAGATTATGTACATAAGTAGTGTATGTAATAGCGGGGAGTTATTTCTGTTATGACATGACTATTATTAAACATAGATGATTATCAAGTTAGGTTTTCGATTAAGAGAGATATCTCAATCTATGTTATTTATAAATTTGTATTCTACAATTAAAAATATAGGTTCTCATTTATTGAAACGACAAATGATTGATTCGAGCTCTACCTTGTCTTATAAGTGGAAGTTTGTGTTTATTAGAGTGCGTTTGCAAATGCTTCTCAGAAGTGTTTATCTATTTTTTGAGACAAAAAAATAGATTTTTGATTTCCTTGCTTATGTTACTACTTCTCTAAAAAAATAAGAAGCAAGTAATGAGCTGCTCTGGCTGTTTTTAAGTTGAACGGTGACATTTTTTTGTAATTAATTAAAGTTTATTAAGCTGTTTTTTATAATAGCAAATACTCAATGATTTTGCTTAAAAATAAATTTTTTTAACTTTAAACAAAAACAACGTAAATATGATTTATTTTATGTTATAATACAATATAATATGGTATTTTGCAAAAAACTATGAAAATTTAATTAAAATAAAATAGAAAGGGTGATCAAAAGCGTTATTATTTTCGCGCTAAATTCTTTTGGAAAACTATAAGCAAAGGCTAGAAATTAATTAAAGAAATAAAAAAATAATATGTGGAAGTCCAAATTTTTTGGATGCACGCAAACCAAGTAATAAATGAATCTCGATTGTCCTTTTTCTCCAAATTATTGGAGCTTATTAATATTTTTTTTACAAAATATTTAATTGAAAACGACGAAAGCATCAGAATTAATAAAAAATAAATCCAAAATTGCCAATTTGAGCTACTACATTTATTATATATCATTATAAGGTAGTTTGGACATGGTCCACCTCTTATGCTGCTACTATTATTGGAACCTTTCCAATTTTAGCTAGTTTTTTTTTTTCACAGTTGTCTTACATTCAAAATTAACAAATTATATTATTTTTTTACAAATACATAAGTTACTCAACTCGTTATCAAATGATTTTGAGTTAAACTCACATGCATTTTTAACATGTCATCATAGAATGCTTTTAAAGTGATTGACTATTCCGGCTACATGCTCACCGACATACGCATTATCAATCCACCTATTTGATTTAAATAATTTTGAGAGTTGTCCTATATTGAAATTTACAAATTATAACAACTCTTTATAAGATATATGAGTTACTCAACTCATTATCAATTGATTTTAAGATAGAACTTTAGATATTCTTAATAATTAGTATTCATACTATTAGTTACGCCCCAAAACAAGTACGAGTACTTACTTTTATTTTATTATTCCTCTACTAAGAATTATATTAGACATGAAATCTTTCTTCTACTATATATTAATCTATGGATGTCATTTTGCCTTTTCACCCATTTCGTCCTGGCTCTGGTGAAGCTTTTGTTTGTACGTATGTTGTTGGTTCTGCTTATTTAATTTGAAACATTGGAACAATTTAAACAATGTAATGAAAAGAGAAAGTATGCTGTAAAAGAAACATTATACTTACAACATCAAACAATCAAGCATTAGACTTACAGTTGTAGTTATAAACTGAAGACTTAATGAACAAGAATTTGGAAACAATTCTGGACGAGGCCACAGCAAGCCGTGTATCTGTAAACTCAAATTTGTCCGCTTTAGCTTCTGGCCTCTTGGACAAATGAGTTCCAAGGTACAAGGTTCAATCACCTCTGTTCGGATTGAGGCAAAACTCCGAGCAGACTACCTCGAACAGTAGCAGTGTGTAGTACTCTCAAAGCAGAATGCTATATGTATGTATGCAGATTTTCGGAATGATGAATACATATGGCTGAAGCAGCTTATATAGCTGAGCAGCAGACCAATCCAAATGTCTCAGAAATTAAGTGTAAATTTTAATGGGGTAGATGAAAAGTCTCAACACTTAACATCAGATTAATATGGATTTAAGTCTCACACTTAAATCTGACATCAATTCTGCAGGTAGGTGAAAAGTCTCAAACTTAATACTAAGTAGAATATGAAAAGCCAGGTAGATGAAAAGTCATTTCAAAAATCCGAGTAGTAAAAAGATAGAGTTGCATTCGCGGCAGCGATGCGCACGTGGTGAGGAGAGTCGAGACGACCGGAGCGGATGGACGGACGGCGCGCGAGGAGCACCCATCTTTTCTACTTGACTACACTCTATTGATTTGTATCTCATTATAAACAAAGCATAAGTGTCTCAACTTTTCAATGTGTGATTTTTTTAGCCTAATTGACTATTCATAATTAACTTACCATAATTTTATTCTCATTAACAAAATTAATAATAATTATTGGGCTTTTAATAATTAAAACCCAATTAATTTATTAATCCCAACACATGTTCCATATCAACGAAGCAAAACTTGGATTAAATAAATCTTTCACCTAACAAGAGGCTATTTTTAACCAATATTGTTGTACGTGGTTATTTATTGTGTTCATATATATGTATTTTTATATCATCTGCACACACTAATTTTAAGTTAACAAAATAAATGTCTCAAAAGGAATCAATTTTGGCAGTTTTACCATGCAAACAGGTTGAGGAAATTTTCTTATTTTTTCTTCGAAATAATTACATATGTCTCTTTTGTACAATATTTGTATTACAAAATTTTCCTTTATAGATTAAACAATTACATCTGCATCCCTTGTAGAATAACTGTAACACAATAACACAACTATAGTTTTTGAAATATATAAAAAACCCCTATGATTTGATATAAAAAAACACTGTAAGAAATTTAAATATAATTATTTAAACCAGAGAAGAGAATTTATTAATTATAAAAACTAAAAAAGTTGTATACATAGTTCACCCTTTAGCTTCTTGTAGTTGCGAATTAAGTGCACCTAACTAACTCACTGTATTGTTGAAGTGTCAGTTTCTGATTGAAATTTAAGTTCTTGTGAGGTTCAGTTTCTCCTTTAGTCCACTTGAATAATGGCTTATTTTATTGTTCTGAGACTGATGAAGAAGTACTTTATGATATAAAGATAATTTAATATGCATTACTTCCTTTACCGAATATTTGAAAATTTCATCAAAATCAAATTTCCAATCATGTTTCATGATATATTATGTGATAGTCAAAAATTACTATATACATGATTATATGGTTATTCATGGACTTATCATATGAGTTAAAAGGATAAAATGTATACTAATTACAATTATTATGTTGGGATGTAATAATGTTTATGAATGAACTTGTGTTAACTCCCATGATGCACGATGAATTCAACTTAAACTCTTTTAGTTACCAAACTCTATCTACCTAAATGTATGATTAAGGTATCGAGGCCTTATATTAGTGATATCAGTGCAGTTGTTAGATGATTGGAATTGAGTGAAGGGTAGTGTTAGCGAACGACTTAAATGAGTATTTGTTTATGAGCATATTGTTGCATGTTATGCATATTTGTGTATCATAAGTTACACTAATATGCTTGATGATATGAATCATATATATATTGATGACTAACATGAATCTAACATATGCATTGATTGTGGAATATTATTGTTAACCACTAATGTAAGCTAGAAATCCTGCTAATCCCAATGATGAAGTAGGGGATGCTGTAAGTATAAATGCAAACATTGGACATGCCAATCCCCTGCCACCACCAGCTGTGGGTCACGGACCTGCTGAACATCAGATATTACCAGGAGAATTGAGTTTGACTCAATTCCTGGGATTCCATACATCCTGTTTGAGGGGTCTGAGTCTGGGGAACAAGCTGAAGAATGGCTAGAAAGGATTGCACATATTTTTGTATCAACACCTTGTGCTAAGTCTGCATGGTTAAAACTAGCGGAGTTTCAGCTAGCAAAGAAGTCATCTATGTGGTGAAAAACGACGTTGATGGAACTGAGACTCAATTTTTGAACCGATATTTCTCAGCTGCTGCTAGACAAATGGAAGAAGACGAATTTACCAATCTGAAACAAGGTGGATGACAATATATGGTTATGCTCTCCAGTACTCATCGTTGTTGATATATGTACCTCATATTGCCACAAATGCTCATGCGAAGATGATGCATTTTCTGAAGGGCTTGAGGCCGGAGTTGTTTGATCGGGTTATTTCTAATAATCTCATTTCATTTGATGATGCTCTCACATGGGCTGAATTAGCATAGATTGAAGTTGATGCATATAAGGATGAAGTTCCACCATAGAAATCAACTCCTGACAGTTTGGAACCCAGAGGAGACCGAGAGAGCAACACCCAATTCAGCAGGGTACACTCAAAAACAAGTGGGACAGAGAAAATGAAATGTTTTCATTGTTGAGGACCTCATCGAACGAAAGAATGCACAGCTTGTTATGAATGTGGCAAGATTGACCACATCGCACGGAACAGCCCTAATCATGGAGGATAGCCATATTTCATAAATAATAGAGGGGGGCAGACTTCAGGGCCGCCCCATGGACAAGTTTATGCATTAAATAAGGAACAGGTTGTGGCAACTCCAGAAAAAGCGATTTCTGGTATGTGAATTATGTGTTTTTGTGTTGATGTTTATGGTAAGTCTATTGAAATTTCGAGGTCGAAATTTATTTAGTAGTGGAGAAATGTGACTCAAAAATTACTATATGCATGATTATGTGATTATTCATGGAATTGCCATATGAGTTAAAAGGATAAAATGTGTAATAATTACAACCATTATGTTGCGGATGTAATAATGTTTGTGAATGAACTTGTGTTAAGGGTTTAGGGTTTAAGGTTTAGGGTTTGATGGTGTTACCGAACTCTATCTACCTAAGGCACCGGTTGGTACATTTATAAGGATATGAGAGCCATGATTTTAACTATTCATCTCTCATTCACATATCATCCATTGTATCAAACGATGCCTAAAATGATTATACAAAGGTACACTTTAAACATTTGTTAAATCGTCGACCTTATGAACACCGTATGAGATTATGAATACAACACAATTTTTCTCACAGTTTCAGGAATATCATCTAACCCTCAAGCTGGCCAACTTTATTCGACCTGGCTAATAATATGTAGGCTGCCGATTCATTACCCCTGTTATTGCAAGGTAAGTAATTAATTTGCTTAGTGTGGTTCTGAAATGCCACTGTTTAAAAACTAAGTTTAAACACTTTATTATTCACATGCAATAATTTTTTTTAAAAAAGGAAAGAAGTTGAAACTCAAGTATCAAAGTCTTTGATTTACCATATTTTTTTTTACTTAAAAAAATGTTAAGTCCAATTAAATATCATAAAATTATTCAAAAACCATAAGAGTCCATTTGGATTGCTGGATATGAAGCCATGAATTTCAAATTCATTTGATTGTTTGGATGGATTTATGTTTGGTGAATTTCAAATCCATCCATTTCTTAATTTATGTAGTTGTAATGGTAATTATGATGGATTTGAAATACACATAAGATGGATGTCATTTCAAATTCATTATTCAAATCTCTCTCAAAATCAAATCTCATCCTCTAAATCCAATCCCTCAATCCAAGCCTAAAGGAAGACGGTCTAGTTGTTCAAAGGCTTGATCTACCAATCGTTCTGACTGGTTTCTCTGCACTGAACATGCTTCTTGAAACTGGAAGTGTATAGCTCAGACATGCAACTTGGAGGACCTAATACTATGGCGACAAATGGAGCTGTTCATCTCACAGTTTCTGATGATGTTGAGGGTATATCAGCACTTTTGAATTGGTTAAGCTTTTGTTCCACCAATACTCTGGTGTCCCACTCCCGAGTTTGACTTCCTCTGATCCTCCTGATAGCCCTGTTGAATATCTACCCGGGACCTCATGCGACACCTCTTCAGCTATACGTGGTACTGTGGATGCTACTAGGAAATGGCTTGGAGGTATATTCGACAAGGATACTTCATTGAGACACAGGAGGGTATGGTAAGAACTGTTGTGACAGGCCGTTGTAAACTTGGTGGAATGCCGTAGGAATTATTACTGCCGAGACTCGAACTCAGATGCTAGTAATTCCTGCCGATCCTGGACGGCTAGATTCTCGTGAAAGGGTCATCCCCCAAGCAGATCAGTTGTGGCATCCTCATTCTGCAGCTAAGACTACTCGAGCAATATTAGACTTCAATCAAGAAGGGCTGCCACTTTTCATGCTCGCCAACTGGAGAGGCTTCTCAGGTGGACATAGGAATCTCTTCGAAGGTATCCTCCAGACTGAATCAGAAATAGTCGAGAACCGTCGGAGTTACCGACATCCCATTTTCACACATTCCTATAATGGGCGAGCTTCGGGGTAGATCATGGGTGGTCGTTGTCTCGTTGACAGTAATGTTAATCCAGACCATGTTGAAACATATGCGGAGAGAAGAGCTGAAGGAAATATCCTTGAGCCAGAAGGTATGATTCATATCAAGTTTCGAACAGGGTAGTATTAGAATGCATTGGCAGGCTTGATCACAAGCTAATGAATCTGAAGTTGAAATGTTTGGAAGCCAGAAGCTCTGGAACACGTGAAACCATGGAAGATCTACAAAAACAAATAAACTTTTTCTTCAACTGTTCGATATCGGCAATTCTCCAAAGGATTTACTGGCGCGACCTCAAAGTCTTGATGCCATCCTGGAAAAGGTGAGCCATCAGAAGAAAGAAAAAAAAAACCACCACGATATTCCTTTTTTGCTTGCCTTGTTTGCTTATGTACAATAATTCTTACGAAGTAAATTCCAGATACTCCATCAATCAAGGCATTGGAGGAGCTTCGCTTGTGACCAATTCGCGGTGTGGAGTGCAGCGAACCCCATGCCATCAACTCGATGCTAAATATCGTTTTGTAGATTGGGGCAATCATTGCCATAAATCTTGCTGCCATGAAAGACCTTTTTTGTTAACTGCATGCAAAGAAAATAGCATGATCTTGACATGCATCAAATCTTTTATCTATCATTTGTCTATACTTACGTAACAACAAATGCGCCAGTTTGAAAAGCCACACGATTCTTGAAAGTGCCGAAATTTTGTTATTTTATTATATGGTTTTCACTTCTAACATTTATTTATTTATCTTAATACTAATTAAATAGATATATATATATATATATATAGAGCGACTGTATATTTAATTTATTTGTTAAAATTTCTTTTACTAATTTACAATCCAATGTCACATACCCGGATGGAAAGTGGAAACTAAGCTCCCACTCACGACCTATCTAACAAGCTACACTAAGTAAGAATTGTAGAATAATTAGTTCATAAGGATCACTGTTGTATAATCATTCATTAATTGATGCTGAAGCTTAAATGTGCTAAATTATTGAAAAATATAGTTATCACCCAAAAATATAAATTTTTTAATTCCATTTTAAGTTGTTTAAAAGTTTCGCCTTAAAAATATATATCATCAGTATTTTGAAAATCGATCCGAACTGGCAGGTTCAATCTGTAATCGATGGTTGGTCCGGTCGGTTGACCCTTCAAAACTACCTTACTAAAAAACCAGTGAGAACCGGATTAAATCGATAAAAAATCAGTTCAACCAGTGAACCGATTGACTGGTTAAACCAGTAGGTTCCTTCATTTTTCTTTCATTTTTTAAAATTTAATTTTTTTTATTTTTAAAAATTATAAATAAAATTTTTAGAACAAAATATATTATATATAATTTATTATTATTGAAATGATTACAAAATAATATTTTATGTATGTTTTTATCAAAAATTTCATATTCAATAAATGTGTCTTGCATATTATAAACATGTTTAGTTTCTCGTAAATTATAATATATGTGAATAATTTCATAATATTTTAACTATTTTCTTATAATTTTGGGATATTGTTCTTTTTGTGCACTATTTGTTGTTTTTTGAGATGTTTTATTATTATTATTTTATGTTGGACATTTGATTTTATTTGATTACATTTGATTTTATCTGATTTATGAAGTTTGACATGTTATTCTGAACAACTTGAAACTATAGCAAATATATATATATATATATATTTATATATATATTTATATATATATATATATATATATATATATATATATATATATATATATATATATATATATATATATATATATATATTACAAAACTTAAAATAGATATTGCATAATGCTGACATTATCATCGATTGAATCAATGATTCAACCAGTCGAATCTATAAGACACTAATTTTATATCCGGTCCGATTTTAAAAACACCGTGTGTAATAAAAATAATTATATGTATCATGTATGTATGCTAAGGAAACCTCCCGTGGATCCTTCGATACGAAGAAAACCTGACCAGCGTCTCACGCGCCTAAAGCGGAGCAGGTCTAATCTTTGGTGTATAATACCTGGTCATTATTTGATTTTTCCTTGTCTTGATATAGATCAAATTATCGCTTTTCGCAGTTCTTTTGCCCGGAAGAAAGAAAACATTTTGGGGATAATCATAATTAGGCTCTGAATTGAGGTGCTCTGTCATGGCGATGCTTGATTCCTTCTTCAACAAACGCTTTAATGCTGTCAAATGGTATATCCTGATTTCTACTCGTTTAAGCCATAGTTTTATTGGTAATCGAATTTTCATTCTGTTTAGGGTTTTAAAACTGTTGCAGGTTGTTGAGTGGAGACAATTGTTGAAAATTTATGTTCACTGTACGCTAATATATTGACCTTATTGAGATTAGGAAACTCATATAATTGGGTAATAGTACCGTGCTCATGTATTTCTTCGTCAGGTTCAATTTGAATTTAGTCTCCATGGTTTTATATTTTAGAAGTTCTGCTGAATTTAGCAGGATAGTGATCAGTTACTAGCGATTGTGTGAATTTGCATTCGGATTGTTATGTTTCCCTTTTTATGTGCTGATTGACAGTAAAACTCTGCTGAAACTTACTATCCCTCGAATAAAATTGCTGAGGAATCGAAGAGAGATACAATTAAAGCAGATGCGCCGAGAAATTGCCAAGCTCCTTGAGACTGGCCAAGAAGCCACGGCTCGAATTCGGGTATCACTTTTTATCTCTGATGATCGTTTGTGACGTTCAATTGCTCATGTAACTCTGTGTGCTGAGTGACAACGTATTGGTGGATTGCCATTGCTGGCTGAATAATGCTTTCCATTGTTTCTTTCCTGTATAGGTTGAGCATATCATAAGAGAAGAAAAAATGATGGCTGCACAAGAAATAGTTGAGCTGTTTTCTGAGTTAATTTCTGTTCGTCTTCCAATTATTGAAGCCCAAAGGTATATACTTTTTTTGTTTTAACTTTTTTGTCCCATTTATATCGTTATTTTGTGTGTAGCCTTGTTTATTGAGTATCGGGCGTGTTTAAAAAACTTCTCTTTTTTCACCGGTGAAACAGAAAATTTATGTCAATAATAATTATCTGCTTTGAACAATAATTGCATCACTCATTTTTTTCCCTAGCAATTTAGTAATGATTTGCTTTTTTTGATGGCCTGTATACTGTGTAGAAGACTTCGTCAAAGTTAAGTTTGTTCTAAAGAAGGATAGTAGCCAGTAAACTTATCTTTTCATTACGTGTTTTCAGAAGATTTGTTCAACGGATCACTATTTTATTCAGTATCAGTTGGCTGAAAAATCATAAATTTCTCTCTCAGCCTGTTCCACATCCACTTATGTGAAAATAAATTACTTGATATGTTACATTCATCCATTGTAGACAGAGTCAGAAATAGATATTGACAAAGTGGGTAGGATATGAGTAGCATTGTCGGCCTAGTACTCATGTATGCATCTACGTTCTTTGACATTTTTAATACATCTAAATAATCAATACTTTTGCATACTGGAACTTGTAGGGTTGATTTATTCTTTGTCGTTATGCTTGTTCTATTATAAAGGTTCTGATACTTGAGAAATTTGAAGTTTTTTGGTTTAGATGCATGGAAATTTGTATATGGAACACACTGATTCAATAATTTGCAAGTTGCCTAATGTGATCTAGTTATTCTGGACATCCAGTTTGTTGCAAATATTCGTTTGAATTATGTGGGCAAAGGGTAACACATGATCACAAAAGCACTGGATATCTGAAAAAAGTTTGAGTAACTTTGTTCAGCCAATAGGCATGCAGAAATAAGTTACTAATGCCTATTAATCATCTTTAGTTTTATTTTTGATGATGCCTTTGTCATATGTGAACTTCATATAGTTTCTGATTGTTGTTTACTAATTGAACCTCGACTTACTATGAGCTTTCTCACTTGCCTTCGCTGTCTAATGTATTACCTGCATGCTTTGCTATGAGGACTAATAAACTCTTTTTGAACTTAAATATTTTTCCATTATCTCAGTTTAATCCTCATTGGTGCTAGTTTGGGGTGGGGTGGTGAAGTATCAAGTGATGGGCTTCAGTTCCCATGTTCTTTCATCATTTGATAGAGGCTACACTTTTTCTGCGCCACCAGTTAGATATCATATTCTGCCATTATCATCCGTCAAATATGATGGAACTAATATTTTGTTTTTTGTTTGGCTTGCTTTATACCTAAACCTATTCACGTTGGTTGTTCAGGGAGTGTCCTCTGGACCTGAAAGAAGCGATTTCTAGTGTGTGCTTTGCTGCACCAAGATGCGCTGATCTTCCTGAGTTGTTACAAGTGCAAATGCTATTTGCTGGTAAATATGGTAAAGAATTTGTGTCTGCTGCGACTGAACTTATGCCAGAGTGTGGTGTCAATCGACAGGTTATACGAATTGTGCTATTGTAGTGTGTCTTATAGGTTCAAAGAGCTTTGTTTATCTCTCCTTTTGTTGCTTGTAACATTTTTCAATGTTACAGCTGGTGGAGCAGTTATCTATTCGAGCACCTGCTCCAGATGTGAAACTGAAGCTGCTACAGGAAATTGCTGAAGAGCACGAACTTGATTGGGACCCAAGTGCGTCTGAAAGTGAATTATTGAAGCCACATGAAGACTTGTTGGTAAGATTACCCTTATTTCTTGATTCCACTTTTTATCTTCGTTATCTGATGTTTTGGGCTTCTTTTCAGAATGGACCAACACAATTTGTCAGTGGTTCTAAATTACCCCTTCCAAAAGAGAAGCATGATTCGATGACGCATACTAATTCAGAAAATGCCACCTCTGAACACTCAGATGCTGACGAGGGATTTGATATTTTAGATTTTCCAGAAGTTCCGACACAACCATTACAGTCAAACAAAGGCACTGCCTCGGCACCAGAAATGCTTCCTTTCCCTGCCTCTGCTCTATATGAAATTGATGATCAAGAAGAAACAAAAGCTTCTGATGATAATGTTAGTCTGCCTCAATTGAAACCAGAAGACGAGGTGCAAGAGAAACCAGTTATAAAAGGACAATCACCAAATATTTCAGCTGGTCCAGTGGAAAATAAACAGTTTCTGCCAGTCTTATCTCCACAACCACCGTCGTTTTCTGTCAAGGAATCTAATTTGCTGCCTCGTACCATAAAGCCCAAGGGTGTTAACATGGATTTACAGGATATATTGGCTGCTGCTCAGGCAGCCGCTGAATCAGCTGAGTGCGCGGCTGCAGCAGCTCGGTCAGCAGCTAGCATTGCCCAACTTCGAATCAGTGGTCTTGCCAAGAAGAATACTGAAGACATCTCAGTTTCTACTGTTGAAAACCCTTTTCATCTCGACAAATCCAAGTCAAGCATGTCCGAAAATGTTGACTTTGATGAACAAAAGTCATTTGGGTCTTCTGACAGTTCTTTTTCTTCTTCAAGCCAAAATAACGGCTCTGAAAACTACCCCCAAACTCATCAGCCGACGGCTCATCATCCCGCAGCTGACGTTTCCAAGGATGATTCCTCATCAAGCAGTAGTCCTGTTCTCAATCAGGAAACCGGCCATCACCAACCTCAGCGTTTGCCTTCGATAGACGATGAGCCATGTTTCTCATATCCAAACATATTCACATCTCAAGCTTCAAATCTCAGCGCTGGTGCAGAATCTTTTAAGGAATCTAAGTAAACAGTTACATGGAGGTCACGGTTTCGAGTCGCGGAAACAGTCTATTGCATTGCAGGGGAATGGTGTGCACATTAGGTCCAATAGGTCCGACCCCTCCCGGACCCTGCGCATTACGGAAGTTTCGTGCATCGGGTTTGCACTTTTAAGTGAACAGTGACATCTACTTTTCTGTTGCAGTTTCTGTTGTCACGCTTTTACGTGATATATTGTGTATTTAAATGGCCTGCTGTGAAAATGAGTGAGTGTCGTGTTGTGCTATTTGGGTTGTCAGTAAAGAAATCGGCATGGATCTATGGTTGATACATAGACTTGCAGAATAATAGAATTTTTTGGCAGCAAACAATATCTCTTGTGCGCTAAGTTTTTACTTAAAATAATTTTATTTACTTCTGTAAAACGAAGGGGTGTGAACTACTGGTCTAGGTTCAGCCCTTGTGGTAGAATTCACTGTTGAATTGCTTTGTCTGCTCGCAATTTGTTTATATGAAGTCTTTTTTTGGATGTCGTTAGGCTAAAAGAAATATCACAAAATTTCTAGCACATTAATATTCCACATAGTGGTGTGAATTTAAGCCCGATTCATGTGTTCATACTAAAGTTGGCTATAAGATATTTGTCCAGTTCCAAGAATCGGTTGTAGCATTAGGGTTGGTACGACCAAAAGTATTAAAGTAGATCTCCAGACTACTCCAAGCGATCGATTCAATCCGAGAAGTTTGATTGTTCTCGTACTCGTTTAATAATTGGGTGGATTGATATCGATTCATTCAGAAGACAACATTATGCAATCGGGCCTGGTTTATTATTATTCAAATTATTTTATAAAACGTAGGGCTTTTATTTCATTTCTACTTGGGCATTGAACGGTTCCTGTGTTAAAAATATCCAGCATATGACTCTTTCTTACGGGCTTCTCACCCTTAACTTCTGTACCGTTTCAAATTGGGGATAAAAAAAAAAAGATCCTCACTCCCTTGCCTCATGAACCGTTCACCGACGACCAATGACCTTTCTTGTTTTCTTATTTAGAATCAAGCGTTTATTGTTATAAAAAAATATACTAATACAATCTTATAAATCAAAAAGTTGCACTCTTGTTTCATCTGTTTTTAGTTAGATCGAATTGTGATACACTGTTGTTTTCCAAGGTACTTTGCTATAATGTATTCTATGTTAGTGTACAACACTTAGGCAATTTCTAACCTACATCTGGAGTAACACTTTCATATAGCGATGGTCCAAACCAACTCCCCATGTAGGATTCCCGGTAATTATATTAGTCAGCATCATGGTAAACGGAAAATTCTTGGGTGCACTTGTTGCACCTAAAGACCAAGACACATACACAATGTATGTATATGTATATATAGATGTGTACGTGTGTTGGTGTTTGGTGGGTGCACTTGTTGCACCTAAAGACCAAGACACATACACAATGTATGTATATGTATATATAGATGTGTACGTGTGTTGGTGTTTGGTGAATCCGGTGCACCAAAGAATTTCCCCCATGGTAAACTATTTTAAAATCAAGTGTAATGATCGGCTAATTTAGGAAGTCTAAAGATTTTAAAACATTGTTTCTAGACTTGATTTGTCAGTGCTAATTCTCTAGAAATTTCCAAACATGTTAATTGTGTAAAGATTGGAACATTTAATGTAAGAAGGAAAAATGAGAGAATTCACGTGGACTCGAGCATTTTGCATACATAAAAAATACAGTTCGCCTTAATTGTCTGCTGTGAACGTGAATATATGCCATTACAATTAAGTGAAATTTATTTAATTTATTATTCTATGCCTACATTGAAGTGGATGTTTCACTCATCTTCACATATTCACATAATTTTCGGTAATTTAAAGCTTCAATATTAATTCTTTTATTGATTTTTGAAAATGAGTTTTCAGTTTATTTAATTGTTATGTTACATAGTTTAAATTTGAGTCTCTATTCTCTAAAATGGAGATGGGAGTCCGCGGTCTTAACCGGGTGATAAATGCTCATATTCCCTTTTGGGCGACTCGGATTCGAGTCCGGACAGTGACCCAAAAATCTTTAAAAATCACCCTCACTCATATAAAAAAAAAAATATTTAAGATGACATCCATGTATATTAGTGACCATGTATACGTGTTGCATGCTTATACATTATTATTTGGGATAAAATAGGATAATTTATTAATCTTTAGATCGAATAGATGGAATTGGTGATTTTTTTTTATGTTACTTTCATAGCAATTCCAAATAAAGGTTTGATGAACAGTACCCTAGATAATATCAAACTAGCTAGAAATCGGGGTGTTATGATAATTTGGTGTCCTCAGTATGATGTCAAAGGTCATGCTTTAGAGTATAATGTAATATAATAGTAATAATAAAATAGAACAACCTTTGAATTAATTAAACACACCTTTTGAAGAGATTAAACACAAGATCAAAGTAAGTTTCTGCACATTCATTTGTTCGTCCAATGTTCTTGTTTGGATGTCTTTAAGCCTTTGTGGTTTAATGATTCGTGATTTGAAGTGCTTTTATCACGAATCATTGTATCTTGGAAAACGATTGCCGCTAAACCGTGAGCACCATAGCGGGACAATATCATTCAAGGACGGATAATAGAATTCTCATCTAGATAGGCATTCTATTAAACCATTATTACTTGTTTACTTATATCCCAAAGATACACACGGATACAAGATATCCACAAGAGTTTAACCAGAAAAAAGGTCATGTTTTAGAGTATAATGTAATATAATAATAATAAAATACATACGTACGTATATACATTAATTATGCTTCAACAACCGTTGAACAAATTAAATGGTAAAAACATTTGAATTTAATAAGCATATTTTGGTAGACTCTGCAAAGCTCGTGACTCCCTCAAAAAACGTTAGGAAAATTAAAGTTAGCCAAGTTTCATGTGAAATGCAAGAGATGTACTTTTTACATTAATTGAATTTTGCTCCTCCCGTGTATATATTCTTACAAATACCTATCTTCACTTTCCCAATACCCATTCTACAGTATTTCCTTATTTCGCTTTGTTTTTAATCCCTTTTACCTGCAATTATTTTTTGATGTGGTATAGCTTCCAAATCTTCCCCTTTTGTAGTTTACACCAATTAAAATGGACAAATTCCCTAAAATCTTGCACTCTATATTCTTAACATTTTCACTTCTCTCCTTGATATTTACTAAATGTGGAAGCCTAAAGCCTTATCATTGTAAGATCAACTTAATTTGTCATTCTTCTTATTTTCCTTTTGTTGTAATGTGATTTTCCTTTATTCAATAGCAAATCATGAGCTTCTGGTTTTGCCGGTTTGGTTAAAAGCTCACTCCCCATTGAGGAAGATTCGTGTTCGAGCCTCGTGGGTGTGCGAAAAAAACTTTAACCACAAAAAAAAATAGCAAAATCGTGCTTGCATACCCGATGAAGGGTATGAACAGAATAAGTTCTCTCTTATATGTCAAATAAAAAATTAAAAATAAAACCGATTAAAAATTGTAATTTTTTGCTACTTCTAAAATTTTGAATTCTCTCCATGATCATTTTAGGACACTGTAGTTTAGATTTATTTACTAGTCGATGATTTATTTTCTTATATTCTAATAATTGGTCATTGATTATCGTTGGAGACCAGTTAGCCATCATGGCATAGATACCTACAAGGATGACCAAAGCCGTATGCACATTAAGGTATATTCCCACAAGACATTTGGGCATATTTTATGATTTACGCATGCACTTTTTCTACAAATGGTTTAACGTAATTGTAATAATTTCAACAGAATTACTCCCAACAATGATTAAAGTGCAAACCAAATCAAAAATTTTAAGGTTTTTCTTTTAAGTTTCCTCACTCTAACCCCGAGTCTGGTTGTGACATGACATCGCAGGAGACCGGAGAGATAGGTATGGAGCTTTATCCGATGGGGTCGAGCCTACCGGATTGTTCACATGCATGTGGACCATGCACACCGTGCCGGAGGGTGATGGTGAGCTTCAATAAGTGCTCCGTCGAGTCATGCCCCATTGTCTACCGCTGCATGTGCAAAGGAAAATACTACCATGTCCCTTCCAATTAATTTAGTCGCTTACGATGTCATATTAATATTGATAAAAAGATTTAAAAAGATGGGTCTTTCGATGGACATTAGTTTGGTAGAATTAGTTAATATGCAGTATGATAAATTATGGGTGGGTTTCTTTTAATTTAAAGTTAGTTTTTCATGGAGATGTAAATAGTGGACGCACTCCAATTTTGATTTTCTATTTCCTTATGCCAGTTTACTGAGCAGAATCTTCTCAATTCGTTTTGTTTGATTATGTTTTGCATTCATTGTAAGTTGGCAATCATGTTCTTTTTCAGCTTTTGAGTTGTGTGCATAATTTGATATTTTGTTCGGCAAATTCATATTATTTTCAAGAATAATAAAATATAAAGTTGGAGAAAATTGACAAATGTGCGTGGCCCGACTTGACAAATCGTCGTCCTGACAAATAGTCGTCGTCGTAGTACTATCATAATTCATGGTCTGGAGTCTATCTCGAACTGGAAAGCATGGCCATATTACACTCTTAGGCACAAATATAGCGTTTCATTATCCCATCTAATCCCTGCATGATCCGTTACTATTTGCAATGAAATAACCAATTATGTTCTAAGTAGATTTAGTAGTAATTATTAAGCTCAAGCTATTTGATTAATACATGGGTTGCAAACTCAAAAAATGTAGCGATATTCATAGTTCAATTAACTAATTTATAATTCCATTCAGTCTAATTAAGCACAATTATGGTACAAATTCCATATATGTAGCATTGCAATTATTCATCCTTGTCAGGATGAACTGATACCGAATTTTGCTGGGGAAAGTCCTTCAATATATCACACAGGTTTCTGAGGACGAGAAGACCATAACGAGCTTAAAGCACGCAGACGTTGAAAATGCTCCGCGAAAGCAACCAACCCTTTTGCTGCTTGTCGTGTCGTCAAGATTCGTGACATCTGTTGTAGACTTTGCTCCCGAAGATGGTCCGCCTGCCGCATCAAGTAAAGCACCATGAAACTAATCAAGATTCGGCTGAGCTACTGTACTACTAGAAGATTTGAGTGGTATAATTACTATTCTATTAGTTGAAGTTTGATACAGACTCTGTGAAAGTACCTGATGTATGAATGTTTCGAGTGATCCCAACTTTTCAAGAGCCGAGCCCATTTTGTTGGTGTAGCTGCCGGATGACACAGCCAGAAAGGAGATACTTTGCGACAGAGTTTGACGAAGCTTGTCCATTCCTTGCGTGAGAGCCTCCTCAGCTTGCGAGCAAGAGTCTCTCAAGCTAGTCACATTCGCTCTCTGCAGATCGTTCAACGGCTCTAGATGAGGAAATACAACCTGTTACAAGATTATATATCGATTAGTTCCCACTTCCAGCTGATATAGTCATCTTTTAGTATCCATTTTGGTTATATTATTATGCAAAAATGTTCTTTTTTCTATGTAGAAATTCTTCAATCTATGATCTTTTAGATCTCCAAGAATGACTAAAATTAATTAAAAAATGTAATGAGTAAATGTATAACCATATATGTCATCATAAACTTTACCATAAATGATGATAATAGATTAAAGAATAAATTCTGCATATTAGTTTTAGTCATTTAGTAATTTTTTTATTACGAGTGTTAATGTGACACTACACATATGAACGCCACTGTTGGCACCAGGTCAGTGCTACGTCGGTGTCAGGTTAGCGCCACATAAGAAAAAAGAATGAAATTTTTTTAAAAAATACAAATATAAGATACTAAGATTAAAATTTGACAACGTGGATGATCAAAATTCCTTTGGAGGAAACCTTTGGCTAGTGAGTTAGAGTATTTCCCCCAAAAAACCTATATTTAACTATAAAACTAAAGCAACTCATCGCATATATATAAAATAATAATTAAACCAGCTGAAACTTACAACATTAAAAGGTAAAATTTCATCTGGTAGATGTAAAAATGGGGACAGAACCAGGATTTATGACTTTATGCTGAGAACAATGTATACATTTTATGCACGATATAAATTTAGGTACTGTGGACTACCATAGCTCAAAATGGATTAATTTTCGATCCACGATTAAAGAATGATTTGGTAAAGAAAAGAATACTTTACGTTAATGAGTTCTGATGGTCGGAAGCCTCCTATCCAGAGGAAGAATCGTTCGATAGATGTTCTCCACATGCCAGAAACCACGTAGAATGCATCGGCCGTGGCCGCAGCTCTTTTCATGCGAAAGAGATTGCAGTAATGATTTAGTACATTTTCTACCAAGATTTGAAGCTCTACATCCGCTATTGGTGACTGCAGAACATTTCTCAGTTCCGAGATTTTTCGATCTTGCTCCTCAATCCAGCGTCCATATTCAATCTCAAATGCTCCAATTCCTACAAATGCATCTCTAAAAGATTGATATCCCAATTGTCCGCTTGTGATTTTGGTTCTCTAGTCACATTTCAATTAAGGTCCCTATTTTTTTCACTTTTAGTCCTTTTTCTGATGTTATGATGATGTGGCATTGACACAGTCCCACAAAAAAGGAACTAAAATTGGCAAAAATTGAAATATACAAAACTATTATCCAATTTGATAATATAAATACTCAGACATATAGGACGAAAATGGTAATTTTTCATTTCAAATATTATCCTAAAGAAACCAAGTTTGATACCTGAACTGACAGATCCACAGAATCCCAAATTAGTGGCAGCACCAGCGATGAGCAAACCCTGAAAGATATACTAGTCTTCGATTGAAATTTGAGACCAGAGATCATTTAGGAAGATGACTTATGTTGGTTTTTGGTTGGGTTCTTGAGTCATGCGATTCATGTACGTCTTGTAGTTATGAAAAACTCAATGAAATATTTATATGATGTCCCATATATGTTGCCCGCTTACCTGTTGTCTGGCTCGCCCGAGTTCTAGCTCAAGCTGTGCTAGCTTCAAACGGCTTGTTTCCAGTTGCTGGACATAAGCCTGGATATACAACAAACATAATTATTAACAATAAATATTCAGACTGATTTTTCATACAAAAACTGTTGGTAAGTTCAACAACATGTCGACGGCCACAAACCTTCTTTCGTAATCTGCTTTTTTTGGCAGCCTCACGATTTTGAGCCAATCGTCTTTGTATCTGCCATCAGCTAGCCTTTCAAGTCAATTTTGTCCCTTTTCTTTACATATTATACATTGAAAAGTTTTTTTTGTTTTTTTCTTTTTTCGGATTAGGCCCTCACCTTGTTTGAAGTACCGTTAGATGCCTGATTATCTTCAGAATGCCCCAGTGATTTGTCAGAATGATATTGATCGGACTGCAATCCAAAGATCGCAAAATAAAATTAAATATCTGTATCTAAAATATCTCTCCATATGAAATAATTTGTATACATATATCTGATATTTCACAAACCTTGTCATCGATTTTGGGTTCGGTGTCTATGATTGTAGCACACACACCGGTTCCAGGACTGCAGAGCGTGCTTTCAAAAGTCGGGTCATCCCACATACTAAGTTGGTGGAGAGGTGATTCATAAATGCCGATCCTACTTAATGGGGCGAATTGAGTCGAATGAGAAGTCATGCTAATTATGATCTACGATCTGAAATTGAACAAGGGACGATCAATAAATTTGCAGACAGAAGCAAGAATGAAGAATTAGACATGCTGACCTCGAGATCAATCCAAAACTTGAAATTTGTTTCTCTAAGTTGTGGGAAAACTAGGTGATATATGATCAAGAACAAGGAATTTTTTATTTGGGAATCGATACCGAGTTGATGATTGTACCTCACACCAGCTTGTTTCTCTCCACATCAGGCGAAAGCAAGACAAATAATTGAAGTACGATACGTCGAATTCAACTATCAATTTATAAATGAATGGTAAAGAAAGTGACTCTTTATGGTAAGCTACGGTCAAATACTTACACTTTTATTTTCTTTTCCTTTATTAACTATAATCAAATAAACTTATATATTACCAGTTCGGCCGGTGACCAAATTATCTGAAAAGCGGAACCAAGAATTTTACCATTTAGTCGTGGAGAAAAAAAATTAACATGTGAAATCATATGAATACTATCGAAGATACTTAAGGCTTACCAATTTTTCAAACATTTCTTTGATTGCACTATGAAATTCTTCATAAGAAGTGGAACAATAGCCCCAGCTCCTCGGAGTGATTTATTCTTTGGCTATGCAGTCTTTATCTCACTACCATTTTTTGCCACTGATAAAAAAAATAGAGTTGGGATAAATATCACAATGAGAGATTTTTGTGAATTAGAGCAAACCGTTACAATATGAATAAGCTCACCGCATGACCGAAGTGTACTTCTGACTTGAAGAGCTTAAAGTTCCAGCAATCCATACAATCACGGGCTTGCTAATTTTTCCTTGTCTAAGTGCCTCAACTAAGAAATATTCATCACGACCATCAAGTTCCCGAAGAACAACCATCATTTTAACATGTGGTTTCAATCAAATATGAAGATCAACAACAAAACATTATGTTCTTGATGTCCTGTTTTTTTTTAGGAAAAATAAAACAAAAAAGTAACAAGAAGACAACAGTGGTAGTATATCCCTTAGGATGTTAAACCGTAGGGACTTGATCAGGAAGTGTCGACCCCAAAAAACGCATCCCCTCCAACTGCATTTCTTATATAGTCACAATTATACCAAACAACACCCAGAAAGAAAAATGAATCATGTAAGCTCAAATGCAGACCATTAAACTGACTTATCATGCATCAGATCTGGGTAAATAAAGGAAAAATAACAAAGACTCTAAATATGTAGACATGTATGCATAGTCCAAAAAAAAACAAAATGCTTAGCCTTAACCTCACAAGTCGAAACATCAGACATAACAAAACTAATCGAGACAAAAAAAAATTGAAATACTCATATTTCAGTTCTGAGGCTATCTCCAGTAACATATACATAATCATCTGTTGGGGTGATTAAAAGATCTGTGTTACACTGGTACCATCAGCTATAGCTTTTGATAAAATGGCAAGCTCTTAATCCTACATCATCTATGACATTTTCTTCCAATACAGTACTTCTCCATAGAAGTTACGAAACATATTTCACAGAAATGGCCAAGGAATGAGAAAAGTAACCTGAAAGACTCACTGTTCTTCGCGCAACTTGGGAAGTACGGTATTCCTATAATACTGGATGGATGACCATGCTTTGATCCATAAGTTGTACACATATGGATGCTCATCGATTCGGTTAACCGGCGAACCAAACCGAACCAAACCAAACCAAACCAGAAACGTTCTGTTCAAACCGAACCGAACCGAACCAAAAAAGTTCGGTTCGATTTTCATTTTTTTTCTGGATAAGCAAAATTTTTTATTTAAGGAGCAGTAGAAGTGCTGCAAAGAGTAAAATATATACAAAGTTTGGTTCAATTAGCCTAAAATAGGCTGACTCAACAAGAAAAACCCAGACAAATTAAAGGAAATCTAAACAAGTCATTTACTGAAAATTGATCGATTTTGCGTTTCTAGATGTCAACCAAGACCAGAGATTAAGTTTGATTTTGTATAGAGTATTGTTGCCCTCCACATTTGCTTCCTTGAAAACCACCGCGTTCCGAAGATTCCAAATATTCCAAACCACACAATTTCAAGTTGCGCATGGAAAATCAAATCCTAAATTCCTAAGCAGAATGCAAAGGTGCTGAGAGAAATGAGAAGGTGCATTTGAGTGAGTTACCAAAGAAACACCAAGCCATCCGTATCAATCCATCCAAATTCCATGAGAGACAGTGCAGGTGAAGAACAAGTGGGATATATCTTCCTCATAATAGCCACACAGAGGGCATTCCATCGTATGACCTTAAAAGAGTGTACCACTTCTATTCAAATTTACCTTAGTTGGAAGTCTGTCTTGGATAATTTTCCAGGCTATAAAAGAAGTCTTGTTTGGGGATAGTTTATTCCACATCTTTGCCAATAGAGAGTCAGTCGGAGAATCTTCCTGAAGCAAATGATGCAAGCTTGAGTTGTATGCAATGCGTGTAGAGTAGATTCTGTACGCTGCGTGGCTCCAAGCCCAAATGTCCTCCTGATTCGGCTTGTATTCGAAACTGTTAAGTGAGTTTAGGAGTAATTTGAGCGACTCTTCTTCCCAAACAAAAAGTGGACGTCTCCAGGATCAAATCCATTCTGTCCCAGGACCAGATTTAGATCTTTTGGATGCGACAGAAATATTTTTATCCAGAGTAGTATTGAATGGTCTTCCAAAAGATGAACAGAGTTTATTTTGACCCAACCATTTGTGCGTCCAGAATTTTGTGTAGATGTGCAAAGAAATGTAGAGGGATGTTAAAGATTATTTTGAAATTAAGTTTTATGTATGATATAAGTGATTTGTAAATTATTGGTTTCAATTCAAATAGAGTATAACAGCTAAGAGATATATAAGTTATATAAACAAAGTGATTTGGAATTAATGTCTGGATGAATAGTTTATATATGTTTGAGGTGTCTGAATCCAACCACAGAATTAGTATCCGATTGTGGTCGAGACATGTCTTCATTAGTACCAAATAATTAAAATACTCACAAAGTTTAGGTGGTAAGAACAAGTGTTACCATTTAGAACAACTGATTAATCATTTTTTTAACAAATCAATACGAACGAGACATAGATTTAATAAAATTTTGTCTGGTGTTTATATGTAAAATTCATAGCTAGTAAGCAGCAAGTTATTAGGATTTTGAGTTATATTTTCTTATTACTTTTACATAGATATCATAAGTGGATATGAAACAATTACATTTGTGACTTAGAATAAGATCGGAACCAACGAGGCATATACATGCATGTGTCTCGTTTATTCAACCAGAAATATCAAATGCATATAAATTTTATGTTCGATCTTTAAATTAGATTTTTGATCTCCCCGTGCTTTAAGTTCTTTACCAACCTCATTGTTCTGGACAAAACATATAATTATGTGTTGGGCCACAATACCCAACAAATCTCCACCTTGGCCCAATACCGGTTTCTCTTCAGACGTAGGGAAAACACACAAGCAGATATCATCATCGCCTTATGGTCCTCACAATACACAAAGTAATTGTGTGGACCAAGTTCCTGTCAAAATACAAAGTAAAGACAAGGAAAACAATAACAAGCACACAGCAAGTTAAAGTGTGAAAGTAACCAGGGTAACAGTTTTATAACGAGCACACAGCAGGTTATAAAACACTAACCAAGGGACTAAACATGCATCAATCATCAGCATCAAATTTTAAAAATTTTAAGCATGATTGAAATTTACTAAGGGACAAACACTTAGTACACATATCAGCAGGATTAAACACATAATCTATGGCTGATGAGAAACTTTGTAAAGTTGTTGGCATTGGTGATGTTTACTTGAAGTTTGATTCTGGTTATTCTATGACTCTAAAAGATGTGAGACATGTTCCTGCTTTGTGCAATAATTTGATGTCTTGTTCTGGATTAGAATCATGTGGTCTTGAGGGTAGATGGGGAAATGGAATTATGAAAATCGTAAAGGATTCTTTGGTAGTTTTCAAAGGTAATAAGAAAAGACATCTTTATGTTTGCAAAACTGAATCTGTATATGATAATGTGAATTCTGTGACTGATGACTTGACTGATCTGTGGCATAGGAGATTAGGTCATATGAGTTCTAAAGGTCTAGAGAATTTGCATGAAAAAGGTTGCTTTGGTAAAGACGAGTTGTCTTGCATGCCTTTCTGTGATTCGTGTGTTTTTGGCAAACAACAAAGAGTGAAATTCCCAGATTTCCCTTCCCCTAATGTGACTATGAGTTCTGTGCACGTTAATGAGTCTGAGTCCAGTGCTACTCCTTGCAAGGTGGAGCATTTAACTGGTGTACGTCATGTTAATGAACCTGAAATTCATGGAATGCCTGTAAATCATGATAGTGTTGTTAAACATGAACATGTTGTGCATGATGAATTGGTTGCGAATGAACATGAAGATTTGCATGATATAGCTTATGCTATTAGTTGCTTAATGTATTTGCTGATTAGTACTTGGCATGGTATAGCTTATGCTATTAGTTGCTTTAGTAGGTTTCTGACTAATCCTAGCTTTGTGCTTTGGAATGTTGTTCAATGGTTGTTATCTGTAGGTGATAATCTAAGTGATTATGTGTTTAATCCTGCTGATATGTGTACTAAGTGTTTGTCCCTTAGTAAATTTCAATCATGCTTAAAATTTTTAAAATTTGATGCTGATGATTGATGCATGTTTAGTCCCTTGGTTAGTGTTTTATAACCTGCTGTGTGCTCGTTATAAAACTGTTACCCTGGTTACTTTCCCACTTTAACTTGCTGTGTGCTTGTTATTGTTTTCCTTGTCTTTACTTTGTGTTTTGACAGGAACTTGGTCCACACAATTACTTTGTGTATTGTGAGGTCCATAAGGCGATGATGATGTCTGCTTGTGTGTTTTCCCTACGTCTGAAGAGAAACCGGTATTGGGCCAAGGTGGAGATTTGTTGGGTATTGTGGCCCAAAAATAAGCCCATTATCCTTAATCTTATTTTAACCTAAACTAATCCCTCCCATTTAAACCCTAAGCCTAATTGATTTAAATAAGCTGCCTCCTGGACCACCGAGAAAGTCTGAGAAGCGCCTCTTATGTCCATTCTCCAAAGTCGTCCGCCTCCTTCATTCTCTAGGATTCCAGACGTGCGCACCATCTCCTTCACCACTCTTCTCTCTGGTTTTTCTTCCTGCACCAGTTCGAGTGTGCGTGGCTTTGTGCTGTGCGTGAGTACTGTGTGTGCTTCGCTGGTGGTGTGAGGGTGCTGGCCGTTTGGGTTTGAGCAGCAGGCATGAGCGCTGGTGAGTGGTGTTGGCAGTGAGCTCTGTCTCCGTGAGTGCTGTGTGCGCTTGTGGTTCCAGACGTTATTGCTGTGTGCTTTTTCGGTGGGTGAGTGAAGGTGGCCGTGAGCTTTGTGGTGTGAGTTGTGGTCTGGCCGTGTGGTTTAGCTTCTGGTTGTGTGAGTTAGCTTCTGGCCGTGTGGTTTAGGTTCTGGCAGAGTGTGTTTCTCGGTGCTTTGGGCAGAACTCTTTGTGGGTTTTGCCATTCACCTTCCGGCCTTTACCTTGGAGTCTCTCAGTGACGTAGATTGGGAAAACAGCAGATCTGAGCCTGCCTCGATATCCTTTTTGGATTTAATATTATATTCGTATATCGTGTATTTGCATTTGTCTTTGTTTTGCAGGTATACATGGCGATGCCAAGTCGGATACCCTCCTAACATTATGATTTAACCTCTTTGTTGGAGTGCAATAATTGTCACTGCTTGGAGAGATGTCGAAGCGTGACACTTGAAAAGATTAGAGTTGCACCAGTACCACTACCTATAACTTTCGGTAAAACGGCAAACATTTGATCATACACTCTTCTTCAAATAGCTAAGTATATATCAAGGGGAAAAAACACATTGATCTGGATCTATATATGAGTGTGTGTATGAATATCTATACGTATGTACTTATTATGTAGAGAATTGGGTAGTCAAGCCACTTGATAAGATTGAATTTTTTTCTTTTGTAGAAAGCATCTAGCTTTAAAAAGCCCAAATTCTTTACTTAATAACGTACTCACAAGATTCTGTGCACATGACACGCAACTGGTTTTATTTTCGCCGGATCAAACCACAAATATAATAAATAACTAGCTTTAATCAGAAATTCTGAATGAAAGAATATACAATTAAATTTAAATTGCCTCCAATCCTAGCAGCGTCGCTAGTCACAAACATGTCGATGGCTAAAGGGTCTTGTCCGATCCTTACAAAGTAAATAATTTTGAGGGACAAAGTGGCGTACATGTGTGTGTGTCTATGTTCCCCAAAACTTTAGAAGTATGTACTTGTAAAGTTTTATTTTCTCACACTACTATCTGTCAATATGTCAATAAGTATCACTTACTTTTTTTATTAAAAAAAAAAACAATTTAATTAATGGTGAAAGAGGTAGAAAAAATGGTGGACTACTCAGCGGTAATTTGTTATTCATTGTAACATTGACACCTCGCCAGTTGAAGCTCATTCTCGAAAATATTAATGCTATCCCCAGAAATAGGTATATCCATTATCCACTTGAAATATTTTATTGATAGCAAATGAATGATGATAATACTCTTAAAAGCACCTAACATCTCTCTCTTCAAACTCAGTTGCAATGAAATTGGCATGCAAGGCATTTTTTTTTTCTTTGCTTCTTTTCTCTGTGTGAGCTAGAGACATCGTCAATTACATTTCTACCTCATTTTGCACTTTTGTTGCTTTGAAGATCATCGTCTAGTTTTGTTAGAGCAGATTCAATACCCTCTATTCAACGAGACTCGTCGAATTTAGTTGTATTCTTGTGTAATAGTAACTCTCTGGCCCTTTTTTTTTTTTTTTTACTTTAAGTCTTGCTTTTCGACCTGGAGGAGAAAGAGATTGCTACATGGGCTAACCTATCTTGTGCACGTATCCGTGTAGAACTCGGCATACAGGAGGCTCCCAATCGATTCACTAAGCTAGTTACCAGTACCCCCGACAGCTGTCACCTGATCAAAGCGGGAAAGCTGGAACCGTGCCATCTTTAACCACAGCTCTATCTCTTGTTTTGGTTTTGTGCGCTTTAGGCATCTCTAAAGGGATGACCAATATCTTTCTTTGAATCAATATTTACATATTTTAGGTAACATGGAACCATTTAATAAAATAGAAGAAAATGTATAATATTCAAGAAAGTACATGTTTCCGAGAAGGACTTCAAAATCATCTGATTAGTAATACTTAATTTTTTCTTATCCGAGCTAAATATGTTGTCTTTAGGTACATTATTGTTTTAGCCATGATTAAAGGCCTATTGTTACTATTTTAGTTCTCTTTTTTTAAGCTAGTTACTTTTATAGTTCTGAGTGATGTGTGTGTGTTTATCTTTGGAAAAGTGTTGCGGGAACTAATGAAACAGATATAAGGAGCCTTAGTAGGTTTTCAGAAAGCCTAAACTTTCCTACAATTTCTCTTATCATCAAAATATATATTTCATGGAATAATTGTAATTGTTGAATTCCTAATGATTACGACAAAATATTTTAAGAATAGTTATATTTTTTGCAATCTGTTTTATTTTAAATAATTCAAATTTATGAATACAATTATAGCATAATTAATTGGCTTTTTAACATTGTTATTTCAAAATATAAGCAAGTGAGATAATTTTAATCACTCTTGTATTCAAGTAGAAGGATGAAATTTCCTTTTAAACATTTTAATTATAAGTCCTTTCAAATACTGTTAGTTCCAGATCTTATCGATGAGATTTTAAAGATGACAAAACATATCAGACCGGATCGAGAGAAATCAGACTGACCAGATCAATAGCTCAAAACAGAACAAGCTGATAAGGCATATTATATATCAGACCGGATCGATGGATTTCAGACTGACTAGATCGATGTTCAGATCGATCTCAATCTTTATCAGATCAGAGCAGTCAAGGATACATAAAGAATGGCTCCTCAGTCCGAATCATTAACGGCTATTTATTGTAGCATTTAATGTTGTAATTAATGCTACAAAGGACCAAAGACTGAAGATTGCCATAAAAGGTAAGAAGACAAAGAGTAGCTTACCTGACAGTCGCCGAAAGTATGAACCAGAACGGCAAGTATCCTGAAGAAGAAGAAGACTGAAGCCTACTCAGAGTTTAAGTAGAGTCAAAGTTGCACTTTAAGGGAAATAATGTCGTTGGTACATACAACTATAAAAGGATGCAACAAAGGGAATATAACAACTCTTGCTGATCAATTGAAAAACACACAAGAAAGCAAAAACAGCCCAAGCTTACAAGCTCAGAAGCTCTCGAGCTGAAATCATTCTTAAGCACGTTTACTTTGTAACATTTGATCATTTAGGATCACTGTGCGCATCTTGTGTTTTCTGTGTTGAAAAATAGAAGTGAGAAACTTATTGTAACTGTCAGACAAAGTGTGTCTGAGCAGATAGAGTGACTAGGAGTTTCAGATTGGTAGTGAGGTAAATCCAGTCTGAATCGGGTTTGTACAACAGGATTGTATAAATCAAAGTCTTCTAGTATAAACCTTCCTTAATTGGAAGAAGGGGAGACGTAGAATGATTACACCACCTTCGAACTTCCAGAAACATATCATGTGTATCTTATTTCTGCACTTGTTCTTTCATACTAGCCATCGAGCCGTTCTTACATATACAAGAACAGACCGTTCCGCACTTATACTTTCAGTGGTCTGTTATGTACAAGAATCGATTAAGAAACAGATTTCTTTCACTAATCCGAAAGAAATCACAAATGATTAATTTTTAGAAGGAGTGTTCATTCACCCCCCCCCTCTAAACACTCCGGACCGATCCTAACAAGTGGTATCAGAGCAGGTCATCTTAATCAGCAAAATCACTCGAGCTGATGGCATCATTTAACAAAATTCCTATGTTCTCAAAAGAAGACTATGATGACTGGAGAATCAGAATGCAAGCTCATCTGGCAGCTCAGGATGACGATATGTGGTTCGTCATCACTGATGGACCAATGAAGATTCTAAAAATAAATACAGCAGTCGCCATTACTGGTGGTGAACCACAAATGGTAGAAAAGGACAGATCCCTCTGGACGAATGAGGAAAGAAAGAAAGCAAATCTCGATAATGTGGCCAAAGACATCTTGTTCAAGACATTGGACAAGAACATGTTCAGCAAAATCAAAATGTGCTCTACTGCCAAAGAAATTTGGGAGAAGATAGCACAGCTATGTGAAGGCAACGACCAGACCAAAGAAAACAAGCTGACTGTTGCTCTTCAAAGATTTGAGGGCATAAAAATGAAGAGTGGAGAAACTCTAAATGAGTTTGATGAAAGAGTCACTGGCATCATAAATGAACTGAATGGTCTGGGGAAGGAATATTCTAACAGAGAGATCGCTCTGAAAGTTATGAGAGCTCTGCCAAAGGAATGGGATGTTAAGACCATTGCCATGAGGGAATCAAAAGATCTTAACAAGGTTGAACTTCATGATTTGTTTGCAGATCTTAAGGCCTATGAGTTTGAACTGATAAGCAGAGGTGAATCAGAGACATTCATCTCTCAACCAAACAAGGCCCTGGCAGCCATTCCAGACCAGATCGCTTCAACATCAGACCGATCCGCTGAACAGATAAGTAATGATGCTATGTCATTATTTATCAAGAAATTCGGTAAATTTATGTCTAAGAATAAGAGGAACTTCAAACCCTCTCATCATTATAAATCAAGAAAAGATGATGCTGTTAACGATCAGGCTTGCTACAATTATGGTAAGACCGGACATTTTATTGCAGATTGCACCAGACCGAAGAAAGAAGAACGGAAAGAGAAGCATCGTGATGATAGGAAGAAGAAGCACTACAAAGACCGCAAGAATCATGGAAAATCTCAAAAAGTTCTAGTAGCTGAAGAAGGAAACAGCAAATGGGCTCAGACAGACTCAGACTCGGAAAGCTCTGAATATTCTTCCAGCGAAAGCGAAGAATATATTCAATGTCTCATGGCAGACGAAGAGATGAGTCAGACAGACGAGGTATATGATCTTGACTCAAATGAATTTATACGAGAAGAGCTCATTTCCGCACTGCAAGACATGGCTAATGATTATAGGATCTTAGCTGAATCATTTGAGAAAAATAAAGCTAAAGCCAGTAACCAAATAGATGAGCACAATAAACCAAGCTGCTCTGAGCAGGGTGAGTGCAATAGTCTAAAGATCGAGCTGAATAAGCTGAAAATCTCCTATGATCAGCTCCATGAAGAAAACAAGAGAATTAGCACACAAAATGCTAAGCTTTCTCATATATTCAAAACATGAACAAAATCCAGAACATCTTTGGAAGAATTACAAGAGGTTCAAAGAAACGTCGGTGACTTCACCGGCATAGGCTTTGACACCAAAGATGAGTCTGAGCTGTTGCTGGTAAAGAACCAAGTCAAACAAATGACATTTGTTAAATCCAGCACAGTATATGAGACTGAAGCACCTAAGATTCAAACAGGAGTCTCTTACATGAATCAAAATCTGAGAAAAGGAATTGGTTATGTTGACCAAACCAAAGAAAAGGCACCAGCAAGATTTGCGTCTATCAGACCAAATCCAAAGGTGCAAGATCGAAGGCAAGGAAGACAATACAATTACTATAATTTAAAACCGATTCAACGAAGATATAGACTACCTAATGAGAATCAAAGGTTTTCACAGCGCACACATTATCACACACAACATCAAAACAGACCAGCACACAGCACACCTTACACACACAAGCCATTGAAGCTGATACAGGTGTGGGTTCCCAAAGGGCTAATCCGTTCTGGACCCAAATAGGATTGGGTACCAACAATAATTATATTTGATGACAGGTACCGAAGAAGCTCGCATCAGACTGGTATTTGGACAGTGGGTGTTCCCGTCACATGACTGGAAACATCGAGCTGCTGTCTGAAGTCACAGAAGGTACTGGACCCAAGATCATCTTCGGAGATAACTCAAAGGGTAAGACCGTGGGCAAGGGTAAGATTGTCCATGGTAACATTATTATCAATGATGTGCTGTTAGTTGAAAATCTGTGCTATAATCTGATCAGTATAAGTCAACTCTGTGATAATGGTTATGCTGTAGAATTTCACAAACACACTTGCACTGTTAAATCATCAGAAGGTATAACCGTGCTCGTAGGAATCAGGAATGGAAATACATATAAGATTAACTGGAATCATGCTCAACCTGATAATCCTACTTGCTTCATCGCTAACAATGATTATAAACATTGGCTGTGGCATAAGCGTTTGAATCATATAAACTTTAAGACCATTTCCAGCCTGTGTAAACATGATTTAGTTATCGATCTGCTCAAGATCGATTTTGCTAAGGATAAGATCTGCGAAGCTTGCCAAATGGGCAAACAGATCAGATCATCCTTCAAAAACAAGAATGCCAAATCCTCCTCCCGCTGTTTAGAATTATTGCATATGGACTTGTTTGGTCCTATACCAATAACAAGTTTAGGGGGAATGCGGTATACTCTTGTTGTTATTGATGATTACTCACGCTTTACATGGACTATATTTTTGAGCAGTAAAGATCAGACCGGTCCGAAGTTGATCAAGCTGCTGAAACGCACTCAGAACGAGAAATCATCCAGCTAGACAGGATTCGTAGTGACAAAGGCACTGAGTTTTCAAATCAGAATCTTGAATCCTTTCTAGAAGATCATGGAATCAAGCATGAGTTTTCAGCCGCTCGAACTCCTCAGCAGAATGGAGTTGCAGAACGAAGAAACTGAACGCTCAAGGAAGCAGCAAGAACAATGCTTGCTGATTCTGGAATTTCGCAAAAGTTCTGGGCAGAAGCTGTAAACACTGCTTGCTACACTCAAAATCGGTCCATGATCAACATGAAGCTGAACCTTACCCCATATGAAATATGGACTGGTAACAGACCATTTATTTCCCACTTTCATATTTTTGGCTGCAAGTGCTTCGTTCATAACAATGGTAAGAATCATCTTACAGCATTTGAAGCTAAGTCAGATAATGGAATATTTTTAGGATATTCATCAACTAGCAAAGCCTATCGAATTTTTAATAATCGAACCTTAACTGTAGAAGAATCTGTTCATGTAGTTTTTGATGAATCTTTATGTGTTGAGGGCAACAAAGAATCAATTCAAAATCAGATGGAAAATATCCATCTCGAAGCTAACAGTGATGATGAGATTGTAGCTAACAGGTCAAGAGACAATCCACCAGAACCAGAAGTACCAGACAGACCGGATCTAGGCATTGAAACTTCTTCAGATCGAGCTGATCCGGATGTTCTTCACTCAAATGTTAAAGCAGATGCTGATCATGCTGCTACTACTCATCCGACCGGACCAGACAATCCAGAGTCAAGCTATCGATGGACTAAGAAGCATCCACCCAATCTAGTGATTGGTAGTCCCTCTGCACCGATCAGAACCAGAGGACAGATGATGGATGAATTCACACATGCTGCTTTCATCTCTACTCTGGAACCTAAGAAGATAGATGAAGCTCTAACTGATTTCAACTGGATTAAGGCCATGCAAGAAGAGCTAAATCAATTCGAACAAAATCAAGTTTGGAGTCTAACCCCCAGACCAAGCGATCTGCCTGTCATTGGAACCAGATGGGTTTTCAGAAATAAGCTGGACGCAGATGGAACTGTGGTTAGAAACAAAGCCAGACTGGTGGCACAAGGATTCAGACAAGAAGAAGGAATCGACTTCGATGAATCATTTGCACCAGTCGCCAGACTTGAGCCATCCGAATCTTTCTTGCATATGCTGCCTTTAAAGACTTCAAAGTATATCAGATGGACGTTAAGAGCGTTTTTCTTAATGGAAAGCTCCAGGAAGAAGTCTACATTGAGCAACCACCTGGATTTCAGGACCATTTGCATCCCAATCATGTATATCTACTGAATAAAGCAGTGTATGGTCTGAAACAAGCTCCAAGAGCCTGGTATGACACTCTATCTCAATTTCTGCTGAACCATGATTTTCAGATCGGCTCAGTAGATAAAACTCTCTTTAAATTTATTAAGGGGGAACATACCCTATTAGTTCAGATTTACGTTGATGACATAATCTTTGGGTCAACTAACCCCAAATTGTGCGAGAAATTTTCTAAGTTAATGCAGGGACAGTTTGAGATGAGCATGATGGGAGAACTTTCATTCTTTTTGGATCTCCAAGTAAAACAGCTCAACAATGGTATTTTCATCAATCAGACCAAGTATACCAAAGAGCTCCTCAAGAGATTTGGAATGGAAACATGCTCAACTGCATCAACTCCTATGAGTCCAACAATCAAGTTAGATAAAGATGAAGGGGGAACAGCAGTTGAAGTAACCATGTATAGAGGACTAATCGGATCGCTATTGTATCTTACAGCGAGCCGGCCTGATATTATGTTCTCAGTCTGTATGTGCGCTAGATTTCAGTCAGAACCAAAGCAATCACATTTTATTGCTGCCAAGCGTATTCTGAAATACTTAAAAGGATCTCAGAACGTTGGTCTTTGGTACTCCAAAGATTCGAACTTCAGCTTGATCGGATATTTCGACGCAGACTACGCTGGGTGTAAGATTGATCGTAAAAGCACCAGTGGAACATGTCAATTTCTAGGTGAAAGATTGATCTCTTGGTTCAGTAAAAAGCAGACATCGATTGCCACGCAGAGTATCTCGCCGCTGGAAGCTGTTGCGCTCAAATGCTCTGGATTCAACACCAGCTCAAAGACTATGTCATCCAAGCTGTTGACTCTCCGATATTTTGCGACAACACAAGTGCAATCGCTATGACGTATAATCCAGTTTTGCACTCTCGAACAAAGCACATTGATATACGCCATCATTTTATTCGAGATCATGTTGGCAAAAAGGAAATTCGGATCGAGCACATCTCAACAGAGCAGCAAGCAGCAGACATCTTCACCAAACCGCTCCCAGAGGCTAAGTTTAATTATTTTCGTCAAATTCTTGGTTTAATTGACTTATCTTAATAGTTTAGATGTTCTCTTACTTTCGCACTTAAAGATTTCTGTTGCCACAGATTGATAATACAATGTTCAGAAAGACACAGACCGGTCCGAACTTTCAGACCGATCTATGTCAATCTGATGTTATCCCATGATCTGCTTGGTCAATACATCTTTTGTACAAAAACAGCCCGGACTGATCGCATTTTAACCGCCTTAACTATCTGTTATCCTGACCGTTTATTTTTGAATTTCTTTTCATCAGTCATCGAGATAAAGACACGTGTCTTCTCTCTCCTATTTAGCGGGCTGAACATTTCATTTTATTTCACTTTTTACAAATTACCGTTATCTGTTTTCTTATTCTCTTACTCTCCTAAATCTTTGCACTCGTTTATCTTCACTCCAATGGCTACCATTACTCACAACTCTCTCTCCGTTGAGTTCAATGATATTTACAGGGCAGAAGATGCAGAGATGGTGTCTATCTTCCAAGCTTTGGAATCTTCTGGTCTGAGAACCTTTCTGGAGTGCGGCACAGTTGTTTATGAATCAGAAATCCGCGAACTATTCCCCAATGCCGTCTCCAAGAAGACATCCATAACTACTACTGTCAAGGGCAAATCCTTTGAGATCTCGCCGATGACGCTGGCCAAAACCTTTGGCCTCCCCAATTCCGGACTGACATAATTTGGACAGATTCCTCAAGCGTCACTCTCAGATCTTCAAGGGAAGATATCTATTTTTGGCCACCGCCTGCAACCATCGTTTAAGAAGAAGGAAATGCTCTTTCATTTCCAGGTGCTGTGCGAAATCGTTGGCAAACCTCTGTTGGGCAAAGCAGGAAGTTTTGACGCTGTAACCGCAGAGAAGTTCAGGGCTATGGCGGCTATAATATCCGGACAGAAGATGAACTGGTCCGTGATTCTGTTTGGAGTTCTGATGGAAACGGTGATTGCATCCAAGCAGGCCGTATGCTTTGCTGTTCCTCTCAGCAAGCTACTGGAGTCCTTAGACATCGAGCTGGGAAAGCAGTCCGCTCTCAGTCCCTTCAAGATTCTAAACTCCAAAGGACTCGCACTGCTGAAGTCCAAGAGTGCTCCGCCTACTCCTGCCACTCTGGCTGCAGTCAAGATTGAGAAGGGCGAAGAACAAGCTGTTGCACGCAAACCTCGCGTCAAGCGCAAACTGACCATCCAGACTGATTCGGAAGAAACTCTGTCTGCTCCATCGTCACCAACCAAGCCACTTCCAAAGAAGCCCAGAACCCAGATTACCAAACCAATCAAAACTCTACCCCTACCCATTTTGCCACCAACCAAAGTCACCCCTGCACCCCAATCTTCAAAACAAACTTCAACCCAAACTTCAACCCCTGTACCTCAAGTCACTATCCGAGTCCCCTCTACCATTCCCGTGGTGAAAGGGATTGTTATCACTGAGTTGGGCGACTATACCCAATCAGGGATCAAGCCCCTTCCTCCACCGGCAAGGGAAAAGCCATTCTCTCCGAACCAATCTCCTCTAAACCCAAATCGGCAGCGCAGACAGCCATCGACATTGTTATGGAGGATGTTGATGAGAAGGTGAAGGCACTCATTGTGGTTTTTGATGAGTACGTCGAGTACCGGACTGTCAACCACATTGAGATGTTCTTTGGAAATATGAACAGACTGAAGAAGATGGAATAGGAAGTTCTCAAAGGAACAGAGACCAATGATGTTCGGATTGCCGTGCAGCGCAAAGACCTATTTACAGCAAATCAAAGATTCAGTCTGGCCACTCTGCTCCTAGCTGCTAAGAAAGAGAACTTTGATCCGATTGCTCCAACTGCCAGAGATGATGGGGCCGTTATTGCTCAATTAGAGATGGATGTTCATGCTCTTCACTTAGCTGTCCGTTTTCAACGACAGAAGCTCAGTGTATCCACTCCCACAACCAGCCCGGATCATCCCTCTGCAAGCAAGACTCTGGCAGAACCTTTTGTTGAGGTTATTCATTCTGATGCAGCAGAACAGACAGCCGACCCAGCAGCGGATCAGCCTGCAGAGCAAATACCAGATCAGACTGCAGAGCAAATACCAGACCAGACAGCGGAGCAGCCTTTGCCTAATGCTCCATCTGCGACAGATGATGAACCCTTGAATGTCTTGTTGGACTCTCCAACAACATCTATTCCTTTGGGGTCATCAGTCTCCATCGTTCAAATCAGTCCAACAGCAGAACTGGCAACAGTTGGCGCTCCAGAATTCGTCGATCCGGATCTGGTGGTGTCCACCGTTGTTGCAGCTCTCCAGATTGAGAAGCCCTCCAGACCAAGCACTCCTCCAATCCACTTAGATGAAGATATGGCTTTCATTCAAACATTTTCTTCGGATCTGGTCATCTTGATCCGGTCCGAAAGTCACCAAGTTGCTGTATCTTCACTTGTCCCGTTTGCTGAAGACGATGAACAGGCCTTGTCCTCATCAGATCGCTCTCCCAGCCGATTATCTGATGCACCTCCATCTCTGGCACGGACCCTTCAGCACTTATCGGACAACTGCATGTCTCTCTCTCAGCGTGTTCTAGAGGTTCATCAAGGCCAGCGAGTTACATCTCTGGACTTTGATTCCTTTAAAGAGAAGATGACAGCCAGTATCGGCAGCCTTCAGCGAGGCATAAATGATCTGTTTTCTCAGCAAGCCACTTATAAGAACAGCCTGAGAAAAGAGCAGATCGAGCTGGCCACTGAAGTCAGAGCATCTGTTGCCAATTCCCTCCGCGCTCAAGACGTTCGTCTTGACGCTATCAGCTCGCAGCTCGCACAAGTTGTTGATTTTCTTCAAGAGATTGCTGCTGACAAAAAGGGGGAAAATAAGAAAGACTTCAAGCCGCCTCCAACTTCAAGAAGATAGCAGTCTCGTTGATTAAATTTTTAGACTGACTGTATGCGAGATTTGTTTCATCAATAAAAATCCTTCTTTATTAAGTCCTTGTTCATTTATTTTGAACTTTAATAAAGGCTTAATCGATCCAACTTAATAATGTTCATTTATTTTGAACAAAAAGAAAGTAATCGATCCGAAAGTTTTCGCTTCAGAGTTCTTATCAGACCGGTTAAAAAGACTTAGAAGCTAGGTTTTGTCATCATCAAAAAGGGGGAATTTGTTAGTTCCGGATCTTATCGATGAGATTTTAAAGATGACAAAATATATCAGACCGGATCGAGAGAAATCAGACTGACCAGATCGATAGCTCAAAACAGAACAAGCTGATAAGGCCTATTATATATCAGACCGGATCGATGGATTTCAGACTGACTAGATCGATGCTTCAGATCGATCTCAATCTTTATCAGATCAGAGCAGTCAAGGATACATAAAGAATGACTCCTCAGTCCGAATCATTAACGGCTATTTATTGTAGCATTTAATGTTGTAATTAATGCTACAAAGGACCAAAGACTGAAGATTGTCATAAAAGGTAAGAAGACAAAGAGTAGCTTACCCGACAGTCGCCGAAAGTATGAACCAGAACGGCAAGTATCCTGAAGAAGAAGACTGAAGCCTACTCAGAGTTTAAGTAGAGTCAAAGTTGCACTTTAAGGGAAATAATGTCGTTGGTACATACAACTATAAAAGGATGCAACAAAGGGAATATAACAACTCTTGCTGATCAATTGAAAAACACACAAGAAAGCAAAAACAGCCCAAGCTTACAAGCTCAGAAGCTCTCGAGCTGAAATCATTCTTAAGCACGTTTACTTTGTAACATTTGATCATTTAGGATCACTGTGCGCATCTTGTGTTTTCTGTGTTGAAAAATAGAAGTGAGAAACTTATTGTAACTGTCAGACAAAGTGTGTCTGAGCAGATCGAGTGACTAGGAGTTTCAGATTGGTAGTGAGATAAATCCAGTCTGAATCGGGTTTGTACAACAGGATTGTATAAATCAAAGTCTTCTAGTATAAACCTTCCTTAATTGGAAGAAGGGGAGACGTAGAAGGATTACACCACCTTCGAACTTCCAGAAACATATCCTGTGTATCTTATTTCTGCACTTGTTCTTTCATACTAGCCATCGAGCCGTTCTTACATATACAAGAACAGACTGTTCCGCACTTATTCTTTCAGTGGTCTGTTCTGTACAAGAATTGATTAAGAAACAGATTTCTTTCACTAATCGGAAAGAAATCACAAAGGATTAATTTTTAGAAGGAGTGTTCATTCACCCCCCCTCTAAACACTCCGGACCGATCCTAACAAATACAAATATCGATTTTTGGACCGATATTTATGATCGGTTGAATCTACCATTCGGAGGTCATGAAAACCCTCTTGTTCATCTGGAAATTCGTCGATATTCTAGAATACAAAAACAATTCTGAACAATGTTGTGGATTGGCACAGTGTGGGGGGAGCGAAAGGAATGAAAGGATCTTTGAAGGAAAGGAATCCGAGTCTAAGTGTTGTGGAAGAAATTAAGACTCGTAGATGGATGTGAATTAAAGTTTGGTGCCAAGGTTATTTTAATTATTTCATAAATGATTGGTATTTGGAAACAAAGTTATGTCTTCGATCTTTGTAATATTTGTCGAGTTTTACTTTCTTGTACTTTTGTGTAATTGGAATATTTCATCTTGGGTTTCTGAACACCCTTGGTACGCTATTATTTGTATCCTTATCCAAAACAAATATCAATTTCATCTTTTCCGATTCTCTTTTACAGCTTGAAATATCAAAGCTTGGAAGCATAAATTTGTGAAAGGATCTTTTGGTAGCTTATCCCATTTGAATTCCTCTAGCTACCACTTTTGTATTTATTTATTGACGCTTCTTTTTTTCATTATTGTTAATGTGTCTTTCAAATCAAGAAAGTGACGAAACAAGTGGCCACACCTATTAATTAATTAAATAAATAAATAACCCAATTTATTGTCCATGCTTTTTTAAAAAGCTTAATTAAAGAAATCAATATTAGCACTGTTCTTCCCGCAATGTTTCAAAAGGTGACCAATTAAACATACACAAGGATATGTATACGCTAACGTTGCACATGAATCTTAAGCGTTTTACTTTTGAATTCTGCATCAGATTAGCATAATCTCAATAAATAAACGCAATAAAACAAATATAGTATAAGAGGAACCAGAAACTTTATGTTCGAGTATAATAATTGTTCCTGCTTGGAAAACGATTGAAATGTGGTATTTGAGCTGCTATACGATTTAAAGATTAAAGTTGTACAGTTACCACTGGTTATACTTTTTGGGAAAGCCACACGTGATTGATCCTACACTTTGCAGATCAGTTAATTAATTATTTTTATAAAAATATATAGTGCAATCCCATTTGTTATCTTTTTTATGAGATAGTGTATCCAATTATTGAGGCGAGTCATTTTATATATTGTAAAGAAATTGTGTCACATTAATATTTTAACTTGACATTGTATGATTTAATTCCATTTCCTCTTAGTCATGTATATTATTTTGGTGGATTTGATGTTACCCTAAGAGCATTGCTCTCTGGAATATTCCAAAAGAAATATTATTGATCAATGGTTGATATACCTACAGCCATGGCTGCGGTAGCATAATTGAAGTTTCAGTTTATATTAAATTTGGCAAATTAGTTATGTGTAAGTAACGCCGACCTTTGAAAATCTTCGACTAGAAGGAGTCAAGTATGCTCCCCAGACATAGACTACTTACAAGATAGCCATCTATATCCAAATGGTCAAAAAATTAAATGAATAATTACAGTTGTCCCCCCTTTAGAATATGATTATTACTATTTCTGACCTCTAGTTTGAATAATAATGATGGACCCTCTATGTTTTAGCATAAACTATCTATTTAGCCTGAAACTTTGACCAAAAATTAAAATTTGTTGATGTCATCAAGATTTTTTTTGTGATAATCCCATTTTCTCCCCAACTTTTTTTATTCAAATATTGTGTCAATTATTTGGATGATTTTACCCCAGGATGTGAGGGGGGCCATGTAATTTATCAAAATTATAGGGCTAAATATAAGAAATAGTAAATCGCAAGTATGGTGTCATCTGAAAAAAAAATGTTAATGTACGTCCACACTAATAGTAAAACAGATTCTAAGAAGCAAACGATCATAATTAAAGGTCATTTTCAGCCATGAATTAAATAAGTTATAAGTTTAACCATCTCGAGAAAACACTTCTGGGAGGGTCATGTCTGAGAACACTGTCCAAATGACTCTCATCTTCTCCTTTTGACAGTTCTTGCAACAAATTCTGTAAAATTCTTGCGTAAGAGGTGAATGTAGATCCCTGATACTCCGGTGGATGCAAATTCCGTGTTACAATCCATGCACACAATAAATGTTTATTAAATAAGTATAGTTGAACTATCAATGATCCAATATTACTACAGTAAAGTCAAGGCATAATATAAATCATTAGTATACAAAATTATTATAACTTTTTATCATTATTTGGTATACAAAATTATTATAATTTTTGTCATTATTTGGCTGTGTGGTATCTCCTAAGCAGTAACATCAAAATTTCTCACCATATTCACCTCTCGTGAATACTGACTAGTATTAGAAGTTTATCATGCAATAAATAATCTAATCTCCACTATATTAACTACTTCCAGAACAATAATAGCATAACAGTGTTACATGAAAACCAAGACTCAAGCCCAGCAAAAATTAATTTTCTATCACAAAATAAAGGGATCAATAGTAAAGTCATAATCGCGGTCAAGAAGAATGAAAATCCCCAAAAATAGATATTCATAACAATCAGGTACAAAATCCCCAAAACAATTCACATAAAAAAATTCCTAATAACAACCAGGTACAAAATCCCCAATAAATTCACATAAAAAAATTCATCAAAACATCTGAGAATCTAACTTATCAAGACACCAAGGCTTCGAAAAAGAACCACCAACTTTTCATAATTGATGATTATCAGAATAATTAGCATAACCAAATCAGACCAAGCCGAAGAAATTGATAGAAGGAAAGCCAAGATTTTAATTAACAAGGGAAAATGAGTGGGTAGAATAGATGACACAACTAATCAAGAACCTGAAAATCAAAGGCAGTCAAGAGCAGTGGTGAAGAGGGCAACATTTGAGGCATTGGGAAAGATATCAACTTTTTTTAGCGGGAAGTGAAACTTGGAAAAGATGGGTGTTTCACCGGTAAATGAATAGATTAAATACATGATATTATTAGTTGAGTAAAGGGTAAAAATATCATTTTAAATTAATTAATTTTAGGGATATTATAATTGAAAATAATAAGGGTATTAAAGGTTTTTACACAAAGTCATACCTAAAAATCTAGCAGGGGAGGTAGAACATATTTTTTAAATTAGATGGGCTAAAATAACAATTATTAAAACTAGAGGGGTTGTACAAGTAATTCACCCAAAATTAAATTTATAATGAGATTATTATTATTTTTTTAAAATCATAATGATTTCAAAATATAGGGCAGTTTAAGTGTTTAACTAGTGAAAGACTTGGTCTCGACTATTGTTAAAACGACATTAAGTACTCATATATTATAAATAATTTAATTTTAAAAGAGATAACTGTTTCAGTGTATACAAAAATCTAATAATAATTTAATTTTCCGTGCATGCTCTCTAAAAGTGACCATACACAAATTACGTTTCCATAAAATTTATATCGTCAATCCTCTCGTCTTTCAATTATCAAGTATATGTAAACTATGATCAACATAACTTTAAAATCCAAGAATAGTTAATATTAAAGATATAAATTATCCCATATACATAAACTATACATAACTTTACAGTATTTTCACTTGTGCCCCTCTACTCTAATTAATGGGCGTTTTAATTTGTATGAGTGGGAAGTTGTGGTAGCAGAATGCTGGTTCTTAGAGTGAATAGACTCATGATTTTATTTATTTATTATTCAATCCGCGCCAACGCGTAACTGGGTTAGGCCGACCCTTACTTGTTTAATAAAATTAATACAATTGATAGCACAATTGGATGATGCATATGCATAGGCCACCGTCGACAACTTTCAACCATGCATACCACTTTTGAGCTTTAAAACAAGTTGATAAGCCACTATATGCCATCAGGAAAAAAAATGTTTAGCTTTAATTTGCTTCCCCTTTTATTTTTTATTTGTCTCTTTTCTCTTTTCTCTTTTCTATTCTTTAACTAGTTTTTGTTTTTAGCGAAGAAGGAATGAATGACCTCGTGGCTAGGAGCGGAACTAAACGTTAAGTTTAGAGTGTTCTTGGTGTGTGTATATATATATATATATATATATATATATATATATATATATATATATGACGTGACTCGTGATTTTTGAGTATAAGGTAGAATAAAGTGTTAATGAAAAATAACGATAAACATACCAAGATTTTTTACGTGGAAAACCCTCAAATTGAGAGAAAAACCACGGGACCTAGTCCAGTATAAAACTTCACTATAAACGTTGATGATTTACAAGACTTTCTGGACACAAATTACAATCGCTCACTGACTTATACGAATATTTTTGAGAAATAATAAAAAAGACCGAACAGACATGAATTTGCTCTCTTCGGAGTCTTTTTGCCCAGAAAATTCCAACCCTTTCTACGATGACATCCGCGGGTATTTATAGGACTATTCCTAGTGATTGGCTTGCGGTGGATCCGGAACACGATGTCCTCTGATCGTGGCTTGACTGGAGCCCATCGTGTCCGAGAAATCCGCGCCCCATTACTGCACGTTTATTCACGCCGGTTAATTTGTTGGTTACTCCCGGGTCTTCCGCTAATCTTTGACCATAGAACCGAGGAGGGTTTAGCAGCTGTTCGGTAAAATCCTGCTCGGTGCTATCTGCTCGGTGTATGACTTGTTCGGCTATTGAGGAGATTTTACCCGAGGAAGTCAATATGTCATATGACATCACCTCACCCCCCTAAAGTAAAGCAAGACGAGACTTTTGAAGTCTTGTTTTATTGTCTTCGGGTAAAATCTTAAACTTAACCTGCTCGGGATCTTTTTGCCGCCCTTCTTTCCCGCTCAAAAATTTCAAATGCCACGCGACGTTTCGTTTCCCTAGGCACCTTTATGACCGTCCATTCTCTTATTTTTGGACGGTGAAGATTGGATGACTGTTCATATGGTCCCCGCTATAAATACCTCTCCCTTTTCTTCATTTGTTTTTACTTTGCTGCATTTTGCTTCCGAGCTAGCACCAGACGATCGAACAACTTTCCCCCGCAGTCTTCCTTTTCTTAATTACCAAGTATGATTTCTTCCTCAGCTGACTCTTCATTGCAAGCGATAGATAGGTTCAATGAAGGAGACGCTCTTAGCCCCTCTCCTCAATCATCTTCCTCTTCTTCTGATAGTGACAGAACTCTAAGCTCCTCTGCCGCGTCAGCTGCTCGTATACAAGAGCAGACACTTGCTACAGAGCGAGATTTAGCTAAAGCCCGCGTTCCCTGGTTCGAGATCTTTGAGTCTGAGGTTAAATTGACTCAGCACCTTATCAATATCCGAACTAAATGGGGGATTTTCGAGGGGACTTCTATTATTGCTCCCCCTTCTGGATCTCGTCCTCACTTACCCCCTAAGGGGTATTTTCCTTTTTATATAGACCAGCTCTGAGGAGGCCTTCGCTTTCCTATCCCTCCTTTCTTTATTGAAGTAGCCTCCTACTTTTGTGTTTCCTTTAGTCAATTATTCCCCAATAGTTATCGACTATTAGCAGGCTTTTTCATAGTACTTTCTTATCTTGGTTTTACCCCTACTCCCGAACTTTTTCATTGTTTTTTTCAATTAAATAAGAAAGAGACCGGGCTCTTTTACTTTTCCTCAAGGACAGGGGTTGGCTTCCTCAAAAAATACCCATAGTCCATAAAAAATTGGAAAAACTCTTACTTTTTTTTCGCCCACTCCAGCCTTGGGATTGCCCTATGGAGTGGAGGGAAAATCTCCCGAGGGGCAAGTCAATCAAGGGTCACCTTGAGGAGGAACCGTATTTGTCGGTTCGTCGTGCACTTGGCGATCAATGTTTTAATTTGACGGAGCTGATTGATGACGGACTGCTATACTTGTTCCAGTTGAGCCCCAAGGGTGTATCTTTGAAAGTGCCCCTCGGTGAGTGCTTTTCAAGCAGTCTTCTTCGTTTTACTTTTGACTTATCATGTTCGGACTAATATTTCTCTGCTCTTTCCAGAAACACAATGATGAAGGCTAGGATGGCCGAGAAGCTGAAGGAGAAGAGCCAAAAAGGCCAAACTTCTAAGGCTGCTATTACTCCTGCTCCTCCTCCGTCCATTGAGATTTTGACTCCTTCTGAGGAGAGGGCTTCACCCGAGAGGATTCAAGCTCTTCATCGCAAGAAAAGGGCTACTCCTGAAGGTCCAAGTTCTTCGCCCCAAGCACCTCCTACTAAGAAAACTTCTTCTTCCCTTATTCCTTCCGAACCACGAGCCTCCTCTCAACCCGCTCTCGGTGTGTCCCGGCCTACCACGAGATACCATATCCCTTCGTGGACGTACTCCCCCACTGTTCCACTACTGAAAAAACCCGATCCCAAAGCCTCCCACTCCATTTCGTGCTACACCCCCAACTCAGCTGATCGAAAGTACCTCGGGGAACTGGCTTTCAGCAACTTGGTGAACGACTTCTCCTCCTCCTTTACTCAGGTAAATGCTTTTACCCATTAATCTGTTTCACTTGTCTTTCTACAATACAATCATTTATTACTTTAACTTTATGTACGATCTGATGCAGGCCCACATGATGGCGGGTGAACTTCTCACTCGTTTTCATTCAGTTCGATTGGCTGATGGGCAGAACCAGAAGCGTATCAGGCAGCGAGAGGGTATGGGTGAGGAGCTGAAGAAAACAGTGAGCCTTTTGGAGGAACGGCACTTGGCCCTGGTATCAGCTCGGGACAAGGCGGAGCAGGCCCTGGCAGAGAAGCGGACAAAATCCGCTGATCTGGAAGGTACTAACTCTACCTTGTCAGAGCAGTATAAATCCCTGGCTGAGCAACATCAAGCTGTCTCCGAGCAGCTTGCTCAAGAGAAATCTTCCACTGTTGCTCGTGTGGAAGAACTCTGACTCTCGAAGAAAGCTGAGTTTTTGAAGTCTCCAGAGTATAGCAACATGGTGGCTGACCGTGCTTACAAGTTCTTTGATCATGGTTTTGAAGCATGCGTCGGCCAATTTAGATCTCAAGGCTACCCTCCCGAAGGAGCTTCAAAAGATTTCCTTGACGTCAATGCTTCTCTGGAGAGCCTCCCCGAGGAGCTATTCCAGCCGTAGGGTAGAGCTTTTACCTTTTCTTGTATTTCTTTCTCTTTCGTTAATGAAATCATTTACTTGTATTTCGGAACAAACTTACTATCCCAAGCACAAACACTTACGCAATTTTAGGTTTAAAACGTGGACCAAACATCCCGATCCCACGAGTAAACAACTAAAATTCCGAACAAAGCTCGCTACCCCGAGCACAAACACTTAGGCAATTTTAGGTTTAAAACGTGGACCAAACATCCCGATCCCACGAGTAAACAACTAACATTCCGAACAAAGCTCGCTACCCCGAGCATAAACACTCAGGCAATTTTAGGTTTAAAATGTGGACCAAACATCCCGATCCCACGAGTAAACAACTAAAATTCCGAACAAACTCGCTACCCCGAGCACAAACACTCAGGCAATTTTAGGTTTAAAACGTGGACCAAACATCCCGATCCCACGAGTAAACAACCAAAATTCCGAACAAAGCTCGCTACCCCGAGCACAAACACTTAAGCAATTTTAGGTTTAAAACGTGGACCAAACATCCCGATCCCACGAGTAAACAACCAAAATTCCGAACAAAGCTCGCTACCCCGAGCACAAACACTTAGGCAATTTTAGGTTTAAAACGTGGACCAAACATCCCGATCCCACGAGTAAACAACTAAAATTCCGAACAAACTCGTTACCCCAAGCACAAACACTCAGGCAATTTTAGGTTTAAAACGTGGACAAAACATCCCGATCCCACGAGTAAACAACCAAAATTCCGAACAAAGCTCGCTACCCCGAGCACAAACACTTAGGCAATTTTAGGTTTAAAACGAGGACCAAACATCCCGATCCCACGAGTAAACAACCAAAATTCCGAACAAAGCTCGCTACCCCGAGCACAAACACTTAGGCAATTTTAGGTTTAAAACGTTGACCAAACATCCCGATCCCACGAGTAAACAACTAAAATTCCGAACAAAGCTTGCTACCCCGAGCACAAACACTTAGTCAATTTTAGGTTTAAAACGTGGACCAAACATCCCGATCCCACGAGTAAACCGATGATAATTTAATGTTTAAACGTGGACCAAACATCCCGATCCCACGAGTAAATCATTAGAATTCCGAACAAACTCGATGAATCAAATACTTTCATTTTATTACTGCTGAATTCAAAAAATAAAAAAGAAAGATTACACAAAATATTTCATCAGGTTATGAATGTTCCAAGGTCTTACCAATTTCCGACCTTCATGATCCTCCAGCATGTAGGCTCCTCTTCCGATCACTTCCTTGATTTTGTAAGGGCCTTCCCATTTCGGTGCCAACTTTTTTACCTCACCAGCAGGATTTGTTCTTCATAACACTAAATCCCCAACTTGAAATATTCTTGATCGAACCCTTCGGTTATAGGCATTTGTAATCCTTACTTTATATAGCTCTGTTCTTGCTACAGCTTGTTCTCTTAGCTGATCAATCTCATCTAACTCTTGCATTCTCTTACCCTCGTTCTGCTCTGGATCATAACATTGTACGCGGAGAGATTCAACCCCAATTTCCGCTGGAATGAGGGCCTCCGAACCGTATACCAGACTATACGAAGTTTCCACTGTAGATACCCGAGGAGTTGTTCGATAAGCCCACAAGACTCCAGGTAGTTCATTTACCCATTCTCCTCCGACCCCTTCTAGCTTCGCTTAATCCCATGTAATAGAATACGGTTAATAACTTCGAGTTGCCCATTTGACTGTGGATAGGCTACTGACGTGAATACTTGCCTGATTTTCATATCCTCGCACAACTCCTGTAGTTTCTTTCCCTGAAATTGCCTTCCATTATCCGAAATAATTCTCCTCGGTATTTCGAACCGACATACTATGCTTCTCCATAAGAATCTGATGATTTCCTCCTCAGTTATTTTTGCTAGAGGTTCAGCTTCCACCCATTTAGTAAAGTACTCAACTGCTACTAGGAGGAATTTTCTTTGCCCCGTGGCAAGAGGAAAAGGTCCGACGATGTCCATCCCCCATTGATCGAAGGGACATGAAGTAATACTGCTATTTAAGACCTCTGCGGGTATATGAGATAAATTTGCATGTTTCTGGCAATTGTTACATTTTTTAACAATTTCTTCGGCATTTTCTCTCATACTGGGCCAATAGTATCCTGCCCGAAGGGCTTTCTGATATAACATATTACTTCCCGAATGATTCCCACAACAGCCTTCGTGAATCTCCTTTAGCAAATGTTCTCCTTCTTGTACTGATGTGCATTGTAAGAAGGAAGCTGAAAATCCCCTTTTGAACAATTTACCTTCGGCTAACATAAAACGCCTCTCCATTCTCTTCACCCGAGCAGCTTCCTTCGGATCTAATGGCAACACCCTATTTTTCAAGAATTTGATGATATGCTCTCGCCAATCGGATATGATACAAGGCTCCAAATTCATTATACTGTTGATAGCTATGTGCGAGACCAGAAGATCTTGTACCAGCACTTTCCTGTTCTTCCACTCATGAATGGAACTGGCCAACTTTGCGAGTGAATCTGCTCGGTTATTATCTTCTCGTGGTATTTGCTTCAATTCCACTTCCTGGAACTGAGTCGTTAATACTTGAGCCTTCTCCACATATTTTTTCAACTTTTCTTCTTTCACCTTGTACACCCCATTTACCTGCTGTACAACCAGCATCGAATCCATGAACACTTTTACTTTCCGAGCTCCGGCGTCTAATGCTACTCGTAAACCTGAGAGGAGAGCTTCGAATTCGGCTTCATTGTTTGAAGAATGAAAACCGAACTGAATAGCTATGGCAACTTCCTCTCCTTCTGGACTGATCAGTATAATTCCTGCACCGCTTCCTATTTGAGTAGATGATCCATCTACAAATAGGCTCCAATGTTTTTCTTCGCGAGTATGAGTTACTTCAACCAAGAAATCAGATAAGGCCTGAGCTTTGATGGTAGTCCGAGACTGATAAGAAATATCGAACTCACTCAATTTTGTGGCCCATTTCACCATCCTTCCTGAAATTTCAGCTTTTGACGAGAGTCTTCCTAAGGGAGTGCTCGTTACCACCATGATAGGGTGAGATAAAAAATACGGCCGAAGCCTTCTTGCAGTGATCACCAGAGCCAAAGCTAACTTTTCAATTTCAGGGTATCTTTGTTCGGCTCCCTGCAAAGCTCGGCTGACATAATATACCGGTTGCTGCTGCCCAAATTTCTCTTGAATTAACACCGAGCTGACAACTTCCTCGGTTACCGACAAGTAGACGAGGAGGGTCTCATTGTGCTCGGGTTTATTCATTAAGGGTAACTGAGCTAAATATTCTTTCAAGTCTTCGAAAGCCTTCTGACACTGATCATCCCACTCGAACTGCATTCCTCGCCTTAATGCTTTAAAGAAAGGCAAACTCTTATCAGCCGATCTAGATATGAATCGACTAAGCGCTGCTATTCTTCCTGCTAACCTTTGTACTTCGTTCAAGGTCCGAGGAGGGTTCATTTCTTGGATTGCTCGGATTTTCTCAGGGTTAGCTTCCACACCTCTCTTTGTCACCATGTACCCCAAGAATTTTCCACTATGAATTCCGAAGGTACATTTGGCTGGATTTAACTTCATGCCAAATCTTCTCAAAGTGGCAAAGACTTCCTCCATATCTTCTATCAGATTTTGGGCCTTCTTGCTTTTGATCAGGACGTCATCAACATAAACCTCCACGTTCCGTCCTATTTGATCTCTGAACATCTTATCCATCAGTCTCTGATAAGTAGCCCCAGCATTTTTTAATCCGAAGGGCATGACGACATAACAATCCCGCTGTGACAAAGCTAACCTTGGACTGATCCTCGCGGGCTAAGGGGATTTGATGATATCCCTGATAAGCATCCATAAGACATAACAGCTCATGTCCCGCAGTAGAATCCACTAATTGATCAATCATCGGCAATGGATAACAATCTTTGGGACGCGCTTTGTTCACGTCCCGAAAATCTACACACATCCTCCACTTGTCTCCTATTTTAGGTACTAGAACCACATTTGAGAGCCATGTAGGGAAACTAATCTCCCGTATATGGCCTGTCTTCAGCAACTCCTCTACTTGTTTAGCTATGACGGCATCCTTCTCGGGTCCGAAATGCCTTCTCTTCTGCTTAATTGACCGAGCACCCGGGTCAACATTTAGATGATGCTCAGCAATCTCAGGTTTTACCCCAATTAAATCAGAGGTATTCCAAGCGAACACATCCACGTTATCTATTAAGCACTCAATCACCCTTTTCCTCAATTCGGGATCCAACTTGGACCCAATGCGAGTAGTTTTCGCCGGGTGACCTAACTCGATACTCATAAATTCCTCATCGGGGACTATCCGCTCCTCCGCCTCAGGCTGTCCAAGTTTCCTCTTATTATTTCCTCGCTCCCATTCTTCTCTATTATTTCCCTTGTCTTGCTTTAACTCTTGCACATAGCATTTTCTTGATGAACTCTGACTTCCTCTTACTTGTCCCACTTCCTCTCCTACTGGGAATTTTATCTTCAAGTGATAAGTAGAGGCAACCGCTTCGAAGGCCGTTAATGCCGGCCGACCCAATATTATATTATAGGAGGAAGGTGCATCGACTATGAGGAAGGTGATCATCTTCGTCTTTGTCTTGGACTCCTCTCCTAATGTGACAGGTAAAGACACTTGTCCTATAGGACTTATGACTTCTCCGGTAAACCCATGCAAAGAAGTATTCACATTTTGTACAGCTATACTTCCCAATTCCATATGTTTCAAAGTATTAAGGAAGAGCACATCTGCCGAGCTGCCTGTATCGACGAAGATTCTTTGCACATTGTAGTTGGCCACTGTGGCTGAAATAACCAATGCATCCTCGTGGGGAAAATAAATCCCTTGTAAATCTGCAGGTCCGAAAGCTATAGAAGGACTCTCCTGAATATGACTTGGATTAATGGATAACACTTCGAGTCTTCGAGCATAACTTTTTCTTGCTCGGTTAGAGTCTCCACATGATGTTCCTCCCGAAATCATATGTATAGTTCCTCGGTTAGGAACATTGCTCACAGTTCTTTCCCTGGTAACTTGATTTCCGCCCTCCACTCTTTCCCCCCGTACTGCCCAAGGAACTGGCTGAAGTGCTCCTCTCCCTGGATTAACATTATTCCGAGGGAAAGGAGCACTGTTCCTCAGGTCATCGTCAGCTCCTCGCCTTACTCCCATTCTTCCTTCATAAACGCTTCCTCCTCGGGCACTTCCTCCTCAGAATACTCCTCTTCCATAAGGTCCCCCCCGACCCCGCTTCGGCCTAATTTGATTCATGGCTACCTCCCGATAAGGTCTCATCGGTAGGTACTGATCAAAGTTCCTCTTAGGCTGTTCCAGTGGCCTCTCCTTCCTATTGACTTCACCACCATTTTTTATTTCCTTCTTCTGTTTCATCCTCTGCGCTTCCTCCAAATTAATATATTTAGAGGCACGCCCCAGTAATTCATCATAATCAGACGGTGGCTTCTTGGCCAACGATCTGAACAGATCCCCCTCCGTCAACCTTTGGGTGAAAGCGCTGGCTAGTATTTCAGATGTCACATGCGGAACATCAAGGCATGCTTGATTGAATCTTTTCAGAAAATCCCGCAGGGACTCCCTATCCATCTGCCTGAGACCGAACAAACTCAAGGCTGTTCTCTTGCAACTTCTACTGCTCGCGAATTGATGAAGGAACAACGAGCTGAATTTAGGAAAGGAATCCACTATTCCTGAAGGTAATTGATTGAACCACGATTGAGCAGCGCCAGCTAGGGTAGTCAAGAACACTCTACATTTCACCCCATCTGACAGCTGATAAAGGAGTGAAGCATTCTCAAATCGAGACAAATATTCTTCTGGATCCGTGCTGCCATCATAATTCCCCACACTTAAAGTTCTAAAATTAAGAGGCAGAGGATCATCAATGACTTGAGGAGTGAATGGGGTGCTCCCCCTTGCCGAGTTAATACGACCTTCCATTTTATTGCGCATTTTTTGTAACTCCTCCTTTAAATCCTCCATTTGATGGTGCAAAGCCCTATCTATTTCATCATTTGAATGATTAGATAAGTCCTTCAATTCTTCAGCCTCCTCCTCCGACTTCTTTATAGAGGTTGAGTCTTCCTCTTCTTCCTCTTCTTCTTCCTGACAGGGGGGTCATAAATTGTTTCATAACTTCTCCGACAGTTTTAGCAATCATCTCAGTCAAATGTTCCATGGGTATTCCTCCTGTGGGTAATACTCGTGAAACATTCTGCGATGATCCAGCCTCCCCTGCTCCTTCTGCTTTGGGCATGAACGTGGGGGGGGAGGGGGTCGTTGGTTTATCCCTTCCCGACATTGGCCCTCGCCCTTTGCTTCTAACCATTCGCCTTGGATTCTTAATGAAATATCCTTGCTTCAACGTCTTTACTCTTTAGTTCCCACAGACAGCGCCAATGATGTGACTCGTGATTTTTGAGTATAAGGTAGAATAAAGTGTTAATGAAAAATAACGATAAACACACCAAGATTTTTTTACGTGGAAAACCCTCAAATTGAGAGAAAAACCACGGGACCTAGTCCAGTATAAAACTTCACTATAAACGTTGATGATTTACAAGACTTTATGGACACAAATTACAATCGCTCAATGACTTATACGAATATTTTTGAGAAATAATAAAAAAGACCGAACAGACATGAATTTGCTCTCTTCGGAGTCTTTTTGCCCAGAAAATTCCAACCCTTTCTACGATGACATCCGCGGGTATTTATAGGACTATTCCTAGTGATTGGCTTGCGGTGGATCCGGAACACGATGTCCTCTGATCGTGGCTTGACTGGAGCCCATCGTGTCCGAGAAATCCGTGCCCCATTACTGCACGTTTATTCACGCCGGTTAATTTGTTGGTTACTCCCGGGTCTTCCGCTAATCTTTGACCATAGAACCGAGGAGGGTTTAGCAGCTGTTCGGTAAAACCCTGTTCGGTGCTATCTGCTCGGTGTATGACTTGTTCGGCTATTGAGGAGATTTTACCCGAGAAAGTCAATATGTCATATGACATCAATATATATATGGGACGGGTTTGACCAAACCCGAGATCTGTCCCACCCCGCCCCGCCCCTCCCCTCCCCGCTTGATTTTTATTATTTTTCTAAAAAAATTGTTTATTAACTATAAATCAATTTTGAAGCCCAAAAATTGAGTTTTGTCATTAATTTTCATATTTTTTTCTAGTAAATATTTATAATAAGCCTTGTTAAAAATTTTAAGCTATAAATCATTTATTAATTTGCTATCATTCCCTTCAAAATGTCTAACTTCTTTAATATGAACACATGAGTTTTGATATAAAATTAAATCATGTCATGTTATGATAAGTTAAGGAATTGAAATGTATATTCGATTTCAGTTTTTTTTAAAAAAATTTAATACTACAACGGGGCTGGTCCGGGGCGGGTTTTGGCTAAAACCGGGAACCGTCCCGCCCCGCTTCAAAACCAACTAGAGAGGGTCTAGACCCGCCCCAACGGGGCTGTTTAATACGGGTTTGGATTTTGACCCACCCCATTGACATCCCTATCCGCCACTGCTAATAGGCAATAGCAAACCCCTAAATAAAACTTAATATTAAAAAACCAACAAATCAACACCAAAGTTATATAAGTTTCAACTTTTTTTAAAATATAGTTTAAGTTTCAGTTTCGTGGAATATAATCTTAGTTATTATGACTTGAAACTCGAGGTCCTAGTTTAAAATTACAAGAGCTATATGTAGTAATCTTTTTTTTTTTTAATCTAAAAGGGATTATGAATCTTGCCTATATTTTATTTATTATGTAATTTAGATAAACAAGCCATCACGCTTCTTCTCCCCTGGATATCCCATAAAATATAACATCAGACAAATATTAAAGGACAAAAGTAATCCGAAGAATGTTTATGCGTAGCTCTTTTTTTTTATAGTGGAAAGGTGCAAAAGTTTTTGTGCATATTACACGACTTAAACTCAAGTTATCTTCAAATAGAAAATGAGTTTTATTACTACGATAAGATCGGAAGTTCTATTATAGTTCTTTTAGATGCAAGTTAATTTCAAACTATCGTACATAGGCTCCTCACAAAATACAATACTCACTGATTGACAATGATGATTTTACAGTAAATTCTGTCAATTATCAAACTCATTATTATTCTCTCTGCTTGGCTTTTCAAACTTTAATGTACAAAACTGAAATCTTCTACTCAGTATATATTTGTATATATTCAATTGAATGACATATTTTTTTATATCAAAAAGTTGTTAAATTATTATATTTGCCGCGTATATATCATTTATTTAAATTAATATGTGAAGTAATACATTGAAATACTCTTTATAACAAAATATTAAAACTTAAACTACTAGATTGTTATATATATTCATTTGGAAAAAAAAAACATTTAAAGAGGCGTGTACACAAATATAGTTGCTTTTTCCTTTCATATTTGTTTCTTTTCTTTATAGCCAATCATGTTGCAAAAGGTCTTCACGATTAATCCTTAACCTTATCTTGTCAAAACGAAAATGTGAAACAAATACACTTTGGCTTTCAACGTTTTTGCTTTGTCCTTTTCCTCGCTAAAATTGCGTGATGAACACTTTCCAACTTTTAAATTTCTCTTTTCAGAAAAGCATATTCTTTTTTTAGTTCACGGGGATGAAAGACTTGTGGGGATCGAACCCAGGATTCCTCCCATTAGAGAAGGGGTTCGTGCCACTTCATTCCGAAAATGTGTAAAAAAAAAGAATATATTTTTTTGAAGGAAGATAGATTAATTAACAAGACATGAGATCAAAGTTTATACAAGGTCCTAATCTGATGGAAACAAAATCACAAAATTCAGTACTAAAACAAGTCGAAAGAGCTTATGTGGCTAGAAAATGTGCAACTATGTTAGCTTCTCGATAGCAATGCTGCACTCGGATCTCCTGTAATAGCAAAAACATTTTGCTGATATTTAAATAGAAAATTTGCCATTTCTATTTTTTTTTAACATTTCAAAAAAGAAAATAGTTTCAAGTCCCATCACATCATTTAAAATTACTTTCTAAAAAAATATTTAAATTCTTTAAAAAATGAACCTCCACGCCTTATATTAATTAGTTTGTTTGCAAGATTTCAGAACCCAATATAAGCCCAAATCTTCCGTCAAATGACTTATTTATCCCTAATCAATCATGCAAAAGTAAGATGAGATCACGAACCTAGGAGAAGATATTTATGGAAATTACGAAAAGGTACCACTTCTAAAATTTCTTTTAATTAAAATTTTCAAAAAAATCTTCTCTCAATTAAATATATTTTTTAGAAAACTTATTTCAAATAGTTAATTTTATCAAACCCTAATCCAAATTAGTCCATTAATTATGACTAAAATACCCTTACTCTACACCTTTATCCACAAACATTTGCCCACTTTCCACCGTTCGCATTCTTTATCGTTGAATATCCTTGAGTTTTCGATCGACAACAACAATTATCGTTGATTTTTTTCTAGTTAATTCAGTTCGCGCTCAAATTTACAAACAATTGTGCTCAGTGGCGGAGCCAAGGGGGTGCGCAGGGGGGCAGCCGCACCCCCCAGAAAACGTGTATATATAATACTGCCTATTGAGAAAAAGTTATTGTAGCATAGTGGTTGATGTAGTGTATGCAGGCGAATGAGAGACTCGGGTTCGATACATGGCCATAACAATTTTGATATTTTTCATAAAAATGGTCATTGGGTTGTTTGTGGGCTTGAAATTATGGGCCGAAATTGCTTTAAAAATAAAAAATAAGTTGTGGGCTGAAATCAGAACGCAGTATTTCTTAATTTTTAACCTCTCAAGTCCAATCAAAACATAAGTGGACCAATAAATCAAAAAATAGTAAGTGTTTATTCAATGAAAATTTAGGGGTATTTTTTTTGTACCACAATTCCTATAAAGGTTATAGGATCAAATCATCATTATTTGCTTGTCAGCATTTTTGGCTGATCATTGTGTTAAACAATAAAATAGGTTCTTAGCATTTTAAAAAAAGTACTATATAATAATAATAACAATAATATGATCATAAGTAAATGAGTATAATTTAATATTTCTTGCTACTTAAATCTAGTGTTCAAAAAAATCAATGTTACCATTCACCCGTTGTCATATAGTCCTTTAGATAAAACCATGAAATTAAATTGCATGTATGTATTTTGACACAAATCAGTGTTACTATTCACCTGCCAAGCAAGCAGATGGGGCAAATTGACTAAGGTTCAAATGATAGTATCTACTAAGTTGTAAAAAAAAGTCAGGGATGGGAAATCGAAGCCCCCCTTCAATCTGATCAAAATAAAAAGTGTAGTAATCAGAAGGGGGCTCGTGAGGTCGATCCTCAGGAGAAGGAATGATGATGTCATAATCAGCAGAAAGATGGCTTAAGGTACGGATTGTATTTTCAGCCGAATCGTTAAGGCCAGAACGATAATGGACATACCAAGGAGAATCCTCTACTTCAAGGGAATCTACTGTTTCCCCGACCTGAACTGTGGTTAAGGTTGGGTCCTCAGTAAGAAGAAGGCGTCCGACCTCACTTCGGGAGGAAGTACTGGGGAGGGAAAATGAATCTTCAGAAGATTCATAACGATCGATTTCCCTATACACAGCACCCGAAGTAGAAGAGGTGGAACCATTATCAGATGACATAATGACTATATAGAGGTCTCTTAAATTTTTTCGGAGTAAAAGATGAAAGGGAACAAGATAAATAACAGATCTTACCTAATGAGCGAAAAGAAGAAAGAGGTCGGGTCCGAGCTTTCTGCAACTAAAATAAAAGATGAAATGAGTGAAAAAGACAGGGTATTTATAGTAAAAGTATGCGCAAAAGAGACCGTTGGATGAAAACGATATAGAGGGTCAGGATTAATCTCGGGAATTGGAATATTACCGTTTACAATTTGAAATTCAAAATTTTCCTATTTCCCGCCCTTATAACTTCAGTGCTCGGTCAAGTATACGAGTTTCTGACCCTTGGTGTCAACTCGACTTAGGGGGAGGGATTATGATACTCAACAATATGATGATCTTACCTCACCTTATTTTACTTGACCGACCTCCCGATCTACTTGGGTTAAAATAAAGATCATTCAACGCTGATTCTAATTTCCCGACCTACCGACCTACTTGGATCAAGGTACATATCATTCAACATTGATTCAGAAATACCATTGGGCCGACCTCCCGACCTAATCAACATTTGGTCTTCGGGAGTGTCATACCTTCAAGACCAGAAGACCCAATTCTCAGAGCTCCCATCTGAGTTTCAGGCATCTTACCTCTAAGAACATGTTGACCAAGTCTACGTTGATCGGGTATGTCCCGAGATTTCAGGAAGTGGAAATGAGTAGTGGTTTTGTCAGTTGACAGACGTGTCCCGAAATCCCGGGAATCGTGTGAATCGTGGCCTCACTGCTCCAAGGTGCACACTCTTGAGGTAAACTCTATAAATAGTAAACCAATACAAGATTTCAGGTATGCATTTTTTCCTATACGCACTATACAGCACCTATTCTCTTACAGATTTTGATAGATATTTCCCGTCACCTGACTTGAGCGTCGGAAGGGACACGCCGGAAAAATCTTCCGGCCCCTTCTAACATCTTGTTTCATATCTTAGCAGGTCATTCAAAGATCTGTCCCTTGTTATCTGGTCTAGGGAGGAATATAAAGGGAAGTCATTAAACCTTTTATTGATACTTAGAAAGCATCACTCTTTTTGGGAGTATCAATTGGCGCCGTCTGTGAGAAACGTTCGAGCTAAGGCGTGGATATGGCAATGGGAAGAAGAGGACGCGGGAGAAGGAGAGCATCCGAGGGGAGAAATCCCCCTGAATTATCGGAAAATCTTGAAAGTACTTTACCAGAATCAGGAGATCAGATACCTACGGTAAACAGAAGGGTGGGAGATCTCACTTTGGAGCAATTAGCTCAGTACATTGCTCAGACGGTGGATATGGCGGTGAGGGGAAACCAAATACCACCCTGTCATAATAATCCACCCCGTCAACCTCCTCCTACTAATGTAGGAAGTCAGCAAGTTGAACCAGAGCAGTTAGCTACTGATCAACCGATGGTTGAACCTATGATACCAACTCAAATGTTGCTAGTATGGGAGGAGATACGAAGATTGGGACAACAAAGGGGAGAAAGAATGTCTACATCCCGACGTGAAAGCCCTTTTCCCCCCCCAATCTTAAGAGAAGATCTTCCTCCGAATTTCCGACAGCCCATGGTTGGAGAATACGATGGGAGCGCGGATCCTGAAGAACACCTCGGGAGGTTTGAAAATGCCGCGTTGTTACATCGATACTCAGATGGGGTTAAGTGTCGAGTATTTTTGACCACGCTTGTGAGGTCGGCTCAACAATGGTTCAATTTTCTCAAGCCAAATACTATTCGCAATTTTGAAGACTTCAGTTCTGTCTTCTTGAACCAGTTCGCTAGCAGTAAGAGGTATCAAAAGACCTCTTTGAATCTTTTCACTACGAAGCAGCAGGAACAAGAGTCCTTGAGAGAGTTTGTGCAAAGATTCAATAGTATAGCATTGGAGGTACCTACTGCCACGGCTGATGTCCTCATCAATGCATTCACTCAAGGATTAAAGGCGGGGGAGTTTTTTAAATCATTAGTAAAAAAACCCCATCGGAATTATGATGATCTACTGGGCCGAGCCGAAAAATATGTTAACTTGGAGGATGCGCAAAAACAAAGAAGGGCAGAAATGAGACCAGAAATGAGAAGAGAAAGGGTGGAGTCAGGAAAGAAGAGGTTATTTGAAAGGGGGGATGATCAGGGCAGAGCTAGAGGACAGCTTCTAACTCGAACTCCCTTGACAATGAGTTTAGAAAAGGCTATGGAATTTTGCGATGAAAAGAGGAGATTAGAAAGACCGAAGAAGGCAGAAAAAGGACCTCGCTTACCTCCCTCCGAAAAATATTGCAGATTTCATAGGGAATATGGACATTTTACAAATGAATGTCAGAGGTTGGAAGAAGAGGTCGAGAGGATTATTCAAAGGGATCCCCAGATTAAAGCAATATTAACCACAAGGTCAGAACCCTACAGTCCACGCAGAAGAGGAAGAAATCAAGTCTGGGAAGATAATAAACGGGAAGCTCGGCGAGATAACCAACCCCATCATCGAGGTTGGGAAATTTCACCAAAAAGCATGGACAAAGGAAGAAGGGAACAGGAGCACAATAATCCAACCCGAGGAATTATACACATGATTTCAGGAGGAGCGACAGATGGAGACTCTGGTCGAGCCCGCAAAATGCATGGACGGAGATTAGAGTGCTCGGAGATTGTGACGGAGGTCAATCTTAAATCTGATCCAGTAATATCTTTTGGACCCAATGATTTAAGAGGAGTTGTTGCACCACACACTGATGCCTTGGTAGTCACAGTTACCATTGCAAATTATGATATAGCTCGGATATTTGTGGACACGGGAAGTTCAGTCAATGTGTTGTTCAAAGAAACTTTGGATCAAATGCAGATAGAAGGTTTTCATTTTGAACCAATCAGAACACCTCTCTATGGATTCACCGGGCACGCTATTAAGCCTATGGGTCAAATCACCCTCCCTTTGTCAATGGGAAATGACTCCAGGAGAGTTACAAAAATGATTGACTTCACAGTAGTAGATGCTCCTTCTTCATACAATGGTATAATTGGCCGACCTGCTATGAAGGATTTTCGAGCCATTTCTTCCACCTATCACCAAAAATTAAAATTTCCATCGGGCACGGAAGTAAGTGTATTACAGGGGGATCAAAAGATTGCTCGAAACTGCTATATGAGTGAAGTAAAAGAGGAGAGCAAGAGATCAAAGCTCCAGGTCAATACAATAGCAGGAGGAAAGCCTCCAGAACAAAACCCGAAAAAGTTAACACTGGAATGCGCGGATGAAGAACCTGATTTAGTGGAGCTCAGTTCTCCCTTAAAGATGGTTAAGATTGCCAAAGAATTAAACCAGGAGGTCCGTGTCAAGTTAATTGCGTTCATAAAAACTCATGAGGATGTATTCGCATGGTCAGCTCGGGAGGTCGGAGGAATAAATCCCACTATTATGCAGCATCGCCTGAACATCCTTACTGGTGTAAAACCTGTAAAACAAAAGAAGAGGCACTTCGGCGCAGAGAAGGATAAGTTAATTAGAAAGGAGGTGGAAGAGTTACTCCAAGCTGGCCATATCCGTGAAGTACAATTCCCAACTTGGTTATCAAATGTGGTCTTGGTGCCCAAGAGTTCAGGAAAGTGGAGAATGTGTGTCAACTTCAGGGATCTTAACAAGGCTTGCCCTAAGGATTGCTATCCTTTGCCACGGATTGATCAGTTGGTGGATTCTACAGCAGGGCATCAATACTTGTGTTTCATGGATGCCTACCAGGGATATCATCAGATCCCATTGGCCCAAGAAGATCAAGATAAAGTAAGTCTCATTACCTCAGATGGGACATTTTGCTATGTAGTAATGCCTTTTGGATTAAAAAATGCGGGAGCTACATATCAAAGACTCATGGATAAGGTATTTACGGCGCAAATAGGAAGGAACATAGAGGTTTACGTGGATGATATTTTAGTAAAATCAAAGTTGGGTGATGACCTCATCCCAAATCTCACAGAAACTTTCTCAACGTTACGATCGTTCAATTTAAAGTTGAATCCCCAAAAATGCCTTTTTGGGGTGAAGAGTGGGAAGTTTTTGGGTTATATTGTAACAGAAAGGGGGATTGAAGCTAATCCAGAGAAAGTGCAAGCGGTACAATCCATGTTACCTCCTAAAAATCTACAAGAAGTGCAAAGATTGACAGGTCGGATTGTAGCTCTTTCTCGTTTTATATCCAGGTCAGCTCATCGGAGTCTGCCATTTTTTCAAGTCCTTCGGAGGGCCAAAAAGTTTGAATGGGATGAAAGATGCGGAGCTGCGTTTGAAGACCTTAAGAAATATTTGGCTGAGCTCCCGATCTTAACCAAGCCGAAGATTGGAGAATGTTTATTTGTTTATTTGTCAGCAACATAGGAGGCTATTAGCTCGGTGCTCATCAGGCAAGAGGATAATGTTCAACAACCTATATATTACATATCTCATGCGCTGAAAGGAGCGGAGCTACGATATATGGAGATTGAAAAGTTAGCTCTGATATTGGTAATGACCGCTCGACGATTAAGACCATACTTTCTTTCGCATCCGATATCAGCCCATTGGGGAGAATATTAAATCGAGCTGAAGTATCAGGACGACTCGTGAAGTGGACAACTGAGCTAGGAGAATATGATATAAATTATGAACCTCGAGTAGCTATTAAAGCTCAAGCTTTGGCCGATTTTATTGTCGAAACTATAAGGCCTGAGCAGGGAGAGATTTGGAAGATCTATGTGGATGGATCTTCTTCCAAGGAAGGCAGTGGAGTGGGAGTAATTTTAATATCTCCCCAAGGAGATGAAATCAAGATAGCAGTAAGATTGGAAATCCGAGCTTCAAACAATGAAGCAGAGTATGAAGCGGTTTTAGCAGGAATGCGAGCAGCTAGAAATGTGGGAGCTACTAGGATCCATATCTTTTCTGATTCCCAGCTAGTGTCTCAACAAATGAATGGTGTTTACGACATAAAAAATGAGAAGCTTGTTGAATATGCTCGGGTGATTGAAAAGGCTAAAGATTTCTTCGTAGAAACAATTTTTGAGCAAATTCCTAGAGAAAAGAATGACAAAGCTGATAGCTTAGCTAAAATGGCAAGCTCGTTATACAGATGGAAAGACCGGGAAATCATATCACAGATCGAGTTAAGCCCTTTCTCTATTCCTAAAGCTCCTGATTTGGAGGAAGATGATTGGAGGGCTGATATTTTGGGTTTCCTACAAAGGGGGGCCGTGCCCAATGATTCTAAGAAAGCATATAGATTAAGGCAAAGATGTTTGCGCTTCTTGCTCTTAGAAGGAATATTGTACAAAAGATCTTTTTCCCGACCTCTGCTCAGATGCTTGGGTCCGACGGACTCGGGTTACGTGCTAAAGGAAATCCATGAGGGGTGTTGTGGTAATCATCTTGGGTCGTTATCATTAGCTCGGAAGGTTGTCCTGGCTGGTTATTTCTGGCCAACCATTCAAAAAGATGCCGCAATTCTTGTCAGAACATGTGATAGTTGTCAGCGACATGCCCGGCTTCAACTCCAACCTGCTGCTATGATGAAAGCAATTGTAGCTGCTTGTCCTTTTGACCAATGGGGAATTGACATCGTTGGTCCTTTCCCATAGCACCAGCTCAAAAGAAATTCTTAATTGTAGCTATTGACTATTTCTCTAAATGGGTGGAGGCAGAAGCTGTTGCTAAGATTACAGAACAAAAAATATTAGATTTTATATGGCATTGTTTGCAGGTTTGGCGTGCCAAGAAAATTAATCTCCGATAATGGGAGACAATTTCAAGGCTCATTGATGAAAGCATGGTGTGAAGAGATGAAGATACAGCAGGCCTTCACTTCAGTAGCTTATCCTCAAAGTAATGGCCAAGTAGAAGTTACCAATAGGTCTTTGGTACAATCCCTCAAAGCTAGATTGGGAAGATCAAAGGGCAATTGGGTGGAGGAACTCCCTAGTGTCTTATGGTCTTACAGAACCACTTCCAAGACAGGAACTGGCGAAACTCCTTTCAGTTTAGTATATGGAAATGAAGCAGTCCTTCCCGTAGAGATCGGAGCTCAGTTGTGCAGGATAATCCATTATGACGATTCAAATGACGAAAAAAGGTCTATTGACCTTGATCTTATAGAGGAAGCAAGAGAAGCAGCTGCTCTTCGAATGGAAGCCTACCGGGGTCGGGTAACAAGGGCCTATAATCGAAGGGTCATCCAAAGGAGTTTTCAAGTAGGGGACTTGGTTTTAAAGAAAGTGCAGGATGTGGAGATCAGGAAATTAGATCCAAAGTGGGAAGGTCCTTACAAGGTGGTAGAAAAATTGAGTTCAGGTGCTTACTACTTAAAAGACATGGAGGGAAAAGTGATAAAGAGGCCATGGAATGCTTATCATCTTCGCAAATACTATGCTTAATGTTGTTTTTCTTTTTATGATGTAATAAATTCCTGCTTTTTCTTTGATAATGCAAGAAAAATGAAGTATTTTCTTCAAGAAACAATTGTCAATAAAGCTTTACAAGCTAGATCCGAGGTCAGAGCTTTACGAGCTCATCCGACCTCCCGATATAAAAAGACTTTACGAGTCTCAATAAAGCTTTACAAGCTATATCCGAGGTCAGAGCTTTACGAGCTCATCCGACCTCCCGAGATAGAAAGACTTTACGAGTCTCAATAAAGCTTTACAAGCTATATCCAAGGTCAGAGCTTTACGAGCTCATCCGACCTCCCGAGATAAAAAGACTTCACGAGTCTCAATAAAGCTTTACAAGCTATATCCGAGGTCAGAGCTTTACGAGCTCATCCGACCTCCCCAGATAAAAAGACTTTACGAGTCTCAATAAAGCTTTACAAGCTATATCCTAGGTCAGAGCTTTACGAGCTCATCCGACCTCCCGAGATAAAAAGACTTTACGAGTCTCAATAAAGCTTTACAAGCTATATCCCAGGTCAGAGCTTTACGAGCTCATCCGACCTCCCGAGATAGAAAGACTTTACGAGTCTCAATAAAGCTTTACAAGCTATATCCCAGGTCAGAGCTTTACGAACTCATCCGACCTCCCGAGATAAAAAGACTTTACGAGTCTCAATAAAGCTTTACAAGCTATATCCCAGGTCAGAGCTTTACGAGCTCATCCGACCTCCCCAGATAAAAAGACTTTACGAGTCTCAATAAAGCTTTACAAGCTATATCCTAGGTCAGAGCTTTACGAGCTCATCCGACCTCCCGAGATAAAAAGACTTTACGAGTCTCAATAAAGCTTTACAAGCTATATCCCAGGTCAGAGCTTTACGAGCTCATCCGACTTCCCGAGATAAAAAGACTTTACGAGTCTCAATAAAGCTTTACAAGCTATATCCGATGTCAGAGCTTTACGAGCTCATCTGACCTCCCGAGATAAAAAGACTTTATGAGTCTCAATAAAGCTTTACAAGTTATATCCTAGGTCAGGACTTTACGAGCTCGTCCAACCTCTCGAGATAAAAAGACTTTACGAGTCTCAATAAAGCTTTACAAGCTATATCCGAGGTCAAAGCTTTACGAGCTCATCCGACCTCTCAAAATAAAAAGACTGCGAGTCAATAAAACTTTGTAAGCTATACACGAGTTTAGAATTTTACAAGTTTTTCCAACCTCCGAAGACAAAAACACTTTATAAATTTCAATAAAGCTTTACAAGCTACATTTGAGATTAGAACTTTCCGAATTCGTCCGATCTCTAAAGATAACAAGAATGAATATCACTAGCTGGATTGATCTCTTAAAATAAAAGGACGTGGCAGGTCGTGATTAACAATCAGATGGTGTTTATTGACCAATCATTTTATAATTTGAACCTTAGAATTATAACAAAACTCCCAACTTTCAGATTGATACAAGTACAAAACATGTTCATAGTTCAACATAAGTCACTTGTCTCAAATAATTACAGTGAAAATATGAAAATCTAAACATTGTTTGCCCTCACAGGGAACATTACAAGATAAGGGCATCTCAAACATCAGGAGGAAGGTTCTGGAGAGCACGATCAAAATCTAAAAAATCTGAAGAAGTTCCTTCGGGAGGATATCCTGCCTCTTTGAATTGAGAGATACACCCTTTGAATCCAATCTCCAGATACCCATAGGCCTTCTCACCACATAAATCCGTAAATTCAGAGGACTTGAGGAATTCTTCTTGAAAGCTGGCTTTCGATTGGGAAGCTCTTGCCTCTGCTTCTTCCCAATTCTTCTTAAACACTTCCATCTCTTGAGTGGCAACTTCGGCGACCTCCCGAGATGCTTCTAGAGCTCGACGGGTTCCCTCCAACTCCTTGCTATAAAGATTGGCATTCTTTTGAGATTCTTCAAGTTGGGCCTTGAACGTTTCCGATTGCTCCTTCAACCTAGCTATTTCTTGTTCATGGATAACTTTAAGGTCATTGAAAGTACGTTGAAGCTCAGCGTTATTAGCTTCAAAAGTTTTTGAATCCCTCAAGGATTGCCTACGGAAGTTGTTGGCTCGGGAGGAGAATTCACCCAGTAGGAGGATGGTCTAAATAAAAAATAAAAGACCCCAGCTCAAAATATAGCAAATATAAATAATAATAAGTAAATATATGGGCAGAGGGAGGATGTATCAAAAAACCTCAGCAGCGCTGCTACAAGTCCTTTTAGCCAGCTCGGACCAAGACAGGTCGGCCATGAAATCAGCATCCGGTTGGGTGGCTAAGTCACGAAGTAGGGAAATAGCTACATTACTGGGACCTTCACCGACCAAGCGCATCCCATCATGGTAAGACTCAAAAGCTTTTTTCCTTGATCTCTCCACCGAAGTCCTCGGAATTTCAGTACGGGGTTTGACTTGCCTTAAAGGTTCTTCCTCTGGAATTGAAGCTTCCTTCTCCACAGTCAAGTCAGTAATCACCTTTGGAAGGGCAGATTTTTTCTTACGCTTTAGGGAAGTCCCAATAGCCTCAGCTTCCCCTGAGACATCAATGGTGACAACAGGAAACATTAGGCTCGGGAATGGTAGTTGAACTGGCTTTCCCTTTTTTCTTAGCAGCCGCTTTCAAGATAGAAGCATTCATGATTCTATCAGCTGAAGAAATATAGGTATTCATGTTAGATACCATAACAAGGGGGAAGACAATATAATAAAAAGAAACAAGTTTTATTTTATCTACCGAAGATTCCCTTCAAGGGTACATTTGCCAAGCTCAGACCACAGTGACATAAGAGATCCTCAGATAAAAGGCGAGAGATATTGAAACACCTCGACCCGAATCACCGACCTCACCTCGGTAAATAAAGGGCTCCTCCGAAACCCATCAGGTGGAGAAGGTAAGTGGGGGAGATGATCACGCCAACGGGAGAACATTGACCAGGGACGAGGAGGTTTAATAAAAAAGTAATAATTTTTCCAATATTTGTTACTTGAGGGGTACCCATCCAAAAATTTACATCCGGGACGAGCAGAGAAGTAAATGGGTCCTTCTTTAGACCTTTTAGGAATCATGAAATGACTAAGGGAGAAGCAGTCTAACCTTAGTCCTAAAGCTCGGAACAGAACTACAAAAGAACAGAGGAGGCGGAAGGCATTTGGGGCAAATTGACTAAGGTTCAAATGATAGTATCTACTAAGTTGTAAAAAAAAGTCAGGGATGGGAAATCGAAGCCCCCCTTCAATCTGATCAAAATAAAAAGTGTAGTAATCAGAAGGGGGCTCGTGAGGTCGATCCTCAGGAGAAGGAATGATGATGTCATAATCAGCAGAAAGATGGCTTAAGGTACGGATTGTATTTTCAGCCGAATCGTTAAGGCCAGAACGATAATGGACATACCAAGGAGAATCCTCTACTTCAAGGGAATCTACTGTTTCCCCGACCTGAACTTTGGTTAAGGTTGGGTCCTCAGTAAGAAGAAGGCGTCCGACCTCACTTCGGGAGGAAGTACTGGGGAGGGAAAATGAATCTTCAGAAGATTCATAACGATCGATTTCCCTATACACAGCACCCGAAGTAGAAGAGGTGGAACCATTATCAGATGACATAATGACTATATAGAGGTCTCTTAAATTTTTTCGGAGTAAAAGATGAAAGGGAACAAGATAAATAACAGATCTTACCTAATGAGCGAAAAGAAGAAAGAGGTCGGGTCCGAGCTTTCTGCAACTAAAATAAAAGATGAAATGAGTGAAAAAGACAGGGTATTTATAGTAAAAGTATGCGCAAAAGAGACCGTTGGATGAAAACGATATAGAGGGTCAGGATTAATCTCGGGAATTGGAATATTACCGTTTACAATTTGAAATTCAAAATTTTCCTATTTCCCGCCCTTATAACTTCAGTGCTCGGTCAAGTATACGAGTTTCTGACCCTTGGTGTCAACTCGACTTAGGGGGAGGGATTATGATACTCAACAATAGGATGATCTTACCTCACCTTATTTTACTTGACCGACCTCCCGATCTACTTGGGTTAAAATAAAGATCATTCAACGCTGATTCTAATTTCCCGACCTACCGACCTACTTGGATCAAGGTACATATCATTCAACATTGATTCATAAATACCATTGGGCCGACCTCCCGACCTAATCAACATTTGGTCTTCGGGAGTGTCATACCTTCAAGACCAGAAGACCCAATTCTCAGAGCTCCCATCTGAGTTTCAGGCATCTTACCTCTAAGAACATGTTGACCAAGTCTACGTTGATCGGGTATGTCCCGAGATTTCAGGAAGTGGAAATGAGTAGTGGTTTTGTCAGTTGACAGACGTGTCCCGAAATCCCGGGAATCGTGTGAATCGTGGCCTCACTGCTCCAAGGTGCACACTCTTGAGGTAAACTCTATAAATAGTAAACCAATACAAGATTTCAGGTATGCATTTTTTCCTATACGCACTATACAGCACCTATTCTCTTACAGATTTTGATAGATATTTCCCGTCACCTGACTTGAGCGTCGGAGGGGACACGCCGGAAAAATCTTCCGGCCCCTTCTAACATCTTGTTTCATATCTTAGCATGTCATTCAAAGATCTGTCCCTTGTTATCTGGTCTAGGGAGGAATATAAAGGGAAGTCATTAAACCTTTTATTGATACTTAGAAAGCATCACTCTTTTTGGGAGTATCACTGTATATCAAAATCAACCACGTTGTCCTCTTGATACATTATTCATTCCAGTAATACGCAGCAAGAAATTCCATAGAACAGAACTCCAGTATATAGCCCATTGCACTTATAGATTGAATTTCCCCAACGTTTCCAAGAACCCATCCCTTGACCCTTTCCATGGTACTCCATCTCTGATGCTGATTGCCTCTTATTTTATATTGGAAACTTTTAGCATGAAATAATCACCATCCAAAACAAGAAATGTTTCATTTGATTTAAATATTTTTGAAAATTATATTGATTGTATTGGACACAATCCGACCATTGGATGACAATCGATGGTTGTTCGACCCTACAAGTAAGGGTTAATTCAATATCACCAAATCATTTTGATCTATTATTATCCTAAAGGTAGAATTGAACAATTTGACAATCGAAACTTGATATAATAGTTTTTTACTATAATTATTTTGATATTTTAGTGTACGTAATTAACAACAAGTTTCAATAATTACACTCTACTTACTAATAAAATATCGAAATCTACGTTCGATTTGGTATAAGATATTAGTTAATAAAAAAAATTGTGGATATTTCGTTTTACAAAAAATATTTGATATTTTTCTAATTTTCAATATTCAGAAAGGGGGAAAACAAATATATATTTATTAAGGTTGTGTTTGGATCGAGGAACTTGATTTAGAGAAAGGGGGTTTGATGTAGAGATGGATTTGAATAATGGATTTGAAATGAATTTATCTTGTGTGTATTTCAAATCCATCATAATTACCATGACATCTACATAAATTAAGAAATATGGTAGATTTAAAATTTACCAAACATAAATTCATTCAAACAATCAAATGAATTTGAAATCATGGCGGCTATAAGTCAACACAAAAGGGGCCCATGAATACCCAAAAAATATCCTACTCAAGTCCCCAAATAAATAAATAAAACAACAGCTTGGGGTATTTTAGGTAATTCCTCTTCCCAAGCTCTATATCAAATATTTAAAAAAAGCTGTAATCCACCAACTAATTACAATGAAAACCTGGAATTAATTACTCAAAACTGCGGTCTTTGGCGGGATTTCACCTTTAATAAACTCTTCCATCCCGAAGCCAGCTAAGTAAATTATTGGAAATTGTTTGAAACGTCATAATTTTACCGATTTTCGTATGGTGTAATTTGGGCTAGACAGTGATCTTACTGAATTCTTACTCTACCTCTATTTCCCCTTCTCTTTCCTACAAAGATTCCCTCTTTTCTTTTCCAAATTTTTATTTTGACTTGCATTTCAAGCTCCCCCAACCTCAGATCCGTGATTAGGTACCCGTGCAACTCCTCACCTCCTTTTCTCTTTCACTAATTCACGTTCTTGAAAATGGTTATTGTTTTTTTACTGTTTGTTTTTTGAGAAAAAAATTAGTTCCGAAAATGAGGTGTGAGCTCTTTTAAAAGTGTAATGTTGCTGAGATTTATCGGTGAATAGTAGGTAATCTCTATGTTTTTTGAATCTGTGTAAATAATTATTGTTTGTGGGAGAAATAACACATGCCAGATTGACTTTATTGCTACAGTGATTTTACTTCTTGTTTATCCTTTTGTTTTTGGACTTTGGCAGTTGCATTTCGGTTTCACTGAATTTGGTTAGCCATTTCTTTCGATTTCTAGTCATCCCATTATCAGATTCTCGGGCACATTTTCAAGACAAGTTTTTTTCTGGGACTTCAATTGCAGTTCTGCTGTGCCCAGGACTATCTGGGTTATTTTTTCGGTTCAATTTTTACCGATGAACTAGAAGCCAAAGTTTTGAGCTCCCTGTGTCAATTGAAAGAATTTCTTGAGCCGTGGCCCATTGCATTTCGAGGAAAAGGTATTTCTGTTTCAAACTTTGTACATGCTCGAATTATGGATATACTGTTTTATAAGGTGAATATTTTGCTTGCATTTTCAAGATCTGGACTTTGATTTCATCATTCGTAACAAGTAAATTCTTTCTTGAATTTTACTGCGATCTTTCTCTCTCTCTCTCTCTGCTATTTGATGCTAAATGAAACTTGATATATTACCTCATTGAAGTGAATTATCTAGTAGGATCTTGATCTTTGAGAAAATAGTTTGTACGCTGTGCTTTGGGGGTTCAGCGCAGTTCATGTGCTTAAAACAGTATTGGTTTACGGTGCTCCAGTTTTTGATTCAGTTGGAATGAAAGATCTCCTCTTTAGTTCTTTCAGTTCTCAATTTTTGTAATTTGATTAGTCGCTGACATTTCTTTTGAGACTTAAGCATCCTTTTTTGGCTACTAGCAAGATGCAAGTGCGTTCATATTTAGACATAGCGAACTATTTTCAATAATTGAATTGAAAGTTAGAATGACCAGGATACATAATACATTAGAATTACTGCTTTTGTGGAACTAATTATAATCCTACATTGTAAAGAGAGATCCATAATTTAATGCTTAGCGAAGCAGTAGATTTTCACTGTTTTTTAATTTTAATAATTTCAGTGACATTCACTTAATTTTAGCAATGGAATCTAATTGTATATACCGTTAATGTTGTGACCATGTATAATATATGGGAATACAGTCTAAACTCATATGCAAATTGCTCATTTTGAATGACTGAAGTTAACTACCTCTAATTTCCATATCACTTTCAAACACAAAAGATGCGTCAGTTACTCGGTAATATAGTTATTTGGCAATATCTGAATTTCTAATTCTGTTGCACAGTAAAGTGAATAATGTTTTTCTTTGATTATTTAAGAGAATGTCACTGGAACATTTTTACCTGCATGCTTATAGTGTATCTATCTTGATTGTGAGCTCATTTAATTTTTTAATTTTATGATAACCAAATACATTTATACTATTTATATTTAAGAATGATTTTTGCTTGAAAAATGTTATGAAATTGCTCATTAAAACATTATTTACAATCACAAGTTTATCAAATTTTTGTAATCAATCTGTAAGTTGAATAAGTCTATTTTAAAAAGGATGCGACAGTCCATTCATGATTGCAGTAGACACCAATTAATATTAACGCTGACAGTGTAGACTGTAGTACATATTTATTTTCTTTAATTATGGTTCATGATAATTTTCTATTACACATTGCAGGTTCGAGGAGGTTGTCTGGGTATTATCGTCAGCTAAGTTCAAGGTTTACTGTTAACAGCTGATGCTTGAATAGGCTTGATATAATGTCAAAGATAACTAAGTGGAAACTTGAGAAGACTAAAGTGAAAGTGGTCTTTCGGCTCCAATTTCATGCCACACATGTATGATTTCTCATAAATTTCATGCCATATATGATGACTTCTTGTCTGAGACTTGTTCTTTCCGAGTGTCTGGTTTCGTTTACCATACTAATGCTCCTGTTAATTTTGCTGCTTAGACATTTCTCAATAGGTTGTACAGTTTGTAGATTTTTGTTTTTAATTTTTTGAGAAGTATATGCAGTCTTGAACTCAAAAGTTATTTGGTTCCTAAACAATGATTTTGCAATGACTGACCCAACATTTTATTCTTGATGTCTCAGGTTCCACAGAATGGGTGGGATAAGTTGTTTATATCATTCATCCCTGCTGATTCTGGAAAACCAACAGCAAAGACAACCAAAGCTAATGTAAGAAATGGAACGTGTAAATGGGCTGATCCTATTTATGAAACTACAAGGATTCTTCAAGATTCTAAAAGCAAACAATATGATGAGAAGCTCTACAAACTTGTTGTGTCCATGGTATCGTTTCCATCTCAATAGTGATACTAATTATATTGTTTTTTTGTCACTAATCTATTCAAACTTCCTGATTAAAATTTAGAACCATGTAATATGGTAAAAACTATTGATAAAATAAGCCTTTCCAAGTCAATCATATTGTTGATACCTTACCAATTCCCATATATTGAATCATCTTCTTTAGTGAAATACTTGACAAACATCCTATTACCTTCGAAAATTTATCCTTTTACAGGTCACTATTATTGGTTCAACCTTTTGTTTAAAAGACATTGTTTTTTTTTTTTTTTTTTGATCAGACAAAATATATATTAATAAAATCTGGTGCAAAAGCACCAAAAGAGTTACTACAAGATGTAGCGATATTAAAATCTAAAGCCTACTAAATGTGAACAAAATTACAAAGCCAACAAACAAATCAACGGTTCACATCTCCAATCGACAAAAGAGTACCAAAATTTATTATTTCCTCTGTTTGTAATCTGTCATTCCAAATTACGAGACTTTTATAGTTCAGTCTAAGGCACAAGTACCATATGGATTTCATCATAAAACACGTGTTTAGGTAATTTCAATTTGTTTAAAAGACATTGTAACGCCTGTCAATCAGTAGTCTTACCCTGTCCTGGACAAGATGTTTTGAGCTTTAACAAGCTAGTCTAGTCTTAGCCCAAAATTAATGAGGAGAAAGCAAATCATGTAGACGACTGCTAACAGCCTTTTCCAAAACTTCAAACTTAGGATATCCAAATGGAAAAATGAGGATTTAAAAAGGCTAAACTGGCTAGAACTTTTATTTAAAAAAGGTTGGAGTATCATAATTGTAGGAAACTTAAATGTAATGGTTTCAGATAAACATGTTGGCATTTGGAGAATCGATTCTTATAACTAGATGTTATTATGTTATTTCGATATTGTAGCCACACGTACTAATGGATTCGGCCATACTTTCTTGTTGATGCCCCACTAAGTAGTTCTTATGTTACTGTACTGATATATCCCACCAATAATCATTGACCGAATGTCAAGTCAGAGCTGGTGGTAAAGTTTAAGCTTTTTGGTTACATTATGCATCAAGAAATAGTGTATACACCTAGCATGGTTGTTCAATCTGTTCTATCATTCTCTAGTAGCAAAAGGACCAATAGGAAGGATTCAATCGATGGGATTAAATACCGTTTGTATATTCTTCTCTATGTTTTTCTGAGAATAAAAACCATGCAAAGGACTTTGTACACGTTTGTGGTGCTTTTTTGCTCTTCTATTTTATCTTTCCATCTTCACTTACAACAATATCTGTATTTTCCCCCAAATTCATTGCTTCCAGGGCACTTCACGGGCTAGCATCCTTGGAGAAGCTACGATTGATCTTTCTGATCATGTTGATTCTTTGAAGCCTTCTGCTGTGGCACTCCCTCTGTATGGATGCAATTTTGGAACTATACTACATGTGAGGGATATAAAGTTTGTTAATCACATTTTTACCATAGAGTTAGCTTTGTTACATGATGAGCGCGTTATTTTTTTCTACAACTTTTTACTTGTTTAAACATTCATCTTAATGGGTTAACTACTGACTTGGACTCTTGTGCTGATTTAAGTTTAGCTTGTTGATAATAGACAGCGCCCAACTACCACTCTTCTACATATGGTGCATCATCTACTTCCACTTGGAAAAAAATGTGCACCTCTTTAACCATTAAAACTCTCTTCGCGCTGAAAAATCTCTTGTTTTCCTAAGAGCAGATGCAAACTTGCTACAAAGGTTTTGAATTTAGAATTGGCCTTTCCACCCCACAAAAAAGGGATAGGTCGATAGAGACATATACTTACATAAAGCTTCCACTCTCCATAATTTATTATTATTATTATTATTATTATTTTCATCCTTTTCTTTGTATGTTTCTATCACGATATTGGCACTCTCTTCATAGTAATGAGATAAGCATTGTGGTTCATTTTCTGGAAATTCACAATGTCCCACTGGTTGAGGTAGGCATTATATAATATAATGTATTTTACATTTGATCTAGGCCAATGAATTGCGTCTTTGGAAACATTGAATCTATATTATGAGATGCTGATACTTGACAATTTACCTGTTGGCATTTTAACTCTTGCCATCAAGTCTGTTGCCTATGTGTCTGCTTTTCTAATTTTCTTTCCGCATTTGGTGACTTTTCTCACGTGGTGGCCTTTTGGATGTTTATACTAATTTACCTATGATAATCATGCTATATGTTCACAATTCCTTGTGTAATATCTTGATCTACTGCATTCCAGGTTACTGTCCAGCTCCTGACCTCAAAAACCGGATTTAGGTACTGAACCAAGACTCAAAAAGACTAAACTTTTTTTGTATGGTGGATTGAAATTTAAAATTTACTGCTCACAGGGAATTTGAGCAGCAGAGAGATCAAAGAGAAAGGGGATTGCAATCCGGGGACGATAGCCATAGTCAAAATAATACTGGGAAAATACCGCATATTGAAGAGGTCGTCTATGATCAAACTTATAACGTCAGATTATTTTCTGTTTTCCCTGTGGCCCCTGCTTTGAGTGTGTTCATTTCCTCTCTTGGTCAATCTACACAAGTTGCTTTAGATATGCTACTTGATATATCCTGTCAGATAATGTGTAAACCAAGATTATTTATGAAAATCAGGTCAATTTCTTACTGATGTATTATGGAGTATTGATGAAACAATGGGACAAGAGTCTCTGTTGCCTTTTTGGGAGACAGAAGATGATACAGAAACAAGAATTCACAGCAAGATCGATGAACAATAATAGAGCAGAAAGAAATATGCTAAAGCATTTCTAGAACAAAAGTACCGTATTGATATGGAAGTTGAAAGAGATACACTGGAAGAGAACAGCCCACACAACACACACACAACACACACACACTCAAGGAGGAGAACCCTCTTGCCCATTCTCCAGCTCGCACTCACTCACAACACGTAAATTCCCGTCTGCTGCAAACCCCCATTTTTTCCTCTTTATTTCCCAAAGCCGCTATTTCCCCTACCCCATTATGGGCCCATTTGTGTGGGCTTCTACTATGGGCCTACTAATATGTGGATAATATATTGTCCCATAACAATACCGCTCCCTTGAAACAGCCTTGTCTTCAAGGCTGACGTATTGTCTATGGTTTGAACATCTTCCATAGCCTTAGTAGCTTCTCTTCCTCGATCCCAAATCCTGTTAGCATTAGTTACTTCCACAGTAGAAACAAGTGCAGTAGCTCGAGCCCACCATGGTTTAGTTACTTCCACGTTGGTCCATTGCTTAGTCTAGTTTGTAGAGTCTCAATGTCTCACCACTTTGATCTGGAAGTCTTCGATGTCAGAGTTTTGTTGTGTGTTTGGCTGCATGGGTTTAAATTGTTTTTCTAAAACCTTAGTTCTCAGAGTTCCTTCTCTATTTTTTAGGTCAGTGCAAGAGTTAGATCAGATGCTAATGAACTCTCTTCCCTTGAGGAGGACATGAACCTGAATGAAGATTGTACAGACTCGGCTGCTGGATTTGATGGTTCATCCAATACATCAGAAAGTTTATTTGCTGAGAAGCATGATACTTCCAGCATACAAGATGTTGATAGCCTCAAAATAATGTCTGGTGATCTACAAACTCTTTCTCATTGTCAAAGTCCTCACTCAGAGAAAGGAGAGTCATCTGATCATCAGAATATGGCCCAAGGGAGTAGCGATTCTGCTTTCAGGTGGGGTTCAGTCTATTCCTTTGATAACGAGTTGGCAATTGCTCGTGAGGAAAATAATCGACTTAGAGAAAGTTTGGAATTGGCTGAATCATCCATTTTAAGCCTTAAGTTGGAAGTCAGTTCTTTGCAAAGTCTAGCTGGTGAATTAAGCACTGAAACTCAGAAATTTTCCCACCTCCTTGCTTCTGAGATATTTTTGGGTGAAGAACTGGCAAAAGAAGTTTCTTCCATGAAATCAGAGTGCCTGAAGCTCAAGGATGATATTAACAGGCTTAAAGATTTAAAGTCTATCCCTCACATGGCCTTTTCGGAAACAAGTGACACTCAGAGTTATCACTTACTTCAGGATATGCAGCTTCAATTTTTAAAGGTGATCTCTGCAGCAGAGGGCAAGATAAGAGAACTTCAAAGCAAGAGTTACATTGTCAGCAATGATTGGGATGGTAGATTGATTTACTCGGAGTTGGAGGCATTGCTCAATATTCTGCAGGCTGTCAAACGAGGAAATGGTGATGTAACAAACTTGCTAAATGTGGTGCCATCAGAGAGCACAGATGTGAAGGAGATCCGAGAAATATGTACAGATAAGCATACAGAGTATATATCCGAAAATGGATTTGGTTTGGATTTGTGTCATCCCGAAAGTATTCTTCAGCATTTCAGTCTTCCCCCTCCTGTGTCTGACCCTTCAAGTGTCATTGATGCATTGAAAGGCCAAGTATTTGATCTTGTTAGGGAATTGGATGAGGCAAAAGTTGAAAATGAAGGTCTTATCAGAAAAATGAATCAAATGGAATGTTATTATGAAACAGTTGTCCAGGAACTGGAAGAAAATCAGAAGCAAATGGTGGGAGAGTTGCAGCACCTCAGAATTGAACATTCAACTTGTCTGCATACTTTATCTGCCAGCAGAGTTGAAATGGAATCGATGCATCGAGATATGAATCAGAAGATGATACAAGTTTGTGATGAGAGGCATGATTTGGAAGTCCTCAACAAGGAGCTTGAGAGAAGGGTTGCCTCTTCAGAAGCCGCACTGAGAAGAGCCCGCTTTAATTACTCGATTGCAGTGGATAAATTGCAAAAGGACCTTGAGATTCTTTCTTCACAGGTTGTGTCTATGTTTGAGACAAATGAAAACCTCATTAAGCAGGCTTTTATAGAACCTTCAGAGCTAAATTTGCAAGGAGACCAGAAGTTTTTCAAGAATCCTGAAGATTATGATGCAAAAAATTTACCTCGTCATCAGAATCAATGTTTGGGTGTCAGGAGAAAATCTCAGGGTGGAGATATTCTTTTCGAGGACCTGAAAAGATCCTTCTCCTTTCAGGAAGAGCTTTATCAAAAGGTTAAAGCAGAACTTATCGAAATGTATAATGTGAACTTGAACTTGGATGTATACTCAAAAACATTGAAAGAATCCCTACTTGGAGCAAATGCTGAAATTAGAGTAATGAAGGGGAAAATGGATGAGTTTGTAGCAGAGTTGGAACTTTCAAATGCTTCTCAGAATCAGTTGATGATGAGGTTGCATGAAGCTGCGGATGATATTCACATACTTAATGAGTATAAATCTAATTACATTTCTCAATGTAGTGGACTGGCTCTGCAAAACCAGCTTTTAGAAGACAAACTGGAAAGTTTGTCCGAGGAAAATCATCTATTCTCTGAGAAGGTGAAAGACTTGGAAATTATTAAAATGGAATACAGAAGTTGCCAAAGCAAAATTGAAAGTTATTTAACTGAGAATGCAGCACTGTCTCTTTCCTTGAAACAAGAAGCATTTGAAAAGGAGACACTTCAAAATGAATTGTCGCTTTTAGAGGAAAAGTGGAGTATCCTGAAATCTGAATCAGATGTGTTGGCATCTTTGAAGGAAAATCAAGAGGATTATATCAGGTTTGTGGAAGATAAGTTAGTGAATCTGTTGGAGTCCTACAACAAAAGATTTTGTGTTTTGACTGATTCACACTGTCTCGATTTCAAGCACATAGATATGAAAGATGCCATCTTGCAGTTAGAAGAAATCCAGCATAATGCATGTGGAAGAGTTTTTCAACTGATAGAACAAAATAGAAACCTTGAAGGTGAAATAGTCACGGCCAGATCGGAAGTTATGTTAATGAAGCAAAAGTTTAATAGTGACATACATGATATCGTAACTAGGCTTGATGCGTCCAATGCCCTTGTGGACAAACTTCATACTCAACTCGAATTTATCGGCAACAAATTCCAGTTCAGTTTTGAAATTGAAGAGAAGTTTGCCCAGCAAAACAAATCGCTTTTAGCTGATCTTGGTCTGTTGGAAGATCGCATGCAGGAACTGACGTGTCAAAATGGTCACTTTGCCCAAGAGATCACATGCTTGGATGCTATGGCTAAGGAGCTTGCGAGTAGTAAATCAGTTATCTCTGCACTGATGCGAGAAAAACAAGAACTTGACGTATCCTTAAAGGATGAACATGAAAACACTATGAAGATTTCATCTGAGATTACTTGTCTGAAAGAATTTTTGAGCAATTTGAATGGCGAGTTGCAAAAAGAAAAGGCTTACAGAGATGAACTGGAGGGAAAAATTAAAGATCTTACTTCGCAGTTGAACAAGGATCATGCTAAACTAATTGATTTTGAACAGCAAAATTCCGAACTCGTTCATACTAGGGGCCTAGCATTACATCTAGAGTTGGAGAAGTCAAGAATTGCTCATCTTTTGGAGCAGCAAATGGTGCTTATCAAAGAACTTCACCAACAAATTTCTGATCAATCTAGTCTTGAATGTCAGCTATTTTTGCTGTATGATTACTCGCTGGCTGCAGATGTTGAGCTGACTTATGTCTCAAACCAATATGGATCCCTATGCGAAAAATATCTCCAGCAGCTTATGCTCTCGGAGAGCTCTCTCAGGGAGGATGGGGAGAAGTGTCGTGTATTGGAGGTTAATTTGAATCGATGTCGCACTAGTGAAGCTCATTTAAGCGAAGAAAGAGATAACTTGATGAAAAATCTTAAAAACCTTGAGTCTGAATTTGAAGTTGCTGAAGCTCAAAACAGGCTTTTTTCTGATTCCAACGATGATCTCAAGAAACAACTTGAGCAGTGCAAGAGTAAGTTGGCAACAGTGGAGAACAGCAGCTCCTTGGATAAAATCTTACAAGCTTCTGAGGTAGAAAAGCTAAAAAATATGACGATAGATGCTGAAAAGCAGATCAGTTGCTTGACAGTTTCAAAAGAAGAATTGGAAATTTTAATTATAGTACTCAAAGCCAAACTGGATGAACAGCGTACTGATACAGCACTGTTGGAGGATTACAAAGACGCTGTGATGGAGTTACGTTCCCAATGTGATGAAATTTCACGTAAGCTCTCTGAACAGGTTTTGAAGACCGAAGAATTTAAGAACTTGTCCATCCATTTGAAGGAACTGAAAGATGAGGCCGAAAATGAATTTCGTCTGGCTCGTGAGAAAAGAGAAGCTGAAGGACATTCAGTTGCTTGGCATGATTCCTTGCGAGTTGCATTCATGAAAGAACAGTACGAAACTCAACTTCAAGAACTTAAACAAAAACTTTCTATATCCAAAAAACATGGAGAAGAGATGCTTCTAAAATTTCAAGATGCTATTGATGAAATTGAAAATAGGAAGAAGTCTGAAGCTGTGAACTTGAAGAGGAACCAGGAGCTATCACACAAAATCATGGACATCGAAAAAGAATTGCAGTTGGTACTTGCAGAAAAACGTGAAATAAGCAAAGATTATGACCGCGTAAGAGCTGAGCTTGAATGCACATTGCTTAGCCTAGAGTGTTGCAAGGAAGAAAAAGAAAAGATTGAAGCTTATTTACAAGAATGTGAAGCAGAGAAATCTCAACTTGCTATTGAATTTAACTTGGCAAAAGCACATTTGGAGAATCATATAAACGTTAAAAAACATGAAAATGGTTCTGTAATTGATGGAGAATATTCAATCAATGAGTTACCTGAGAACTCATCCCTTATTGTCTTAGACCACGATGACTCTACTTGCGGTGGTAAAAGAATACATGCAATATCGATAGTGGCTGATGACAATGCAGATTTAACCGAGTCTGTAGAGTTGCCAACAATTCAGGTACCGTCTTCTAAGCTGTGATTTTTTACCACTTTTTATTGCTCATTTGTTACTATTTATTTTTCATTTCTAAATATTTTCATTACAAAGATTCAGGATGCTACGTTAGACATCCTATAATAAATTTCGATATAATTATCGACAACTATAATCTTTGTGATCAAGATTCTTGCTGCAAAATAATTTATAAGAATAACGTGTCCAATAAAAGATACTGAACCTTGTTTTTTTCGTGCGAGGAAGTTTTTTTTACATTTTTTAATTTGGGGAATGAATTCATGAGTTTATATGTTTTTTTAATCTTTTTTCAAATCATTGAATATATGAGGCATTTAATATTGTACCAAATACTATAGTTGACAATGAGAGTGCACCTCATTTTTTAAATATGTAACAGCCCAAACATCATGTATCAATTATTGTGCCACATAGATGACCACAAAAGTCAATATAGACAATTGTTATCACTCAACAATCACCCTCTCAATAATTGCACCGTCTTGTAAAATTAGGAATCGAAAACATGATCTGGACTCTGATAACAAAAGTAGGATTGAGGATATGCATTTGTACTAAAACTTGTAGCTTATAGCAAATATGCATTTCCGATCTTACAAATTGTAGACTAGTCCTAGTCCAAAGTTTCGATCGCTAAGCCACATCGACAGCCACATAGGAAAATCAAGTGCAATTGTTACTTCTCAATGGAATACATGTTGTACAAAGATTTAGAAATTAAAACTGCACGATGAGCCTTCATGTTTATGCTTGTGTGCCCTTATTTACATAATGAACATGGAATCACCAGTATTGTTTATATCAATTTCCATGCTTCCTTTTACTTGTTGACCTCCCCTAGCAAGGGATCTCCATAACCTCTCCAATCTATCTTTCATATGTTCTTGGTGCTTACTAGTTTAAGCTATATTAGTTGATGCATAACTGCCTCTTTCTCTAGCTAATATTCTATGTAGTTGGAATAGATTATGATTCCAGTAAAAGGTATTAGGTATATGTAACTTATATTTGAATTACTACTGAGAAATATTTTTCACACATCCAGGATGGAGGCAGGCATCAGAATCCTGAGGCAGCTGTAGGAGAACACCCACAGAGTAATGGAAAAAACTCAGATGTGAATAGTGATTGTTTAGGGTCCCATATATTGAAATCGAGCCTGGAGCACTTACATGAAGAGGTATTTCTTGTCTTGAAAAGCCTCAGGCTATCTGGGAGCTAAACGATTACACTTCTAAAAGTAGGTTTTCATGTAAAATATTTGATGATACTCCACTCTAATTAGTGCCTTTTTTTCCTGCAGCTGGAAAAGATGAAAAAAGAAAATATAGACTCTCACATAGATCGTGAAACGGATTCAAATTTTCAAGTTCCTCAGACAGAAATTATTCGGTTAGAAAAGGTAAGCTTCCGAACCATTTGCAACTATATTGTAATCTGTCAGCAGGAGTTTCATTTCTGTTTCATTATTTTCCTTGAAGGAAAATGAAGAACTCAGAAGCATGTTTCCCTTGTTCAATGAAATCTCCTGCAGTGGGAATGCATTAGAAAGAGTTCTTGCATTGGAAATTGAGCTTGCCGAATTTTTGAAGGCAAAGAACAAATCAAACGCCCAATTTCAGAGGTATGTCCTTTACAACTTCTGTAGCCATGCAGACTTGGCATTTCCATCACCGCAATAGTTCCTACTTCGAGAAATGCATTTTGCTTGTACTAAATATCTTGTTTTGATTAGTCTCAGAAAAAAAAAGAATTTGGAATCAAGATGATATTATTAAGATTATGATATGCTTTTATTGCAATGTAAGATGCATTTAATATTTAATATAGTTTTAATTATCTTAATAATAAATAAGTAACGTACAAACATAATAAATTTAAGATTAAATTCATATATTTTATATTGGGGTGAAATTAACAAGCTCGGGTTATTTCAGGGGAAAATTTCAGATTTTTAAAAAACAATCTAAAAATTTTAATATTTTATTTATTGTAAAAATATTAAAAATTCTTGTATATTAGTACTAAAACTAAAAAACTTTTTTTTTGTGCATTAGACGCGCTTAATATGGTCAACCATGGCTTTGACCGTTTTTTCCCATGTTTGACCAAATTGTTACGTTTTACTAAATTGTTACGTTTTAGTCACAATTCATACTTAATCGCATTTTTTCAAAACACTGGTTTTAACCCTTCAATTTTTTACTTTTGTTTGGCATTTGTTTTTTGTATGCATTTGAAGTCATTTTGCAAACAAATCTTTAAAAAAGATTACAAATCAAAAAGAATGTCTGACAAATGTTATTTTTCAAATTATCCCTCAAAGAAGCCGTGACAAAGTCCTTTATCATTTCCTTAGCTACGTGGATAAGGTTGAATTTCTTTTGCATGTTTTTCTTCTAGTTCCATTTAAGTTGCATGGTATCTGAGTGAGAATGTTGCAAGTTCAAAACTCGTGATATGCGGCATTTTGAAAAATAAAACTATTGGTATTATATCTCTAGGATGTATGCTTGATACAATTCTCTTTTGATAGACATCACTACTATAATTAATGTCACATGCTAAGTTTGAACATGTATTTGCTGCATATCACAGTTCTTTCTTGAAACAACATGGCGACGATGAATCGGTGTTCAAAAGCTTTAGAGATATCAACGAGCTGATCAAAGAGATGTTGGAACTCAGGGGAAGGCATGCAATGGTAGAGACTGAACTGAGAGAGATGCACGACCGGTACTCTCGACTCAGTCTTCAGTTTGCCGAGGTTGAAGGCGAGAGACAGAAACTCAAGATGACATTAAAGAATGTTCGAGCATCAAGGAAAATTGTAACCTCTGTTGACTGATATTTTCAAAATCCATCTTCAGGCCAAGATTCGCCATGTTATCGTGCCATAAGTTGACACTTCCAGTATCATTCGGCGGGATAGCTTGCTGCAGTTATCCTTGTTGGAGTTGGCCATATTTTGTACCGGGAGAAACTGTTCTTGCCGGATAGGTCTTTGTAATTGAATTGAAATATATTTCTATTTACCGTGTATAGAAGAATGGCAACGATTTTATATAAATTTTCCCATATTTGATAGTTAAATCCTATTGTTTTATTACTCACTATATTTTACATTCAACTTATTTACATGTATCTTACATGATACACTTGGTAGATTGAATTTTGCATCAGTAAATCAATTGCACACCTATTCTATCACATCAAATTCATATTAGAACCTAATTGGAGTAAAATCTAACTTATTGACGCTTCAGTAGATGCCAAAAAGTTTAATGAATGATGCTAAACCTTAATGTTTTTATTTGCTTGCAATTTGAGGCTGAAATTTTGAGATAGAAACTATCAATGGAGACGATATCCAACTTTAACCAACAAAGAGCTAAAGATTGTGAATATGTTGAATATATATTCAAGTTTGTTTTGAATTCAAACTTACTAAGATCTCTTCATCATTGAGGTTATAAACATCTTACTTGATGATTCTATCTTGTTAAAAAATTAAATTCTTCATATCTACATTTCTATCTTTATTTATAAAATTAATTTCTTATTTTTCAAAAGATGCATTCCTTCAACATGAATCTAGGTATAAAATCCCATCCCAACTGCTTAACATATAATAAAGTAAATAAGTCAGCAAATTTCATTAACATGCCTGAAAAAGATTCTGAAACAAATGCTATATATAAAAATTCATCCAGAAACAACACAGTTCAACCCTGGACAAGATCCAAGTTCTGTCTGCTGTTTTAAAATGCCAATATAACTGCATGAGATTTCATCCAAACTCGATACTGTAGAACGATAATCCTGTAAGCCTATAACTTGTGATTCTTGGATCTATTAAACACGGGCAATGCTTCTGAATGAAATCCAGTAACTTATGTGATGCAAACGTACAGGCAAGCACAAGAGATAACTTAAAGGTTACAAGATGGAGCACGAACATCCGGCATTCTTCTTGGAATTATCCTGCAGCTTATCTGTAAAAAGAGCACCTTCAATATTAGTCAATAGTATGTCTATAGCAAAAAATACCAGGTATGAAATTTTCAATAAATGAAGCATATATATATATATACACACACACATGTGAAATTTCATTTTATCAAATCCAAATCTAACAGTGCCTCACATTCCCACGCTCAGACTCTCTTATATGTGTCAGTTTGCCTCAGCTCTTCAATCTGTCTTATGGATCATTACAGTTTGGCTTTCGCCCATATATGGATGGATTCACGCACACGATATTTCACCCACATAAATGTCGAAACACAGGCATATATTACATATCGTCAGAAATAAGCACGCAAGATAGCGCTTAAAGCTAAATCACTAGCAAAAGCTCAAAAGGTCGAACGAAACAAGATTTATGTTTTGATGTCAACAGCTTAAAATATATAAAAATTAACAAATCATGAATGGCATGATCCTTCTCCAAGGTGAATGTTTTTTTTTTTTTAAATACCCAAGGTGAATGTTTTTACGCATGCATTATAGAATGATAAGTTTTAAATTTTACCAACATAAATGCTGAATATTAATTATTACCACTATTTTTGTCTGGAAGGGGAGGGCGCACAACAACATGCATGGTGATGACACCTCCAGGAAATTCACTGATTGGAACGCGCGATTCACCAAGTGTTTTGTTATTTTCCAGTATTTTTCCGGCGTTAATGAGCTTTATGTCGTTTATAGATTTGGGTCCGTTTTCTTTATCTGCGTTTCAAATGTAAGCATGATAGATCGTAACAGAGAAATAAAGATTACACAATTACAACACTAAATTCGGAATAAGAAATAAACTAGTTTGATGCTTGTGCATAAATGGACAGTAAAATGGCATTCGTAGTGAGGGGGAAAACAGAGAGAAGGCAACACAAAGTGTTGGGAAGATTCTACATTAAAAAAATGGTGAAAAGAAGTAAATTCTACCTACGAGCATTGATATTCAAGGGCAAATACCCTGCACCAGAAAGGATGAGTTGAGTGATACTCAAAAGAGTCTTCATTTGATTGAAGGGAGATTTCAGGTTTCAAAATCTTTTTTCATATTAAGTGCTGTTCTGTAACCAAGTAATGTCATTAATTACTATATTTTTAAGTGTGCACTCTATCTATCTTATGGGGTTCGCTCTCATTCACATTCGATGGCACGGGTACTCAAAAGAGGAAAATTTGGAATATTGTTAAGATTAAAGTATGATGTCCCTAAGAGGTTGTTTAAACAAAAGGAAGCGTAAAAGATTTGATGATGATTGACCAGTAGAAAGTTGTCTAAACGGAAAAGATCCAGAAAACTACAGTGAGAGACATATCGAAGTCCTACTGATTGATGCGATCCTTGGTAGAAGAACAAGATAAATGGAGAATTACAGGGAAAAGAGAAATATCTTCATTTTTGCATGAAACTAAGTCTGATAACTTTATCAAAAGTCCATTTACCCATGGCAGAAAGTATTGGATCTGCCAAGAAATATATCTTGTGTTCGAAGGAGAAATTAATGGATTTTAAACCAAGAATCTAAGGCCTATCCCCTTTAAAATAGTTCCTATGAGGTCAGTGATTTTTTACATTTCTAGCTCCTTTAAGAAAGGATATTCTAAATCAGGAAACCCGAATTGAGATTAAATAAGATCTATCCACTTACTGTGCCTTAAAAGCAAAGGAACACACGAATGTTTTCAGGATACATAAGCAACACAGCCATTATAAAACGAAAATACTGAAAATTCCAATCCGTAATGTCCCATGGGACATGGGAAAATTCCTGTATCAAAAACTAAATTCCTTAGCTCAAACTTATGCACAAATCTACAATGTCCACATGAAACATAGAACTAAAGACCAAATAAAATCACAAACAATGTAGAACTAGAACAAATTGCAATATAATCAACAGATTATCATTTCTCATTTTCATAAAGATAGCGAAAATATATATATATAAGTAAAAAAGACAACCTTTGGGCCATTGTGCAATGATCTTCTCCTTCAAAGATGTCACAGTTGCAAAAGAATTATATTTGCTTGGTCCAATGTCACTACCATCAGCTAGCCTGAATTTGAGTTCAACCAATTCATCCACAGCCATCTATCAAATCGTATAACCAAATATAACCTAAAAAATTTCTAAAAACCCACAAACCAAATCAACTGAAGCGCCTCACGGAACGCGGTTCAATAAATGAAGACCACGTGTAAAAAACCCAGATCAAGACTTGTAGAATAGCCTATGAATCTTTGCCCGGACAACAAAAATATATAAAAATTTCAACTCTCTAATCAATTTTTATTCTAAAAAACTGCAAAAATAATCAAGTGCCCAGATCAAAACTGACTAGATTTGAGCAATAAAATAACAATATTGCTTGATTGGATTTGTCGAAAGATTTCTCGATGCTACAAACTGCGGTGACCACAAAGACGAGAAAATAGCGAAAGAATTTGTACTACCAATTTTTTTTTTCCCTTTTGGGCCTGAAGATTCTGAGAAAGAAATGGTAAAACGCGGACTTTAAAAAAGAAAAATCGAGCACTCGTTAGATGAAAGAAGAAAGTTCTTGTTGTATGATTAGAATTTTTTATTGGATGATGTGGAAATGATGAAATTGTTAAAAACCAAAAGGATGAAATAATGGAAGACGACCAAGTAAGATTCTTCTAATTTGCCTGAATCTGTCTGAAAGCATTAATGATATAAGCGTTAGGGGAAAGCATAACCCAAATTGGGAAATGGTAAATTTTGACTGGGAAAATTTCCAAATAATCACGCCTGGAGTCCTAATTACAAATACACTTGTTTAGTGATGTTAAAATGGAAGATCATCACATGAACTCGAGAAACGATGCGTATTTAAAAATAATAATAATAACTTTCAAAAAATTAATAATAATAATAGAAAATTATACATATATATTATTCAAGTTCAAACTTCTATTATTGTATATAATAAATTACATGTCAATCATTACATCGTTGATGAATGACTGAGAAATCAAGTATTCGTCTCTATTCGGCTAAAATTTGATCTAGCAAATTTGAATTTTTCTTCTCCTGAAAATGGCCGTTTGAACGTTGAGGGATGCATAATTATTCAAAATATTTATATTTCCGAACTTTACCAAACATGAAATTAGGGATAGCGACGGCGTGGGTTTGGCCAAACCAGAAAAAACTGTACCTAGACCCGCGAACCTTTTTTAAAAAAAATTATTAGCTACAAACCAATTTTAAAACACAAAAAATTGAGTTTTGGATTGAATTTCATGTTTTTTCTAGGAAATATTTATAATAAGTATTGTAGAACAATTTTTAAGCTACTAGATCTTTATTAATTTGCTCATATCCCTTTGAAATGTCCAACTTTAATATGAACATATGTGTTTGATATAAAATTAAATAATATACGTTATGATTCAGCCAAAGAAGTTAAATGTATATTTGAGATTAATATTTTTAAAAAATAAAATAAAATATGCATAGTGGAGGGTAGGCCTGGGGCGGGTTTGGCCAAACTCGGACCATGCCTCGCCCGCTTCGGGACCCAGTCAAACGGGTCCAGACTAACCCAGGACCCGGTTAAGTTATCATCATACTCCCTCCAAGCACTGGCGCTCCGATCGGGTTCTGACGAACTGAGTGCACTTGCGACACTTTAGGACGAATTAAGATTTTCTAATTCACTCACTATATTTTACTAATTCTCGTATTAAGGTTTATTAAGTCTCGCATTAAGGTAACTAAGGAGTTAAACCTTCTTAATTCTTGAAATATTATTATTATTATTATAAAAAAAATTCTCTAATTTTTGGTTCAGATGAATTTTCATGGTTTCTCGCTAATTCGGGTAGGTATGAAATTTCTATTACATGGTAACTAGATAAATAGTACACACTATTATGTAATGACTTAATGAGAAGACATAATAATAAATAAAGATTAAAATATTTGATATAATAAAGTATGGCAAAATCTGTGATTTTTAACTTTTTCATGGAGAAAAAAAATTAATTTTGATATGTGAGTTTTTTGGTATGAAAATTAATAGAATTAACTTTATAGATATAACTTATTTTTATTCAGTTAATTTAAGTTTATATTAGTCATTCCATAGGGTAATAATATAATTCTCCAGAAATAATATTAGTTATTCTTAATAAATTCATACTATTACCAAACATGCTGAAATACGGATGTAATATTTGGTTTTATTTTTCGAATTCGTTATTTATGTCTTAAAATAAAACAAAATATTAATACTTAATTTTCATTTTTCATTCTCTAAATATATTTTCCAGATAACAATAATTGTTCATACTAGAATAGCGATCGAATAGGATATGTGAATTTGAATTACATTGTTATCACTTGTTATAATTTTTTCCAAAGCTGCAAACGTTAGATCCTACAATAAAATCAAATTATAAAACAAACTTACGTTATTATTATATTATTAGCATTTGTAAATATGAAGTTTTTAACAAATTTGACGCTTGTAGCTTTACCATTCTTAAAAAGTATTAAAATTTGATTTTATTGTAGGATCTAACGTTTGCAGCTTTGGAAAAAATTATAACAAGTGATAACAATGTAATTCAAAATATATATATATATATATATATATATATATATATCACGCACGCGCATCTGCATCATGTGTATCAAGACCCGCCCCGGACGGGTTTAATAGAGATCCAGGCGCATCTGCATCATGTGTATCAAGACCCGCCCCGGACGGGTTTAATAGAGATCCAGGTCTAACCCGAACCTATTGTCATCTCTAAACATGATTTGAGAATAACAACTTGATTAATAATTATTTTAATTAAATTAAATTCAAAAAAATATTCAATATCAGTTATCGAAGTTAATAATTGAAATTTTTTTCTAATTAATATAATCATGTAATTTAGTTTGTCTAACTAAAATAATTGCGTAATTATTAAAACTACATATTTAAACAACACATCTAATTTCTACGACAGTAGATAAATTAAATCAAGCTCCACGAAAATTATATTTTCATGATTAAAACGATAATATTATCAATATTTTTCGTTGTGGATTCTTATTATTGATGATGAGATGCATATTTTATTATCAACAAGATGATGTCTTATTATTTAAAAATATTGTAAAGACCCGGATTTTAATCAAGGGGTAACTAAAACTTGATTTAAAAGAGTTTTAATACTTCTAAACTCTAGCATAGAGTCTCAATCCTTCAAGGAGTCCTTATCCATCTCAATCTCCTCTTTTAAACCATCAAATCTCAGCAACTTTGGATGAAACAGAATCGGGTCTGCACCTCCAGAATTTGCATCGAATTGCTCCTCCTTTATCAAAGAAATTTATTCCAAAACTCCTCATTCATCTCCTTGAAACTCTTGGCAAGAATTCCATTAATTTAAACTGCTAAGTTCCAAGTTGTCCCACCTCTCCAACTTCATCCAGAACCAAATCTGAATCTGAAACCTATCCAAGCTAATCTGCGATCGAATCGTTCATGATCTTGCACAGATTGTTAGCCAACAATTGCGAGATTGTGCCCCTCTAAAACCCTCATACTTCCCCTTAAACCTCTCAATAAACCTTGTGAAGAATTTCATGAAATCAAGCTGATCAATTTCGAATTCTTCCACCTCTTCAGCAGCGTCATGATCGAAGCAAATCTGCTCTTTAACCTTCATGCATCTGCACAGATTTCATCCCTATAATTTCGATTAGGAATCCTACTCCAACACCTCAACTTAGCCTCCACTTTTGCCTATAAATAGAGCAAGCTTCAGTGGTGATTTTACACTCGAAAACCATCTCCTTCCAGCCATCAAAAGCGAGAAGAAATCCCCCATCCTTTAAACCGAAGCTCTGCACCTCCTGTTCCAGAATCACTCTTCAACATTCTGGATTTGAAAGTAGTTATTAAGCCATCAAAATCCCTCCACCAAAAGCAGAGAAACCACGGTTTCTGTCCAACAAATCGAGTTGCTAAATTCCTTCGAAAATCACAACCCAAGGCCGTGACTTGTTCCCAGAAGCTGTTCAAACGTTGCTTAGCATTCTGTTGTCAATCCTTTCAACTTTCAGCAGTCTAAACCAAGTGAGATCAAGATGTGGCTTGTAGTCTGTGTTCCCAGAAACCTTTAAGCATTATTATCCGAAGCTCTTCCCTCAAACTAAGCAAGTTCCTGTCCAAAAGCTGATTAAAGTTCTGTCCCGAATTCGATTGGTGTTGAAGAATCTGGATCGAGAGCTCCCTGATTTGGTTCAAGCTTTTGGCAGCCTACTCGTATTGTTCGAAAGCCAAGGAAGATAAGAACCCATTCACTTCTTACCTTTGATCAATCAAGCACGCATCCAAGCACTGTAAGTGGGCTTTTGCTATAATTATTCGTTTCGTTTTCTAAAATCATATAAGTATGTTTTGAAATTCCAATCGATATGTATTATGTTGAAATTATGAAAGTATTATTTTTTTAAGCACGCTAAACTCGAAATCTAATTGGATTTGGATCCCCATGACCCTGATGCGGTGGGATGTAACCGCTAAAAGAACCTTATACGGTGGTAATCCGTTGTTTCTGGATTATCCAGACCCTTTATTCGTGGGTTAGCCGATGTTATGACCTCATCTCTAGGAGGGTTAAGTCTAGAGACTGATATCAGTACCAAGAAGAGAGTAGAATGCTTTACTGTGCTTAAGTATATGAAAATTATGAAACGATATGTTATGTCATGGCTCGTAAGGGCAACCAAGTATGTTAAGATACATTCATATCGATTTATGCAAGTTTTATGATACAAGTTTATGAAAATTATATATATGTATGATATCGATTGTCCCCCACTTGCTGAGTGTTTATCAAAGCACTCAACCCCTTACTCTACATCCCCAGATAAAGCCGAAGAAGAATTAGAGCAAGAAGAAGAGCACCAATTTTGGGGTTGGTGAATCAAGTCCGCTGCGTAGATCAAGATCTGTTTAGGTTTTAAAGTTTTCCAAGTTTTAAGACAATTTTAATTATTCAGTTTTTAAGTTTTAGTTTCACGTTTTAATTCAGTTGTAAAGACAATGATTTCTTTATTTATGGAATATAGACTGGTTTTCAGTTATTATGATATTACGAGGCTTATTGGTTTCCTAGTTGTAATGGAAATCAATGCCGGTGTTATTGACCCCGGTCTCGGGGCGTGACATTTTAGTGGTATCAGAGCCAGGTTCCATAATCCCGCTGGGAAAAGAATTCTAGTTGATAAAAATACTAGAAGAGAAATCCCGGTTGAAATAGACTAACTGGTGAAATAAATACAGTTGGGGAAAAATATCGATTCACGATAATTACGATAATCAGAAGTCCAATCTGATTGATCACGTGAATACGAATTTTTCGACTCTTAAAAATTTTTAGTTTCTGATTTTTTAAAAAAAAAAAAAATATTTCGAAAAATTTTAAAGGAATTTCGGAAATTCAAAAAATCAGAAAATTCGAAACCCTAGCTCCTCGCCGCCGCCGCCGATTGCCGCCGCGATAACCCTCGACCAGTGTATCATTGGAACCGCCTTGTCCAGTCGACCCTACTGTCCAAGTTTCATGTCGATCGGACTTTGTTTGCTCTGTCAATTTCTCGTTCGAAGCCAAGAACCCTAATTCCCAATTTCTGCTCGATTCCCGATTTTTCTGAGCATATGTTGATCGTTTTGAAATTAAAATTTCTCGTGTAATTATTCCAGCAAGACGATCGATAGCCCTCTGTCAATTTTGGATTTCAAGCTCCGATTAGGGATTAATTTCGAAACCCTAATTTTCGATTATAAACCCTAATTTTCGATTTTTTTTTAAAAAAAAAAAAAAAAAAAAAAAAATATTTTATTCCAGAATTCGAATTCTTGCTTTTGATACTTGATTTTATGATTTGTCAAGTATTTAATTCTGTGTTTGGGTTTAGGTGATGACAACCCGAGCGCAATCTGCCCAGATTCTCAGTATGGAGCAAGAAATGGAGAAGCTCAAGGAAGCTAATTCGGAACTACATGAGCTAGTAGACCACCTACAGGGCGATGTTCATAGACTGGGTTACTATCACCATCAAGCCGAAGAGCAGCTTGAGGGAACTAAGGAAGAAGTAACTAGACTAGACGGACTCCATAGGACTGCAGAGGAAAAATGCGTAGTCCAAAGACAGCAGCTTGATCAAATGGCTGATCATATTCTCTCACTTCAAAATACGAACCATCGCCTGTCTATAAGAAGCAATGGTTACTGGGGTATAGTCACTCATCTCCTGAATGTCAACAGTGATCTAAGGGAAGCCAATGATCACATGAGAAACATCCTGGATGTTGTCGATTCAGATGAGGATTCAGACGAAGACCCTGAAGAAGAACCCATGCAGGAAGATGTCGTAGAAGAAGTAGAAAGTGGAGAAGTGATAGATCCATAGTTCTTAGAAGCTTGTTTAGGAGTTTTGTTTTCGCTCTATTTCGATATTCAGCATTTTCCTTTTCAGTAGTTGTGATAAACATTTTCCCCAGTGATTAATAAAATTATCATTTTGTTTATCATGTCTTCTTTATCTTTCTGCTATCGTTATATCTTCTGCGCAAGGATTTTAGATCTTTATATATTGTAGGAAATGGCCGGACGTCCTACTCGCAGCAATCGTAATCCCAACTATGCCGTTCCTCCCAACTCTAATGAGGAGAGAAATACTGGAAATCAGAATCCTCCACCTGCACCGCCACAACCCCCGAGGGTGGGACTGAGTCGTGAGGACTTGGCAGCTATAGCCACCATTGTGGCCACGACACTTCAAGGTTTGAATAACCCTACTGCTAATCAGCCACATCCACAGCCAGCACATCCGCAAGGTGTAAAGTACCACTATGAATCGTTGCGGAAAAACAGAGTTCCAACCTTTGATGGTAACTCAGACTCGGAGGTGGCCCAGAACTGGCTGAAACAAATAGAGAACCACCATAGACTGTTGGAAGTGCCGGAAAATATCAAGGTGGAAGTTACCACGTCTTTTCTCATCGACCAAGCTGGAAAGTGGTGGGAAAACGTGTCACCGTTAATGCAAGAAGCAGGACCAGTTACATGGCAAAGGTTCCGGAGCACATTTCTGAAGCAGTACTTTCCAACTGCAGTCCAGAACCAGAAGTTGCGAGAGTTTGAAAACCTGACACAGACTACAGATATGTCAGTTGTGGATTACACTGCAAGGTTTAACTCGTTGGGAACGTACGCACCGAGTATCATGGCAGACGAATCCCTTAAGCTACACCGCTTCAGGATTGGACTGAACAGTCGAATCCAGTCCGCCCTGGCAATTTTTGAGACAACCAGTTTCGGAGATTTAATGGGAGCAGCCATCAGGGCTGAAGCAGATATCAAGCGTCGCGAGGAAGAGTTTAAGCGCAAGCGACCCCCCACCAGTCAGCATACTGCTAGCAGTCAAAACTTCAAGAGGCCTAGTCCGTCCAGTAACCAGCAAAGGGGACCCACAATAGGCCCAACTCAACAGAGGTACCCCAAGTGTTCGAACTGTGGGTATCATCATCCCGGAGAATGTCTCAGAGGAAAAGGTGCATGTTTCCGATGTGGGAAGACAGGCCACCGAATTGCTGAGTGTCCCGAACCTGATATGAGGGGGACGACTGTAAGGAATAACGGCCCTCCTAGTAAACCAAATGGGACTAAGCCGAACGCCAGAGTGTTTGCTATAACGCGAGATGAGGCAGAAGACGCAAACGACGTTGTGGCAGGTACCATTTATTTAAACGAATTACCTGCATATACATTGTTTGATTGTGGTGCCACGCACTCGTTTGTATCTAAAAGGTTTACTAAGAAACTAGCCCTTAAGCCTGAACTGCTTAGTGAACCATATAACGTAGCAACACCAGCCAATAAGACCCTTATAGCACATAGCATACATCGAAATTGTAATCTTAGTATTAATGAAATCCAGTTTAATGCTGAGCTAATTCAACTCAAAATGGTGGATTTTGATGTTATATTGGGAATGGATTGGCTATCCAAACATCATGGAGTAGTAGACTGCCGTAACAAGAATGTTAAACTACGAACTCCAGACGAGAGAGAGATCGTATACCACGGCAAAACTAAGGAACGAAAATTCCTTCTGTCAGCAGCACAAACGTGGAAAGCCGTAAAGAACGGTGAAGAAGTTTACCTAGCTACAATAAGCGAAGTAAAAGAGGAAGATGAACCCAGGATAGAAGACATAGCCGTTGTACAAGAATTTCCGGATGTCTTTCCTGAAGAGCTACCCGGTACAGTTCCAAACCGAGATTTGGAATTTGAGATTAATTTGGTACCAGGCGCTGCACCAGCCTCAAAGGCACCATACCGAATAGCTCCAGCCGAGCTGAAGGAACTTAAGGAACAACTGCAGGAGTTATTGGACAAGAAACAAATCAGACCAAGTGTATCCCCATGGGGAGCTCCAGTGTTGTTTGTGAAGAAGAAAGACGGGAGCATGAGATTGTGCATCGACTACAGAGAGCTGAATAAGATCACAATCAAGAACAAGTACCCTCTTCCGAGGATAGATGACCTGTTCGATCAACTCAAAGGCGCTAAAGTGTTTTCCAAGCTCGATTTAAGGACAGGCTATCACCAACTAAAGATAAAAGCAGAGGACGTGCCGAAAACCGCATTTAGAACACGGTACGGGCATTACGAGTTCACGGTGATGCCATTTGGCTTAACAAACGCGCCCGCCGTATTCATGGATTTAATGAATCGTGTATTCAAGCCATTCCTGGACGACTTTGTAGTAGTGTTCATCGACGACATACTCATTTACTCGTCGAGCAAGGAAGAACACGAAAAACATCTTCGCCTCACGCTCCAGACATTAAGAGAGAAAGAACTCTACGCCAAATTTAATAAATGTGAATTTTGGCTAGAAAGCGTATCTTTCTTAGGACACATCATATCAAAAGAAGGCGTGTCAGTGGATCCTAAAAAGGTAGAGGCAGTTTTAGATTGGCCTAGACCAACGACAGTGACTGAAATCCGAAGCTTCTTGGGACTAGCTGGTTACTACCGTAAGTTTGTCGAAGGATTTTCGTCAATAGCAGTACCTCTTACCAGGCTCACACAAAAGAACGCAAAGTTCATATGGAGTGAAGAATGTGAGAAGAGCTTTGAGACTTTAAAGGAAAAACTCTCATCTGCACCTGTACTGGTATTACCAACTGAAGACATGAGTTTCACTATTTATAGTGATGCGTCTAAAGAAGGACTAGGATGCGTACTCATGCAGGAAGGAAGAGTGATTGCTTATGCTTCAAGACAGCTCAAGCCCCATGAGCAAAACTACCCTACACATGATCTCGAGTTAGCCGCAGTAGTGTTCGCCTTGAAGATTTGGAGACACTATCTGTATGGCGCTAAGTGCGAAGTGTTCACGGACCATCAAAGCCTCAAGTACTTGTTCACTCAAAAGGAACTCAACATGAGGCAGAGACGATGGATCGAACTTCTAAAAGACTACGATCTCACTATTAGCTACCACCCCGGCAAGGCAAACAAAGTAGCAGATGCTTTGAGCCGGAAAGGCAAAGGAAAAATAACCTTAGCTACGGTCTCAGCTCAACCGTGTCTTCGAGAGACCATCAAGCTAAGCCAAGATCAAGATCCGAGCCTAACCAAGCTAAAGGAACAAGTCAAAGAGAAGAAAGTTACTGATTTTGAGATCGATAACAATGGAATTCTTTGGATGAAAGGACGATTGTGTGTGCCAGATGTGAACAACATAAGACAAGAAGTAATGTCTGTAGCGCACAAGTCAAAGTTTTCAGTCCACCCTGGGAGTACAAAGATGTACAAGGATCTGAAGGAAAGTTTTTGGTGGAACGCAATGAAAAAGGACGTAGCTGAATTCGTCGCCCGATGCTTGGTATGTCAACAAGTTAAGGCTGAGCATCAAAGACCCGGAGGACTTCTTCAACCTCTGGAAATCCCTGAATGGAAATGGGATCACATCTCCATGGATTTTGTCGTGGGACTACCAAAGTCAAAGCAGAGCCATGACGGAATATGGGTAATTGTTGACAGACTAACCAAGTCAGCACACTTTCTACCTGTCCGTATGAACTACAACTTGGATAAATTGGCAACTCTATATATGGACAATATAGTGAGATTGCATGGAGTCCCAGTAAGCATCCTATCCGACAGAGATCCTAGATTCGTGTCGCGTTTCTGGAAAAGCTTTCAGCAAGCTATGGGAAGTAAGGTAACTCTTAGCACGGCTTATCACCCACAAACTGATGGCCAGACGGAGAGGACTATCCAAACCCTCGAAGATATGCTAAGAGCTTGTGTATTGGATTTTACTGCAAATTGGAGCGAACTATTACCTCTAGTCGAGTTTGCTTACAATAATAGCTATCATAGTAGCATTGGGATGGCGCCATATGAAGCACTCTATGGACGCAAATGCCGATCACCCTTATACTGGGATGAAGTAGGAGAAAGAGCGATCACCGGACCAGAGTTAGTGCAAGCTACTACTGACAAGATAGCCATCATCAGAGATAGACTCAAAACAGCCCAGGACCGACAGAAAAGTTGGGCTGATTTAAAAAGGAGACCAGTGGATATCGAGATCGGTGAAAAGGTCTACGTAAAGATTTCACCAATGAAAGGAGTGATTAGATTTGACAAAAAGGGAAAGTTGAACCCAAGATATGTGGGACCATTTGAAGTTCTAGAAAAGGTGGGAACGCTAGCATATAAAATAGCACTACCACCAAATCTGTCAAGAATTCACAATGTCTTCCACGTATCACAACTAAGGAAATACATTGCTGACCCAAGCCATGTACTGGAAGCAGAACCCCTAGTAACTCAAGGGAATTTGGACGAAACATTGAAATACGAAGAGATCCCAATCCGTATTCTGGATACCAAGGACCAAGTTCTGAGAAGAAGGACCATTCCTTACGTCAAGGTCCAATGGTCAAACCATACGGAAAGAGAAGCTACTTGGGAAATGGAAGAATCAATGCGGGAGAAATACCCCTACCTGTTCCTAAATCAAGTTGACCCAAGTTTCGAGGACGAAACTTCCAATAAGGAGGGAGGGATGTAAAGACCCGGATTTTAATCAAGGGGTAACTAAAACTTGATTTAAAAGAGTTTTAATACTTCTAAACTCTAGCATAGAGTCTCAATCCTTCAAGGAGTCCTTATCCATCTCAATCTCCTCTTTTAAACCATCAAATCTCAGCAACTTTGGATGAAACAGAATCGGGTCTGCACCTCCAGAATTTGCATCGAATTGCTCCTCCTTTATCAAAGAAATTTATTCCAAAACTCCTCATTCATCTCCTTGAAACTCTTGGCAAGAATTCCATTAATTTAAACTGCTAAGTTCCAAGTTGTCCCACCTCTCCAACTTCATCCAGAACCAAATCTGAATCTGAAACCTATCCAAGCTAATCTGCGATCGAATCGTTCATGATCTTGCACAGATTGTTAGCCAACAATTGCGAGATTGTGCCCCTCTAAAACCCTCATACTTCCCCTTAAACCTCTCAATAAACCTTGTGAAGAATTTCATGAAATCAAGCTGATCAATTTCGAATTCTTCCACCTCTTCAGCAGCGTCATGATCGAAGCAAATCTGCTCTTTAACCTTCATGCATCTGCACAGATTTCATCCCTATAATTTCGATTAGGAATCCTACTCCAACACCTCAACTTAGCCTCCACTTTTGCCTATAAATAGAGCAAGCTTCAGTGGTGATTTTACACTCGAAAACCATCTCCTTCCAGCCATCAAAAGCGAGAAGAAATCCCCCATCCTTTAAACCGAAGCTCTGCACCTCCTGTTCCAGAATCACTCTTCAACATTCTGGATTCGAAAGTAGTTATTAAGCCATCAAAATCCCTCCACCAAAAGCAGAGAAACCACGGTTTCTGTCCAACAAATCGAGTTGCTAAATTCCTTCGAAAATCACAACCCAAGGCCGTGACTTGTTCCCAGAAGCTGTTCAAACGTTGCTTAGCATTCTGTTGTCAATCCTTTCAACTTTCAGCAGTCTAAACCAAGTGAGATCAAGATGTGGCTTGTAGTCTGTGTTCCCAGAAACCTTTAAGCATTATTATCCGAAGCTCTTCCCTCAAACTAAGCAAGTTCCTGTCCAAATTCCAAACCAAAAGCTGATTAAAGTTCTGTCCCGAATTCGATTGGTGTTGAAGAATCTGGATCGAGAGCTCCCTGATTTGGTTCAAGCTTTTGGCAGCCTACTCGTATTGTTCGAAAGCCAAGGAAGATAAGAACCCATTCACTTCTTACCTTTGATCAATCAAGCACGCATCCAAGCACTGTAAGTGGGCTTTTGCTATAATTATTCGTTTCGTTTTCTAAAATCATATAAGTATGTTTTGAAATTCCAATCGATATGTATTATGTTGAAATTATGAAAGTATTATTTTTTTAAGCACGCTAAACTCGAAATCTAATTGGATTTGGATCCCCATGACCCTGATGCGGTGGGATGTAACCGCTAAAAGAACCTTATACGGTGGTAATCCGTTGTTTCTGGATTATCCAGACCCTTTATTCGTGGGTTAGCCGATGTTATGACCTCATCTCTAGGAGGGTTAAGTCTAGAGACTGATATCAGTACCAAGAAGAGAGTAGAATGCTTTACTGTGCTTAAGTATATGAAAATTATGAAACGATATGTTATGTCATGGCTCGTAAGGGCAACCAAGTATGTTAAGATACATTCATATCGATTTATGCAAGTTTTATGATACAAGTTTATGAAAATTATATATATGTATGATATCGATTGTCCCCCACTTGCTGAGTGTTTATCAAAGCACTCAACCCCTTACTCTACATCCCCAGATAAAGCCGAAGAAGAATTAGAGCAAGAAGAAGAGCACCAATTTTGGGGTTGGTGAATCAAGTCCGCTGCGTAGATCAAGATCTGTTTAGGTTTTAAAGTTTTCCAAGTTTTAAGACAATTTTAATTATTCAGTTTTTAAGTTTTAGTTTCACGTTTTAATTCAGTTGTAAAGACAATGATTTCTTTATTTATGGAATATAGACTGGTTTTCAGTTATTATGATATTACGAGGCTTATTGGTTTCCTAGTTGTAATGGAAATCAATGTCGGTGTTATTGACCCCGGTCTCGGGGCGTGACAAATATGATATATATAATGCAACTTTTGATAAATATATACTGAATTTTAGACAATAGAAGTAACAAAAAGGTAAAAGCGGGCCTAGCTCAGTGCTGGCCCAGGAAGACCAAACCACATAAAAGTTGGCCTGGCCTGATTCCGCCCATTTCTAACTAAAATTCAAAGGCTGTGCGCCTGTGTTTGGCAACCAGAGTAGTTTCAATGGTGTCGGAAGTGAAAACAGAAAGGAGATGCCTTATAGTTCATTAGCTTATCCTTCTTTTACACTATCACACCAATTAGATGCGATGTTACCACAGGATTTTATGACGGGCCCATGTTTATAATCGGGCCTCCAACAGCGAAGGCATCACATATTCATGCTGTTATAGGGATGTACGTATATAAATATCATTGTACACCAATCGAAAGGATGCTAATTTTTAAAGTAAAAAATACTGATTGCTAGTAGAACATGTTTTTTCCATGGATCATCCTGACCTTAACGGCTACATGCCAAGATGCACCAACAAGCCAACGTCGCTAACATTTAAAAATCATAGTTATAAATAAGGTACTAAGATTTCCAATTGAATCCTCGAAATAAAAGAAAATAAGATTACACTTGTTCTATAGCAATACCACCTCTCACTGGTCTCCGGTCAAAGATTTGATGATATCAGAATCACCTGAAATTATTGAACATGCTTGGCATCACTCACCAAAATATTTGCAAAGCAAAGACATGTAGAGATGGGAATATTTTGCTTAATCTTACCTGGGTCCATGATGCTGAGGCATGACACTCGGAAATACTTTCCACATGCAGTTCCTAGATCGACGTTGTCTACAAAATGTAGAACCACAATAAGAGACTAGAACGAACTGGGAATATTTAGGAAAAACTTTCACATAGAAACCAAGGAAAAGAATAGAACGACCACAACATTTTTTCCAACTGTTGTACAAATAGGAAATCCATGAATTAAAATGGCCGAGTCTGGAGAAGCTAAGCATAAAGACAGGCTCTGGTTATTACATCTGCTCAGTGGTGTCAAATGCTTTGTAAATTTAACTAGCACTATCACATAATTAAGAAGATTCTCAATCTTTCGAAAAAGAAAGGAATCATGCACCGGATCTCTAATTGAGATGACTCATTCATTATACCAAGGATAAACTAAAATCTCAAAAGCTCACAAACTAAATCTACTGAGGAAAAAAAGAAAGAGGATAAAGTAAAAGGATGACCATGAGAAGTTCAGATCTTTCAATTGGGAAGGAACAATGAAGAAACTACCATAATCACAACTGAACAAATGCCCCTTGCTTCAAAGTCCCTAACATTTTTCATTAATAGCTTGTAGCCTTGTACCAAGATCAAAGAATTTATAAAATCGAAGCACATTTTGCTAAAGGGATTGATTCAAGGTGGAGCGATCCTGGATGCTTCAAGTACAACAAGAGTGATGGAATCCAGCCAAAATCAATCAACTTTCTTATACAAACAAAAAAGACGAACTTCAAAAGAGCCAATTAATACAGAATCCCTTCAACACACTGCGGTATATAAAAGGTTCCAGAATGATAAAAATCAAGTGGATCCTCGTTTGCAAATATACACAACAGCTAACCACAGATACATGACAATTTTATACATCGATCGCATAGTTATAAAGCTCACATAGCGCGCGCTAAAGCTTAAGGCGAAGCGAGGAGCGGGTCTCACGCCTCGCAGCGCCATGCGCCTCGCTATGTGCGCTATCTGCGCTTTTTCAATTAGCCCTAAGGCTTGAAAATTGAGGCTGGCAGGTTATCAAAATATGTTGCTAATGTTGGACTTTAAATTTAAATTTGGGCTTTATTAAAATAAGCCCAAGTTAGAGAATATTAGGGTTGAGTTAGAGAGCTTAAGAGCTACTGTTGCATAAAGTCTTGTTACATAAACCTTCCAGCCTCCAGTCGCCGCGGACCGATAAGCAGGTTGATGTGTTCAAGTGCTCTATTTTCTTCTTCAAAATTACATTGCATTATTTCATTTCCTTTTTTCGTCTCAAATTATTATTTATCTTTGGATTGATTCTCCTTTCTTGTTTTATATTTTCTTTTCCTTCAATTTTTATGTGACAAAGTTCATCAGTCATCACAATCGCCAATGAGTCCATTCAATCAAAGTTTGATAAATACTTGAGAACATAGCAAAATATAAATTGCTAAGCTATTAACATTGCTAAAGCTGCTAATTGTTGCTAGTGAGTTTGATTAAATAGTATGGATATTTTTGATGTATTAAAAAGATATAAGCTATTGCGCTTTACTAAAAGTAAACCGCAACGCGATATTGGTCTTTACTTTAGTAAAGCGCAAGCTTCGCGTCGCGCTATGAGCTATAGCCCCAGGACCCCTTTGCGCTTTAGTGCGCTATGCGCCTTTAATAGTTATGATCCATCGCGCCAGAGACAAAGATATACATCAAATCAGACCATTAGAGAAGATCCTATATCTTTACTACATTGGTATGACAAATTTGAATTTACCAAAATTTTTGTAATTATCATCATCTTTACTATATTCTTTCTTATTGCGTTTCTGTTTTAGTTCTTTGTTGTATCTTTTGGTTGGTTCTTTCTTTTGTAATCCTTGAATACTACATTGAATTTTCAATTATTAACCAATGTACGTCACATGTATTCCGTTACATATAATCAATGGTATACATCGTGTTTTCGTTACACACGCAACGCGTGTACGTCGGCGCTAGTAATATATAAAGTAAAAGCATGGGTGACTCAAATTGAATTGTGATCAATTTTCCCTTTCAGCAAGGCTACTCACAAGCAAAAATACCCATAACACAAATATACTCAACAATAATGTAGGCCATCCATGTATGTACGCATCCAATGCCTATTACCGATCATACACAACCATACAAAAACACGCAGTATAGTAGATTGCGAAATGACAAATAAAAATGAAACTTAGAAAGCACCCAGAAACTCACTTCCGTTGAAATGATGTACCACAACTTTAGAAAGCATGGCATAGTACTCGATCTCGGACTTCCTCAAAGGTGGACAGTTGTTAGAAATCAGTACCAACTTACCTGGCATATTCAGTATCCCCAAACACATAGAATTACTTTCAGAAATACAACGGTACAAACAAACAAGTTCATCATAAACTAAATAAATTATCCATAAATAGACGAACCTTTGGAGTTTCTGAGTGTCTTCAGAACTGTCTTGTAACCAAGAGTGAATTTTCCACTCTTCATCACGAGAGCCAACCTATTGTTTATGCTCTCGTGTGTCTTCTTCTGCAGTTTCCCATTTTCAATCAAGTTCATTTCGTCATCAAAAAATTGATCAAAGCATATTCGTATAAATCTTATATTGTATATTTTGTATCTGAACTAATATAAATCTTAAGAGTGCGAAGAAAATAGAGATTCACCGTCTTCTTAGCGGCGACCATGGCGGCGGCGTTCCAGAAAGGAGGAGTGAATGAGCGGCGGCGGCAGGGAAAGTGAAGACCCGAGGAGAGATGCTGCGATGGGAGTACAAATTTATGTCAAGGGTTTAGTGAATGGGCCTCGCTTTTTGGACTATAAGACCATTGGGCCACTATCTAGGAGGGCCATCATGCTATTAAATTTAATGGGAAAATGGTAGAGATGTACCATTTTCATTTTCAGAAACTAAATTCATTTAAGTCATCAAAAAACAAGGTGTAACTAAATCCAATTTTAAGAGAAGTTTATTTACAGGTCCATTTTTTTTGACATTTGTTGTATTTAACTCTTTCTTATTTACTAAAATATCATTGGCTATTCTCTTTCTTTCTGTCAACACAACAATTTCTCTCATCCACAAAAACCCTAGCCCATTACTCAATCTCCACCCTTTTCCCACTCCTCCGTCAATTTCGCCACTCTCGTGAGATGACATTGAGGTTTGTTGGGTCTCCTTTGTCCCTCCCTTCTCCTCGTCTGTCAATTCTTTTCTTTACAATTTTTTGTTTTGTTTTCTGATCGAGTGGATTGACCTCATATTCAATGTCAGAAAATATGAATGTCGCGATTCATGGACTTTTCTTTTTATTTTATTTTTCTTCTCTTTATTTATTATTTGAAGCTGCTAGTGGGCATGTAATGAATTATTATTGGCAGTATGATGGCTGGGATGGTGAAGTTGGGGGAGGGGATGGATATACGTAAGGAAGTGGTGGTGGTGGTGGTGGTGGTGAAGAATAATGAGTTGGAAAATGGGAAGCGGGTGATGCTGAAACTTGATGATGATGAAGATAGATTTTAGGGTTAGGGATTTCAAATGGTGCACGAAAAGATAATAACTGGTGCACGAAATTGAAAAAATAACGTGTTGTTGGGGTTCAACAATTGCCTCTGCTTTGTGATCGGTCGAACACGTAGCGCTTGTGCCAGTGTATGGTTGAAAAGATTGATTTTGCGCCATTACCCTTAACTATAGTTATTGGTAAAGTGGTAAGCGCTCGATCCTACAATTGGTATCAAAGCCAAGGTCGCGTGTTCGATTCCCATGAGTTGCAGAGAGAGCAATTATTGGGGGAGGGATTGTTGGGGTTCAACAATTATATCTGCTTTGTGATCGGTCGAACACGTGGCGCTTGTGCCAGTGTATGGTTGAAAAGATTGATGTTGCGTCATTACTCTTACTTATAGTTATTGGTAAAGCGGTAAGCGTTCGATCCTACACGGGTTCATAAAAATATAACACTGGTGCACGAAAAATAACTGGAGCATGAAATTTACAAAAAAACATAATAATTGGTGCACTAAAATATAACCTTGGTGCACGAAAATATAACATTGGTGCACGAAAACATAACATTGATGCGTGAAAATACAACACTGATGTACGAACTTTGTGTTAATTAACTGATGTACGAAATTTGTAAGAAAAATAACTGGTGCACGAAATACAATAAATGGTGCCCGAAATTAAATGGTTCGTGCATCACCAGTTGCATGTTTACAAATTTCGTACATCAGTTAATTAACACTGATGCACGGACTTTGTGTTAATTAACTGATGCACGAAATTTGTAAAAAAACACAATTGGTGCAATAAATGAAATGGTTCGTGCATCACTCACTTAATTGTATGTAGGGGTGCTTAACGGGCCGGGTCAATCCGGACCCGGCCCAAACCGGACCGGTTAGTCCGGTCCGAAACCGAAACCGGACTAACCGGTCCCGAACCGGTTTGATACCGGACGTGATCGGTTCTACCGTTTCGGATCCGGTATCTTACCGATTCCGGACCAAACGGATCCGGTTTCGGATTGAACAGGAACCGGATCCGTTTTTGTTTTAAAAAAAAAATCCGATAAATCCCTTCGTTTTTTCCTTTTTTTAAAAAAAAAAGAAAAATCTGGTTCCTGGTTGGAACCAGTCTAACCCAAAACCGGTGGAACCGGACCCGATCTGGTTCCTTACCGGATCGGACCGGTTCCGTCATTAAAGGACCCGGAACCAACCGATTCCGGTCCGGACCGGAACGGGTCAAGCCAATAAGCACCCCTAATTGTATGGTCGTGCAATTTTGCATGCAAATTTCATGCATCAATTAATTAACACTAGAGCACGAACTTTGTTAATTATTTGATGTACAAAATTTCCAAAAAAGCAACTGGTGCACGAAATACAATAACTGGTGCACGGAATTAAATGGTTCGTGCATCACTTACTTTATTTTCGATCATCAATACTGATTTTAATTTTCGTGCATCAATTACTGATTTTCAATTTTCGTGCATCGGTTACTGAATTTCAATTTTCGTGCATCACTGACTGATTTTCAAGTTTCGTGCATCACTAACTGATTTCAAATTTTCACAAAATTGTGAACGCACACTGAAGGTGCGGAAGCATGCACTGGACCACCGCGCAGAAAATGGTTCCGTTCGTCGCTGTTCGACCTCCGTTCAACGAGCCCAATAAACGAAAATTTCACAATTCAATTGCGGTCATTTCTATAAAAGATAGCCACTATCATGACCATGAGGGCAATAGATGGATGGACCTTGGAGGATGACAAGCTACTTGTGTAATGCCCGGAATAAATTAATTATTTATGTGATGATCAGTGCGATAATTAGAAGATAATTACGGAATTCAACTATCGGGAATTTTATTGGGAGCGGAGTTGAGATAAATGATTCCGGGATTGAATTTATAATGTTAATTAAATTCAAGGCGATTCTTAAATTCTTGGGAATGTCATTTTGGTCCGGGATTACAATAACTACTTGCAAGTTAACTTGTAGTGTAAATTAATTTAGAAGGGGGTTTATGCAAATGATGAAATTCATTTTGAATTGCTAATAAATAAAATATAGTGATAATAAGAGGAAATTATATTTTAATGGTAAAGGATAGGATAAACACACACCATCTCCCTCTCTTCCCTCTAACACGCCGACTTCACTCTTTCATCCCCTCCCATTTCCTGTTCTGCCAAGCAACGAGAAGAAGCAACGATTTCAGCAGGATTTTCGAGTCACTTACCAAGGTTCGTGCGTATAAACATGCGTTTCTCTTTTATTGCCTGTTCCCCATGAAATCGCAGCCTTTGTTCGTGTTTTATGCATATATTTTGAAGGTTTTGTGATCGATTTTTCTTACTAAAATTCCAGGAAGTTCTTGAATCGGTTATTGTCCCATTTGATTAATATTTTGGCTTGATTAATCTTGTGTCGGAGGGTTGTTTGAGTTCTTAATTTCAATTGTTGGTGTCCGATCTGCTACTGTTTGGGATGGGTTTTGCTGTCAACCTTCGTTAATTGCTACCAAGGAATATTACTTTTTGTATAGGGGAATTTTAAGTAGTTATTGTGGGTGTATGTATGTCTATCATGGCTGTGTGTGTTGACCACTATGTGTGCGTGTGTTTACCAGCTGCGTCTGTGTGTTGAGCTTGCTATAGTGTGTCTATAATATGATGTATGCGTGTGTGTATTCAGCATGTACATGTGTGTGTAACTACTGCAGTGTACGTGAATATGCATGTATATCCTACTGTATACGCCCGTGTGTGTACACTGTGTATATGTGTGTTCCGTTCCCCTTTTATATTTCAGTTTAGAGTTAGACTGAGGCTCCAATCATGAAAATAAATGTTTTAAGGATAGTTAGCTCGATGTTTCTGGATGTTGTAGTGCGGGTTGGTGCGTCATTGCTATGGTAGCGAGACTAGTTCGACTTTCATGTATAACCGTACACTATTAGTTCAGTTGGTGTAGATGTTGAGAATGTCGGATAAATAGTACAAAAGAGATGTATGGTTACGCGAGAAAATAGTATGGATTTTATTGATTTCAAGTGATAGAATCTAAAAACTTAGTATCTAAATGACAATTATGAACTAACTGTGTAGTTGCTCAGAATAGTATCTATTAAATGAAGATATTGGGCTGTAAATGAGCTAATATTGAGTGATGATTTTGCTCAGATTCTACATGATTCTCCGGATGTCAAGATAGTTTATCAGGTCGTCGACTTTAAGGTACGTGGTGACGTACGAGCAGGTATAATATGAATTATTTCATATTCCAGTATTCATATATGTGAATAATTGTGATGACTGAATATAACGGAACGAATATCCGGATTGGGAGTTGGGTATTATGTGAATTGAGTTTGATATATGTGGTATGTTGGACACGTAAATGTACGTGGTCCAGATATCGAGTTGGGTATGGATGCCTTTGGTATGACCAGTATGAGAAGGTGTTGAGTGAGATAGATTGATAGACAAAACTGCATTGACATGGAATTATTTATGATTGAGAATAAATAATAGATTCTTGTTGTATTGAATTCATTGTGTGGTTGAGTATCATATGTTCAATGACGATACTAAACTTGATGTTATGAAAACGTGTAAGCTTGAAACAGGAACATTGTGTGGAAGCTATACAGATTCAGAACTTCACAGGGAGTACATTTTATAGATTTTCGATACTCTTAAATCGTGATATCATTATCTTTATGCATTGTTATGATATGGGTAGTGTAATATTGGTATGCTCACCCTGTGTGGGGCTGTTTCTGTTGAAACAGGTATAACAGGTACTAAACTATGTTGGGATATTGGTTCGAGCTTTCTTGGATCATGCCGCTTCCAGAAGCGTATATGAGTGTTGGCAAATAGGATACGCTGTTTATTCAGTTAGATTGGTATTCATTTATTTGTTGCTCGTATGTGAGCAACTGGAAGCATGTGTATGGAATGTATAAGGGTGTTGAAGCCCACTTTTGATGTCTTCTTAGTATTGTGTTTTTCCCTGGCTGGGAATTATTTTGTGACGTGTTTCATTTTCGGATAGCTCAATTTATGGGGAGACTCTGCCCAAATTTTTATAAAAGCCCACACATTAATATGGAAGCATGTAGTGAGAGTTTTAAAGACTGATATTATGAGGAATATGTGAAGCATGTAATGATTCTTTAATGAGAAAAGAAATTTTTACATACTCAAATGACGTCATAATAGCATTATGTGATGTTGGGTCGTTGGGGTCTTACATTCGTGGTATCAGAGCAGTGGTTAGCTCTTTGGGATGTTTAATGGCCTAGGGATGTGTTGATAGACACATACTTTTATGCATGATTGTAGTTTTCTGTCATTGTGACTTGACGCCTGCTATGTTCATTTTATGATAGGAAGCAATGAAAATTGGTGTTATTGCTAACCATCGTGATTGCAGGATCGTATGAGATACGATGAACAGGGTGGTATGGTTGAAAAGCCTCGAGTATGGTAACTCGTTTTATTATCCTTAGCTTGACTATGGTAAAAAAATGATAATGCCTTTTAAGGTGCGTGATGAATGACATCGCTGACGGTAATTAATGTTGATAATAAGTGAACGTTGTTACTAGTAGAGGGATAAATGCATTTTCTTGAGTTTTGTGTACATGTTATGTATATGTATGTGCAGTGCTGAGAAATCTGATTTTGCAGGAGAAATCCGAAAATGAGATATGATATCTGAGAATAGGAAGTAGCAGCCAGTACTGTGCGGTTGGAGTATGACAACAGATGATGTGACAATCGGGTATGTGTGTGTCATTTACAGGATGGCACAGGTACGTATTAGCGTACGAATATGTATTGATATTCCTATTCCTGTTGATGTTGATTATGATATATCACTGATTGTAAATGAATGATGATATTGAGGGTTGCTGGAATGAATAGATTGTGTCGCAGTAGCAGGGGAGCGACGTGTGGGTATAGCAGGCTTGGTATTGCTGCTATATCGATTATATCGTTGATGGGTCGCGATGATGATGCGACGATGGGGTATAGTAGGCTTGGTGATGCTACTATATCGATTATATATTATCGCAGTAGTAGGGGAGCGACGATGGGGTATAGTAGGCTTGGTGATGCTACTATATCGATTATATATTATCGCAGTAGTAGGGGAGCGACGATAGGGTATAGTAGGCTTGGTGATGCTACTATATCGATTATATACAATGCGTCGCAAAGATGATGCGACGATGTGGTATAGTAGGCTTGGTGTTGCCACTATATCGATTATTTACGATGTGGTCGCCGCTGACGAGCGAGCGATGTGATATTGGGTCGCCACTGAGGAGTGAGCGATGTGATTCGGGTCACCACTGATAAGTGAGTGATGTGGTCGCCGCTGGCAAGCGAGCGACGTGTATATTTCAGGGTCAATGCTAGAGAGAGCATGTGACGTGTCTATTGATATTGAGTCGGTGCTAGGGAGAGCATGCGATGTGATTATTGTTGGGATCGACACTAGAGTGTGCAATGTATTTTATGTGCCTCCATTATCGAGGGAGGTTACGTTAATTTAAATTGACCTTGTTGAGTTGACGTATTGTGATAATCAATTGTACAGGTGAAAGCGATCATGGAGAGAGTGGATGAAGAGACATTATTGTTTTCTTTCATTTTTATTGCAGTGGATGCAATAGCGGGGTGTGATTGCTACCGATATATTGATGACATTTCTTGGCGAGATGATGGTATGATTATATGGTGATATTTGAGATTTATAATATTTGCCGCTATCATATCGAAACGATGGAAATATTGTGAATGCCGCTGATATGTCGAGGCAATGAATATTTTTGGACGGTCATGTTATTGATGATGAGTATATCAATTGTGTATTGATATGAATTATATTTTGTGGAATATTTATGTTGAGAACAGGGACAGTTTAAAGGATCGAGTGTGGATCCACTGTGTACAGTAAGTGTTATTACATCTTATTGTTTTAAGAATGTAATTTTATTCATGGCGATTATAGATATTATATGGATGCCAGTAGTGGCGATGATATTGTGCATGCCCGTAGTGGCGATGAGATTATGTATGCCAGTGTTGGCAATTACTATTGATTTATATTGCTATTGTGTTAGCAACGAATAATAGGGTGCCGTCATTCGGCGATGAATATTGATGTGTTGTTATTATGTCAGCATGAGTATTACTGTACTGTTATTGTGCTAGCGATGTATATTGATGATGTGTTCATTTCAGATAGCTGTGAACATTGTGTTATTGTTGTTCCTTGGGTACATGAGATGTAGGCCCAAGAGGATCTTGAAATGTTCCAGAGGACCAAGGAGTTGAGGTAAACTATTACGTTTGGTTTGGCATGTGAATATATGTTAATATCTGTTGATAGATGCTGATTGCATTATCTCAGTGAGTTATATTAATTTAATTTTGAGAATCGATTGTACAGAATAACAGAAAATGATAATCGCTTGAGATGGTATTTATTACTGTGAAAAGCATGCTAGATTGATATATTGTAGGAGTAATAGGTGAACGTGATCATGTTAACCTGAGATTAATGGATACGTCACGGGATGACGTGAGATCACTATGAATGTCGTGTGTGGACATATGATATTTGTGACCATTCATGATGAATGAATTATTATGTTTCGAACGAGGATGAGTTAAAGATTGAAATGAATTGCGTCATTGAGGCATGCAATTGATTCTTATGTTGAATTTCAATCATCTAGATATGTGATAGTGTGCTGTAGCATGTTGTGTATAGGATTGCGTGAAACTTTTGACGCAGGGAATGAATGTTCGATGATGGAAACATTATGACTATCAAAATGCGTAAATGACAAGATGATAATTGGGTGATGAAATGCGGAAGTTGATGCTTAAGAGCATGTGAGTACTATGATGAGCATGATACTATGATGCTATTGTATATTGTAGATGACTTCACCTATAAAGGTATGAGACGAATAATTCGATATTGATGTTGATGCCTTGTTTTAAATGGCTTATATGCAAGTGATTCGTAAGGAGTGATGGACAGTACAAGATAACTTATCCAAGTAGATAAGAATAAATAATGGGTTATGAGATAAATTTGAGGGATGAACGATATTATGATGCTATGTGCGTATAATCGTGATGTAAGAATATTCGTGTTAGACCATTCATTGTGATTTGATATTGATGATATGTGGTTGTTGTACGTATAATGTTGATATACGTGTGAGAATTACTAATGGGCTTTCTAGTAATTGCATTGCGCCAGATAATAACCAGAAGATGATATATGAGAAGTTGTTGTTTAAGGGCTCAAGAGTACCATTATTTCATACAGACAAGGGTGACGTGCGATATGACGAGGTTGGTATATATTACATAAATTTGCAACCACACAGGTATGAGGGTAATTATACGATAAAAGGTTGGTGTATCGTCATACATTCTGATATACATGTGATATGCATGGATTGCATGATTTAGCGATTATATGATGATGTTAATCTCGTAAGAAGTCATATGAATAAGGGTATTGATATATGTTAACTCATTGAGTGCTAATGTTAAAATATGGTAAAGTGGTGTGATTTACAGTCTTGCGATCGTTGGTGTAATGGGACACGTGTGAGCCGTGATGATTCAGATGGCTGTCATCCAACAGGTGGTCAGGCCACTATCTTGAGTTGTATAACGGTACGTAAATTTTACTGTTGGCTTTATGGTAAGCATGTATTTAAATTTCGGGGGCGAAATTTTATTAGTTGGGGAGAATTGTAATGCCCGGAATAAATTAATTATTTATGTGATGATCAGTGCGATAATTAGAAGATAATTACGGAATTCAACTATCAGGAATTTTATTGGGAGCAGAGTTGAGATAAATGATTCCGGGATTGAATTTATAATGTTAATTAAATTCAAGGCGATTCTTAAATTCTTGGGAATGTCATTTTGGTCCGGGATTACAATAACTACTTGCAAGTTAACTTGTAGTGTAAATTAATTTAGAAGGGGGTTTATGCAAATGATGAAATTCATTTTGAATTGCTAATAAATAAAATATAGTGATAATAAGAGGAAATTATATTTTAATGGTAAAGGATAGGATAAACACACACCATCTCCCTCTCTTCCCTCTAACACGCCGACTTCACTCTTTCATCCCCTCCCATTTCCTGTTCTGCCAAGCAACGAGAAGAAGCAACGATTTCAGCAGGATTTTCGAGTCACTTACCAAGGTTCGTGCGTATAAACATGCGTTTCTCTTTTATTGCCTGTTCCCCATGAAATCGCAGCCTTTGTTCGTGTTTTATGCATATATTTTGAAGGTTTTGTGATCGATTTTTCTTACTAAAATTCCAGGAAGTTCTTGAATCGGTTATTGTCCCATTTGATTAATATTTTGGCTTGATTAATCTTGTGTCGGAGGGTTGTTTGAGTTCTTAATTTCAATTGTTGGTGTCCGATCTGCTACTGTTTGGGATGGGTTTTGCTGTCAACCTTCGTTAATTGCTACCAAGGAATATTACTTTTTGTATAGGGGAATTTTAAGTAGTTATTGTGGGTGTATGTATGTCTATCATGGCTGTGTGTGTTGACCACTATGTGTGCGTGTGTTTACCAGCTGCGTGTGTGTGTTGAGCCTGCTATAGTGTGTCTATAATATGATGTATGCGTGTGTGTATTCAGCATGTACATGTGTGTGTAACTACTGCAGTGTACGTGAATATGCATGTATATCGTACTGTATACGCCCGTGTGTGTACACTGTGTATATGTGTGTTCCGTTCCCCTTTTATATTTCAGTTTAGAGTTAGATTGAGGCTCCAATCATGAAAATAAATGTTTTAAGGATAGTTAGCTCGATGTTTCTGGATGTTGTAGTGCGGGTTGGTGCGTCATTGCTATGGTAGCGAGACTAGTTCGACTTTCATGTATAACCGTACACTATTAGTTCAGTTGGTGTAGATGTTGAGAATGTCGGATAAATAGTACAAAAGAGATGTATGGTTACGCGAGAAAATAGTATGGATTTTATTGATTTCAAGTGATAGAATCTAAAAACTTAGTATCTAAATGACAATTATGAACTAACTGTGTAGTTGCTCAGAATAGTATCTATTAAATGAAGATATTGGGCTGTAAATGAGCTAATATTGAGTGATGATTTTGCTCAGATTCTACATGATTCTCCGGATGTCAAGATAGTTTATCAGGTCGTCGACTTTAAGGTACGTGGTGACGTACGAGCAGGTATAATATGAATTATTTCATATTCCAGTATTCATATATGTGAATAATTGTGATGACTGAATATAACGGAACGAATATCCGGATTGGGAGTTGGGTATTATGTGAATTGAGTTTGATATATGTGGTATGTTGGACACGTAAATGTACGTGGTCCAGATATCGAGTTGGGTATGGATGCCTTTGGTATGACCAGTATGAGAAGGTGTTGAGTGAGATAGATTGATAGACAAAACTGCATTGACATGGAATTATTTATGATTGAGAATAAATAATAGATTCTTGTTGTATTGAATTCATTGTGTGGTTGAGTATCATATGTTCAGTGACGATACTAAACTTGATGTTATGAAAGCGTGTAAGCTTGAAACAGGAACATTGTGTGGAAGCTATACAGATTCAGAACTTCACAGGGAGTACATTTTATAGATTTTCGATACTCTTAAATCGTGATATCATTATCTTTATGCATTGTTATGATATGGGTAGTGTAATATTGGTATGCTCACCCTGTGTGGGGCTGTTTCTGTTGAAACAGGTATAACAGGTACTAAACTATGTTGGGATATTGGTTCGAGCTTTCTTGGATCATGCCGCTTCCAGAAGCGTATATGAGTGTTGGTAAATAGGATACGCTGTTTATTCAGTTAGATTGGTATTCATTTATTTGTTGCTCGTATGTGAGCAACTGGAAGCATGTGTATGGAATGTATAAGGGTGTTGAAGCCCACTTTTGATGTCTTCTTAGTATTGTGTTTTTCCCTGGCTGGGAATTATTTTGTGATGTGTTTCATTTTCGAATAGCTCAATTTATGGGGAGACTCTGCCCAAATTTTTATAAAAGCCCACACATTAATATGGAAGCATGTAGTGAGAGTTTTAAAGACTGATATTATGAGGAATATGTGAAGCATGTAATGATTCTTTAATGAGAAAAGAAATTTTTACATACTCAAATGACATCATAATAGCATTATGTGATGTTGGGTCGTTGGGGTCTTACAACTTGAATAAAATCATTTTCCATGTTGGCATACTATTTGTGATTAATAAAAGATTTATGAGCATTTTGGTAATTACATAGCCATACCAAGAGGCCAAGTAGTTTCTCTACAATTTTGGTAATAAAAGATTTATGAGCATTTATGAGCATTTTGGTAATTACAAGTGCTATGACGGGTCAAGGGATATCAGAATTGGAGTCTGCAATAATCGAGTTAGTGGGCTTGAATAAAATCCCTGCTGGAGGCCGCAAATGGACTGTCAACCAGGTTAGTGTTTTATTGAGTCCATGACCCGATTTCTATTTCACATTATTTTTGAAGTTGGCGTTCCTCAGAGGCAATGTGAGCAGCTTGTTCGCGCGAGGGCGGCTTTCTTAAGGTTGAAAGCATCAATTGAAGAAGACACTGCCCTTGATTTTTGGACGATTGATCTGAGAGAAGCTACCGTGGCTCTCGGACAAATTAGTGGGGAAGACATTTCTGAACCAGTTTTGTCCAACATTTTTTCCAAATTCTGCCTTGGAAATAATTTAAACCTTTTCCCTTACCATTTCTGTTGCATTTTTGTTCAAGCATCACGTAATATCTATGTGCTATCTGTATGTTTACTTTTGATTCCTGTACCACATGGTATGAGCTAATTTTTTTAATAAGACAAAAGTATATTAAAATGAGTACAAGGGTTATTTGATCCCATTACATATGGTAAAAATATCACCTTACAAATCAAGATAAATACGTGGTTGAATGAACTAATTATTAACCGAATAGTTAGCAATAATTGACCATATATCCTTCAACTACAATTACGCATAACTTTGATATTCTCAATAATTTTGTCTAATTCAAAATAACTCTGACGAAAAATAATATTATTTCTAGCTATCCAAATAAACTAAATAGTACAATGCCAAAGAGCTAACTATTCATGGTAAAGATTCAATTTTGATAGGGAACTAAGATGCAAATCCAGGTGCTCCTTTACATTATTAGAACATGTTACATTAATGGGCTAGCCACTTATAACAAGAATCTCAAATAGCTCTTGAGAACTTGTTTTTTGAGAAAAGGTGAGACAAGTCTTCCTCATTGCAAAATGCACAAAGCATCTCACAATGTCCGATCAAAATGGGGTAAATATTTGAAACTACGTTTTATGGAAACAATTCGTTGTTATATTTTAACATATGATATAGGCTTGATTATATTTTTTGAATAAAATATTTTTATTATATCTCAATCTGAATTTGGAGAAAAGATCATGCAATTCTGCAGGACCAAACAGGGATTTACATTCGTTCTGAGAGCAAATTTCATGAATTATGTTAAAGAGGATCGTGCACAATCACAATGAATGGTAGGTGGTGGAATAGTTGCAGCCAATCTGAATTTCACAAAATCATCATACATAAGAAATCATAAATCTATTGGAAATGGATAGTTATGAATACATATCATATGGACAACTTTTAATTTTCACAAAATGGAAAACATGTCTGTCAAGTTACACAAATGCCCCGACTCCTATTTCATAAGAACTAACAAATCCAAATTCATAAATATATTGAATACTGTTTCACCACAGCATGCTTAGCTAATTTCTTTCTTGTTAAAAGAAGAGACAAAAAATTACAATCTATAAGGCAGAGAGAGGAAGTGCCACAGTAAATTCCTTTCTGTACTTGAGTCGAGATGGTCACCTTGGACCTGATAATTCAACAGCATGCAAATTTTCGGTCGAATCAACGAACCAATCTGAACTAGGATGTGGCGCTAGCTCAACTTCTTGCCGAAGTACTTCGACCTTTTGCCATTCATCCCATTTCTCAGGTAAGCCATCGCCTTCGAGCATTCTCACGACTTCTGACATCTTTGGCCGGTCCATTGGAGAGCTTTGCGTGCAAAGCAAAGCGACTTGTATTAGCTGCTCAACTTCCGCCTCCACGTATTTGCTCTGTAGATCGGGGTCAACCAACATTTCCAATTTCTTTTCTTTTAGTAGCCCTTTGACCTGAAATAGCAATTAAAGTAATACCATATTTGAATGTGCTAGAAATCAAATAGATATATTTCTATTTCTATTATCTAAAATTGGATATGGTTTCAACAGGAATCCCAATATAAAATTCTGTCTCGTGTTCTGTTGAAAAAAACAGCCACATATAAAATCAAAAAGAAAAGAATGGCCTACCCAATCAAGAAGCATGACATCATCGTCATTTGCAAGGCGAGCGAGATCAAATGCCCTCTGCCCTGTTATCAGCTCGAGAAGCATGATTCCATACCCAAAAACATCGGTTTTCTCAGAAGACTTTCCAGTGGATAGGTACTCAGGAGCTATGTGTCCTATAGTGCCACGCACAGCAGTAGTCACATGGGTGTCCTTATAATCCATGAGCTTAGCCAATCCAAAATCTCCAACCACAGCTTCAAACTCTTCGTCTAGCAATATATTTGCAGCTTTCACATCACGATGAATAATCTTAGGGTCACAGTGGTCATGCAAATACGATAATCCTCGAGCAGATCCCAGAGCAATGCACTTTCTTGTGGGCCAATCAAGTGGTGGTTCATTTGGTGGACGTTCTGCATAAAATATAATCGACGAGTTGTTTACACTTGCAGCTGGAACTTAGTCTTTCAACAACAACATTTTTTAGACGAACCCATGGCACCAAAAGATTTTAATTTGTATAAATGAATCACCTCTTAAACAAGATGCAACACTTCCATTGGCCATGTATGGATAAACAAGCAACCGTTCAGTTGGAGTCATACAAAAACCACGAAGTCTAAGAAGATTGCGGTGCACGGCCATACTGATCATCTCGACTTCAGTTTGAAACTGAAGCTCCCCACCAGGTGTCCGCTCCTCCTTAAGTCTTTTTACGGCAACCAATGAACCATCTGCCAGTCGTCCTTTGTATACCTTCCCAAAACCACCTCTCCCCAAAATATTTTTATTGCTAAAACTATCGGTCGCAACTTGCAACTCTCGAAGAGAGAACCTTTTAAGTTGTCCCAGATGAACTTCAGGATCCTCCTCAGCTGAAAGATATGAAAACTATTAATTACTATGGAGGTGCAAAAAAATTTTTATTTTTAGTATATGTATGGAATCAAATCACAAACCAGGCACATCAAAGAAATATTCCTGAGGTTTTCTCCTACGCCACCAGGCAAATATGATGGCGGGGGCAGCAAATAGCAAAGCAGCACCGGCAGCAACCCCACCAGCTATGGCTCCAGTTGCGCTATTTCCTCCTGTGACATTTGGTAAATTCAAATAGTACAGTAGAAACTTTTCAGAATCAAATACTTCTGAGAAAAAGTTCAACCAACTCAATAATGTTCCGTACAATATAGAGATCGAGATGGTTCAAAAAAATAAAGTTCAAACAGCTTAATGTTTCATACAAAATAGAGATTGAGATGGTTCAGAAAAATTATCTCAATAACTTAATCATTTCATTTGATAGTATGATAAATTCACATTGGAATATTCTATCTCAGGTTGTGAACAAATTTCAACTCTGGAGATCACCTAAGTTGCTACGAATACACCACTTTGGTTGAGAAGCAACTGCGTCGTTAATTTTTGACCTGCAACTATTGTTAGCTTAGCTATGTATAGACCATTTTAGTTGAATAAGCAACTTCAGGAATAAAAAATAATACGTGCAAATTTAACGATCTGGTGTCGCACATTAAAAAAAGTAGACCAAATCTTCGAAGGAACCTGCAATACTTACCCACATTTCTTTTAAGACGGCAAACATATGAACTCGGTTGATAGCAACAATTTAAATATAGCATTCACTTCACAAAGTCAATTTGAAAGAAAAATTGAACAGCGAGAGCAAATAAGCATTCTCACATATTTTCTTTCCCACCTAAACCAAGCTAAAACATAGGAAAAAAACCTGGCGATGAAATTGGGGGAGGTGGGATAAACGGCGGGGGTGGAGAAAATGGAGGAGATCCAGGGCATGGCCGTCCCGTAACAGGCCCGCACAGATCCAAATTATTAGCAAAACTGTGGCAAGGCAAAGTGGTACTTATTTAAACCACGAGTCTACATTCAAAATGAATTTAGTGGACACATCAGCCAAATACCTGATAGGTGTGAATAAAGAAAAAGAACCATTATCTGGAACTGGACCTGCTAGTTGGTTGTTCGATAGATCCCTGGATAAGAATGTGATGAAAAGAAATCACTAATTCTCTTCTACATTCACGTGTGTGCATCGAAATAAAGAAGTAAGATCAAATAGTTGAGACAAAAATGAACACTCACAATACTTGTAGCGAAGAGATATTGGTTAATGACATGTGAATTGAGCCTGTCAAGCTGTTATTATTTAGCCGTCTATCCTTGCAATGACATAACAAAAAACAGTTATATCCGTTAAGAGCTAAAACATCTTGAGGGAATTCAAGGCATCATATCATATTTGTCCGCGGAAGGAATTAACTAAAATCCTCCTCTAACCAAGGAAAATGAGAGCAGGAATACATTCTTTGCCAGGACAACCAATGAAACAAGAGTTTGTCATTATCATTTTGTTTCCGTACCTTCGGTCCAAATTTCCACATGGTTACTTTTCCTCTAACCTTAACTGCCATTGTAAGAATGATATATCATATACATTATAACTCATCTAAGTTTTGTTTCTTCCGAGGATGGGGTGGGGGAATGTGCTACGATTGCAATAATATAATAATCGTTCAAGGATAACTTTACACACAGGAAGCGCAATTTCGACAGCTTGCCCAACGTGCCTGGAATGGGACCAGTGAAACTGTTCAAGTACAAATCCAAGCTCACCAAGTTTGTCAGATTTCCAAGATCACTAGGTATTGGCCCACTTATGTTATTACTGTATAACTCCCTATCACAAGTAAAACCATCAAAGAAATTAGAATGCTGTGTAAGTTCAAACAAAAGAGAATCTTTAGTCAAGTTATTCAGCAAACACAGGAGTATATCCTCTGAAAATGCAAGACCAACACCTATTTCACAAAGAGAAAAGTGCAAAGGCACAAAAGACAGTCACGACTACCTGGATGCAGGATTCTCCTATTGTGTCAAATCGTCGGAAAGTATATCATCATAATTATGTTTAAATTTTGTTTTCATGTCTACATGTACGTTGTTGGTTGCGAAAAAAATGATAAAGAAAATAGTTATTACTATCTTCAAACCGAATGCAAAAATTTAATTGCTGATGAAACAGATATACATCTAGAACTCTAGATTGCTTACAACCTCTTAAAATCACACAAATGAACATCCCAAATTATGAAGAGTGATCCTTTTTCTAAACAAAGTTCTCAAAATAGTTCTGAGTGTGATGACAAATATGCAGTATGAACACGAATCGTGAATCTCAAAATGTCATATATGCTCCGAAAATTTCTGTTGTTTACGTTTCGAAAGATTCATTTGTAGCATATCATTGATGCTACTTCGGACATAAAGAAGATAAAAGGTTTTGATTCCTCTCTAGAAAATCCAACAAAAACTACTCTTAGATAATGCAAACATGACATACAGGTACTGTAAATTCTTCAACAGGCCAAGCTGTGGAACCAATTGACCCGATAATGCAGCATTCCCAAGATCACTGTAAACAAAAAATTATTGTTGGAGACGGACTAATTGGAATATGAAAACATGGCAGAAAATTTTCATTGGAGATGCATACACTCTAATCACGCTGTTGTCATTGTTGCAGGTGACGTGAAACCATGTGCAAGGATTGACAAGGGTGGGATCCCAGCTCTGAAGTACATTGTTTGGATCTGCCAAGTTTGTTCTAAGGCTATGCAAAGCATCACCTGTTTGACCATTCCAACTCAAACTTAAGATGTTACAAGTAAAAATTCCCTAATATGAGGAAAGTTCGGTCCAAAAAGTTCAATAAAGTAGAATTTTTTAATAACATCAAAGCAAATATAGTGGGTGAAAAACTAGGAAACGGATTAGGTTAAGATACTTGAAATGGAATCCTTAAGAATTAGAATTCATGAATAATCAATTCAACTTCATGTGGAGTAATTTCAGATTCCAATCTACCGGATCGATTCTTCGGTATCAAGAATAGTTTCATTGAGCTGGCTATGCTTAACAACCATGGTAACAGTAAAATCGCAATTAAGATAAATACTAGCAAAGAAATTCGTTCCATTCAATCCACAGATCACACCAATAAAATTGCGTAAGCTCAAGCACAAAGTTTTACCAAAAGAGCATTATAATGTGCCAACAAGCGGATTCATAACTAAAAAGTAGCAGTTCTTCAAATAGTTAAAATATAAATGATCGAATGAGCGACCTCAGAAGGGGATCAATTACTAAAATTTAGCATTCACCAGAAATACTCAGAAGTACAGTAAATACTCAGCACCCACCTTTCCAAGATACATGTAAGAAAATGCAAATGATTAATGACTACAAATATGGGCACACATTTTTCAGTTGAACTGAGACATTAACTCCATTTCCAAACCAAAAGGCCACAACTTTTTGAAAAATACAAAAAAGACAAGAGGCAATACCGAAACCTGAAGAAACAAAACCTAAATGCCCAATAAAATTGGGGAAGAAAAAATATCAAAACCATTATCACACACATAAACACTTTAACAAGCACAAACCTTCCATATTAGCATAAATACACCTCAGCGAATGCACAATCAGAATCAACCAGACTACAATCGAAATCATTCCCTCTCCTTCCATCTTCTTCATCCCCGTTTATACATATCTAAAAAAATCTAATACATATCCAACAGAATTTAAATTCACCGGCCCGAAGATAAAATTTTAGATCCAAATAAAGAAAACAAATTTAAGTAAAAGCCATCCAAACCCAGATAAGTTAACCCTCATTCATCACAAACACCCCGACCTTGCACTTGAAGAACTAATCCCATCCCACAACGTCAAGAAGCTGAAAAGGACTTTTATTAATTTTTTGAAACTAATAAATCCTTGACCTTGGGACTTTTATTAATTTTTTGAAACTTTTAATGGCACTCCTGCAAAACTTTTAACCTCTGCAATGTACTTCGCCTTTCCCTCTCTCGCTCTCTCTGCAGTGGGAAATGTGGAGGTGAGAGAGTGTGTGTGAATGTGTTGGGATAATTATCGTTTTTTTTTCTTTTTTCGGGCGCGTGTCGTCTGCCCGAACGGTGGGACGAAGCTGCCCGTACCGTTCTCAGCTAAACTTAAACGGCTTCTGCCTCTCTACAAAGAACTCGGGAAGCCACCATTAATCCAGTTGCTATTTTTTTTTTTTTTAACAAATTAATCCAGTTGCTTTTCATGCCAGGTTATGTCGGGCGGGTGTTGTCTGCCCGAAGGTGGGACGAAGCTGCCCGTACCATTCTCACCTAAGCTTAAACGGCTTAACCCAGTTAGTTTGACATGGTGTTATGGATACTATTTTTAAGAGGATCATCATCTACTGATATAAAACATTTTATATGAAATATTTTACGTCACTTAAAAATCAATGGTGATGCTACGCTCAAGATACCGCTCATGGACTAGCATCAAATTTGCCACTAATCAATTTTCTTATAAATAAAAATTGTTATAATACCAATAATAAATAATCTTACAATATAATAACAATTTTTTATATGTCAATTATTTAGGATTAACCATTTATAGGGAGTGAAGCTTTTATGGAGAAAATAATATAATAATTAAATTAGATTATATTATATAAGACGATGCAATTAATTTTTAAGCCAAATAAAGTGAAAAGTCACATCAAAAAATACAATCACACGTGCACATAGAAAATGCCAACAAATTAATTAGTCCAATAGTTATTAATTGATTCTTATAAAATAAGAAAAATATTTATACGTATCGGATATTTATAAATATTAAGATAAATAAATATATATGTATATACATATACAATAGTCTTAGATATCATATAAATGCAATAGTCTTAGATATCATATAAATAAACTTTTAAAAAATAAGTCTCACATCGTTTTCGACTCTATCATTATTATATACTAATACTAATACTAATAATAATATTTTAACTTGTATGATAATATCTCCATATGTTATGTTGGCCCATGCTAATAAATAAATATTATGTATAATGTATAATTAAATTATAAGAAAGAAATAAGATATTAAATCGTGTTGGACAAAAATATAAGATTGTGTGATAGGAAAACGACCTGCGTTATATCCAAAAAATTGAGTGGAAAGTGACGGGACAAGTCCAAGCTAAAACCCCGACCCGTTATTAGGACACGCTTACAGCCAAACATGGTCAAACATCAATCCTAGTCAATATTCCGTTTTCAATAGATCACGAGTCTTGGGTGTCATTTTTTTTTAAGTGCTGAAAATGTTGCTAAATATAGTTTTAGTTTTATATCATATTTTATATTGGAGTGATTTATTCTGTCAAAGATATGTGATTTTGCAATGATTCACTTTATCTTTCCATCTGAAAGTCCCGCTTTCGTTCAGATGATGCGCTTATTTTTTTATATTTTAGCCTCATGTGGCTTTTATGGTTGCCGACATTTTTACTTTTTGATGTAATTGTTAAGTCGGCTAACCTTTAGTTAATATATTCTATTTCTTTTACTGTTAAAAAAAGATACATAAATTTTTTTACTGAAAAAAATAATTTTATTATTTGTATTATGTGCATAACATTTTGATTTGTTTGGATAATTTCAGTGTTACGAAAAATTGCTTTTATATTTATACGATCCCTAGAAAATCCGACTTTTTGGTAGAGCTGCTTAACGGATCGATCCGATCCAGAATCGTTCTGGATCCGATAATCCCGGAATCGGTCCGATCCATTAAGGAATCAGATTGGATCCGGTTCCGGGTTGGACTTCCAACCCGGAACCGATTTTTTGATTTTTTTTCAAAAAAACGAAGATATATTTATCTATTTTTTTTATTTTGTTAAAAAAATAATGGATCCGATTCCGGTTCAACCCGGAACCGGATCGTTTGGTCCGAAATCGGTAAGATACCGGATCCAGAAAGGTAAAATCGATCCAGCAAGGAGCCAAGTTCATGTTCCGAACCGAGCTAACCGGTTCGATTTTGGGTCAGGTCTGGATTGACCCAACCGGATTGATATAAGCCAATTATCCAATCATTTCATTGAATTTTTGAATTATCTTTCAAACGTTCAAATGAACCCTATCAATGGTCCCGAGTCAAATTCTAGAAAATTTATTTATAATCTATTATGATATTAAGAAGTTCGATACCCTTGTTTCAATTCAACAAATTATCCAATCATTTCCTTGAATTTTTGGGTATCTTTCAAGTGTTCAAATGAACCCTATCAGCGGTCTCTATTAATTATTAAGAAGTTCGATACTCTTGTTCCAATATCCTCTTAGTGTCTCATTGGTTAAATCGAAATATTGTAACGTATCAGAGCATTCTATTAGTAAGCCCATTACGTTATACATGGTCTCTAAACTCGTACGTGTGATAGATGCACAAAATATATTTAAATGGTACAATTAACGGAATCGGTCCGATCCATTAAAGAACCGGATTGGATCCGGTTCCGGTCCAATCGATTCCGGGTTGGACCTGTTCCAACCGGAACCGATTTTTTGATTTTTTTTCAAAAAAACGAAGATATACTTATCTAAATTATTTTATTTTTTTTTAAAAAAATAATGGATCCGGTTTCGGTTCAACCCAGAACCGGATCCGTTTGGTCCGAAATCTGTAAGGTACCGGATCCAGAACGGTAGAAGCGATCCGACCTGATACCGATCCGGAACTGGTTAGCCCGATTCCTATTCCGAACCGGGCTAACCTGTTCGATTTTGGGCCGGGTCCAGATTTACCCGGCCTATTAAGCACCCATACTTTTAGGTAATGATATTTTACACTGTGGTTTCATCCAACAAGAATTGACATAAACCAATTATCCAATCATTTCATTGAATTTTTGGATTATCTTTCAACTGTTCAAATGAACCCTATCAATGGTGCCGAGTCAAATTTTAGAAAATTTATTTATAATCTATTATGATATTAAGAAGTTCGATACCCTTGTTCCAATTCAACAAATTATCCAATCATTTCCTTGAATTTTTGGGTATCTTTCAAGCGTTCAAATGAACCCTAATCAGTGGTCCTGGGTCAAATTCTAGAAAATTCATTTCTAATCTATTATGTTATTAAGAAGTTCGATACTCTTGTTCCAATTATTCCTCTTATTGTCTCATTGGTTAAATCGAAATATTGTAACGTATCAGAGCATTCTATTAGTAAGCCCGTTACGTTATACATGGTCTCTAAACTCGTACGTGTGATAGATGCACAAAATATATTTAAATGACACAATTAACGGAATCGGGATCAACAATTCAAGAAATAAATTTCACTCCAACTTTACTAAATGCCTTACCTCTATGTCATCTTTCCTAGGTATGCCTTCTGGTAAGGCCACAATTTTTCTACCACTTCAGGCTGTATACATTAAAGAGTAAAGTAAACAATAAAATCAATATATAATTTTTCTACTTTCCAATTGGCGTGCAATGAAATTCTTCTAGCAGCTTGGGGTGGATGTCTGTGTCTTTAGGAATGTATAACCTGTTTTTGAAATAAAACCAAGCCATATTTGATTGAATAATTAGAGAGAACAGTGTAATCTGACCTTAATTGAGTCAAAAATTGCAGGCCTGTTTCAGAGTTGCAAAAGTAATCCCTGAGTTTTGGCAGCCAGAGGACGGTGGGGCAAGTGATTGTTGCAAACTGAGGTAAGTCAATTCTTAAGCCATCAACTACTTTATTGTTTTTCCCTGGCTTGTATTATACGTCATAGTCGAACCATAGAAGTTTAGTGAACCATTGGTTTGGTGTCAGAATTACTTGTGTCAATATGTGTTTGACACTTCTTTGATCTGTATAGATGTAGAATTTCCGCCCCAACAAGTAATGTCGCCGTTTCTTTACTGCCTCAGTAATTGGCTAATTGCAAACAATTCTCTAGTGTAGGTAGAGGCAGATTGCTTCGGGATGAGAGATTTTTGCTATAAAAGGCAATGGAGTGATCTTCTTGGGATAATACGGCTCCAATGGCGAACCCGGAAGCATCAGTGGTGACCTCAAAAGGAATTGAAAAATCGGGCAGCCTTAATACTGGTAAGGTAGTCATGGCATTCTGTAAATTTTCAAAGGCTTGTTGGGCACTTTGCCCCCATTAAAAAAACTGCCTGTTTTGAGCAATTCCGTGAGTGGGTAGGCAAGGGAAGCATAGTTGCAAACAAATTGCCGATAATACATGTCAATCCCAAAAATCCGCGTAAGGCCATGATGGTGGAGGGTACTGGCCGCATCTGAATGGCCTGTATTTTCTCGTTGTCCACATGCACACGAGCACTTGAAATGACGTGGCCCAAATAATGTACACTGGTTTAGACAATTTAGCATAAAAATGTTTAGTGGTTAAGAGTGTAAATACCAGCCATAAATGACCCATGTGATCGTCCCAAATGGTACTGTAAATTAGGATGTCATCAAAGAAAACCAAGATGAACTTGCGTAGATATGCCCCAAATAAATCGTTCATAGCAGCTTCAAATGTAGATGGGGAATCAGTTAAGCCAAATGACATAACCAAGAACTCGTAACGGCCTTCATTCGTGCGAAAAGTTGTTTTATGTATATCCTATGAGGTTACCCAAATTTGGTGAAACCCAGAGCGTAGATCAATCTTTGAGAAAACGGTGGCCCCATGAAGCTCATCCAGTAGCACGTCTACTGTGGGGATAGGAAATCTGTCCAGAATCGATATCGCATTTAGTGCGCGATAATCAATGCAAAACCGATGTGTGCCATTTTTCTCATGCATGAGGAGCGCTGGTGATGAATATGGGCTTGTGTTGGGGCGTATAACTCCATCTTTGAGCATTTCTGCTATTAATTCGGTCATAATAGTTTTCTGCTAATGTGGATATCGGTAGGGCTTTACATTGACTGGAGTGGAGTTAGGGAGAATATGAATGTGATGATCATGCTGTCGTGGTGGGGGTAGGGAAGTAGGTTTGTTAAATATGGTGTGGAATTTGTCGATGAGTGGGCTGATGGCTGGTGAATGTTGTGGGTTATCTTTGGGGTGTAGAGTTGGTGATGGGGGTGTGAGATCATAGGTGATAGTGTGTAATGATAGGATATAATCTGTTGTGAGCATGCGGTGCATCTGGCCAGAAGTGACTGGAGTGGGGGTTGGTCCACCTTGTAGTTGTACAATAGCCCCTTAGTAATTGAAGCTCATGCCAGGTACCGCAAAATCTGCTAAAATTGGGCCCAATGTTTGTAACCATTGGATTCCCAAAACCAGTTTAGCCCCTTGTATTGGAAGAATTAGTAGTGAAATATGGAATGCACATTCCTGTAGGAAAATGGAAATGTTTGTGCATTGACTCTTGCATCTGAGGAACTCGCCATTGCCCACCATAACTGGAAAAATAGGAACTGATAATATTGGTAGTTGAAGGAATTCTGCGACCCTGGGTTGGATTATGTTGTGGGGGCTGCCTGAATCAATCAGAACTGTAAAATCATGGCCCTTGATACTGCCTTTGACACGTAGTGTTCTTGGTGATGAGAATCCCATATAGGCTGCTTCCGAGAGATGATAATGGCTAGGCTCGGGCGTATGAGTAGGGTGCGTGAGGTGGGACGTTGGTGTAGGAGGGTCAGGGGGTTCACTAGGCGTGCTAAAAGTATGGTCAGTTTCAAAATCAGGATCTGCAGGTAGTTCTATGGTGGGTTCGGAAAGTTCATTAGTAACTAGGATGAGGAATTGTGGGGTTGTGCATTTATGACCTGGGGTATATTTGTCTTAACAATTGTAACAGAGGCCTTTTGCTCGTTTGCATCTCCGTTGGTGTGAGACGTTGAATTGGTATCTGGTTAGGTTGTTTGGAGTAGGTAAGGCTAGTGGGTTTGGTGTGGGACTGTGATGCCTAGAAATAATCCATGTGTTAATTGGATGATTTATCGTTAATCATTGTATGTTATGGACTCGGGTTCTGGTTGAACCGATAATGATAAAATACATGGCTTTGTATGTATATGATTTTTCAAGGTAAATATAAAAGAAGCATTTCTTAACCTCTTACTTCTTCTTGCAACATCTTCTTGGACTCAAAGCTTGGAATCAATCGAGTCTTTGTTGGTAAATTGAAGTAGAAGTTAATTGGTAAGGATTTCTTATGTATGAGCTTGGATATTAGTAGATGTATGAGTTGCACCAAGTTGTACTTGTTTGAATTGAACTAGATGGAATTAAAGGGCATAATCTCGTGTTCTAATGAAAAGAATGTACTTATCATGCTTTAATATTACTTTGATGAAAGTTTGGAGGTTTGATTTGATATATAACTTTGGAACCATGAAGATAAGTATGAAAATCGCCATGTTCTGAAAATTACAGAGCATAACGATCGATCGATAGCCGTGTAGCGATTAATCGTGTGAGGCTAAGAACAAGTGAGGCGGTGCATATAGTGATCGATCGTTGGCTTGTTACTGATCGATCGCTAGGCGGTGATCGATCGCGAGATGAGTAGAGATCGATCGCCAAAAACAGAAAGTTTTGTGTTGAAATTTGAAATGTTAAGCTATCGATCGCTGGTTGAGAGCGATCAATCGCTAGGGTTATTAAGATGAAGCGATCGATCGCTAGATAGGACCGATCGATCGTTAGGTCCATTTATTGAAAATGTTATAATTTCTTGGTCTTAGTAAAATGAAGTTGATTATAAATTGAATTGTTGAATTTTATGTAGCACCATCACAGGGGACGGGTCAGAGAGGAGTTTAAGCTATAACCCCTGAATTTGCTACTTTTGAAAACGGACGACAGGTACGTGTTGACGTACGCGTATTGTGATACATTTGTGATGTATACATATGGTGATGAATATATATATGTTGTTGATATATGAGATAGTTGTGAATGATGTTGTTGATGCATGTGATTGATGCTGTGAGGCATGAGATATGGTTGTTATAACGCGTGAGCTGGAGATATGATATGTGCCGCTAATATGAAGATGTGAGCAGGTTTCACTGACATATTGAGCGGAAAGACAATATCATACATGCTTCTTTATAACAGGGTGATGTATGAGATTCACCGGATGTGTCATGCCATCAAAGTTTGTATTGTGATTGGTTTGATGTATATACGGGAAAACCAAAAAGGAGTATTTTAATGCATGAAATACACGAAGTTGTTTATCCATCGAGGGAAAACTAAGAAGTTGGAATATAACCTAAGAATGTAGAAAATCAGCCCTCGAGAACTAACAATCAATTCCAACCAGTTCTTCGTGCTTAATAAAATTAGCCACCTTCTTCTGCGAGAATGGGATTGTTGGGTTTGGCCCATTACCTTTATTCCTATTGGGCCTTGGCCCCTCTTCTTATTATTCCCGAGCCCCCTTTTATTTTCCTTCATCCAGTTGCCTCTTCATCTCACCCATTCCAGAATCTTCTCTGCGTCTCCTCGGTGGCTCGCTTGACCGCGTCCTTGGGACTTGCTCCCCTTCTCTTCGTCTCCCTCGGTGCTATTAATCATGGTCAAGTTTTCCTCTTCGATAAATTCACTTGATAATGCATCATCAGCAAAAAGTTTTGGTTCTAATTCAATACCTTTTTCAGACAGCAAAACTATTCGATCAAATATCGATTAAAGGTTTTAAATCGCATGATCATATCAAATTGAAATATGGACAGTGTTTAAGTTTCACGTATTTACTCACCAAATAAAGTCAAGAAATTCTAACCAAAAGCCACCAGATGAAGAAATGAACGGCCTAAGTTACCAAACATCGAATCTAACAATCCGATGGTCCTATCAGCACATAAATATATAAATCCCATCGTCATCGCAATGTAAATTTCACAAAAATAAAAATAAAGCAACAATAACAATTAAAAAAGAGAAATTATAAAGAAATTCACGACACCTTTGCGGCATACGACTTTGCGGAAGGCAGCGTTCCCGACCGGATAGAATTGCGATGGTTGCGGGAGTCCTAAAGTTGGAGGTGAAGGAGGAGGTGGAGCCAGAGGAAGGAAAGAGAGGTGAAGGCGGCGGAGGACAGCAGTGTTCGAGTGGGTGGTGGTCGACAGGAGTTGATGAATGCAGCAGAGTGGATGAGAAAGGGGAGAAACCGTAGGGGAAACCGATGGAGAAAGGAGAAACTGACGTGCATGAAGGTGAAATCTGTGTAAAATGTGGGAGGGCGAATGGTCACGTTAAAGTGATAATATAATTATAATATAATATAGACCGGTGCGACGTTGCACACGTTGCATGTATATACAATATTTGTTTTGTAAAGTGAGGTGGTAATTATAAATTTCATTTTTAATCTTTGCTTTTGGGATATAATAAACTTTTTTTAAATTAATTTTATAGTTTAATAGTACTGGTTTTGCTGTCATAAAATGACAAGTAATATAATTTAGATACTTAGGCTGATTCAAGATAATGTTAAAAAGGAATTAAAGAAACACAATCATGGGCCATAATTTAAGAAATGTAATCCATGGCCCATATTGGTGGACGCCTTAGACGAAGTTCGTGTTGGGCCTCTGGTTCGTGTCCGTAACACATGATTGATTTTGAATGGGTTACCCAAACAATAATTAGTGCGAGTTTTCGTATGAGCTCTTAATTAAGCAAGCGAGAACCCATTGGAGGAACAAACCAAATTTATGTAGGCTTCTTCTAAGGCTGTCGTTCATTTAATGTACACAAAAGTTGAATACTACTTTATTGCTGGGTGTCATTTTCACGAATATGAATGCATGAAATATCTGAAAATATTACATTTAACATAAATTGAAATGTATTTTTCAATCTAGTGACTTTGAAAATATGTTCACATAATCAAATCAAAGACTTTCTAAGTTAATTTTTTTATTTTAATTATATGGTTGAACTATATATATTAACAAAACAAAAATTGACTCCATTAGAAAATTCTTTGTTATAGATTATGATGTTTGATAAATTATTTTTTGATCCAATTGAATTGAAGGTGTGTTTGGATATAGAATTTAATTATTTTAACAAAAATTTAATTTAATTAAAAATAGCTTTGACGAGGTATTAATGACACTAGGTTAGGTTTATGAAAGTTTAAAATATTTTGATGTTGATGCTTTGATTTCGTGAAAGATTTTCTATTACAGAAATCAATGCTCTTTGAAAAACTGTTTAATAAAATATATTTTTTGAACTATATAGGTAAGGATGGATAATTGAATATTGAGAAGAACGTGTACCTAATTATAATCACATAAAAAAAAAAAATCAAAAAAGAGAGTTAATTTTCATTCCACCTCATTGAACTATTTGCATCGATTATCATCATGAACGCTTTCGAAACGATAATTATCTTTTTAGTGGAAATAGAAGTGAAGCAAAGCACGATCTTTTGGTTCCTATATTATTTATAAAGTTTGACGTATTATTACAATCAGCTATAAATTTGTAAAATAAGACGTGTTATTACAATCGATATCAAATTTGAGATCATGTTTCTTCTCCTTAATTGCAAGTTTATTTGCTATGACAAGGAGTATTATTGTTAGCGATAATTTTTCTTAGTAAAAGAGCGATCAAAATATGATATCTGAGTCCGATTTTGAGCTGGATTCGGATTGAGCCGCCCGTTAAGCACCCCTACCTAACTCCAATCATTCTCTCTTCCCCAATTGTGTTGAATAGTCTATATGCTAAATTTACGTTACATTATTTTGCTTTCAAACTAAATATTGTATTTTTCGATTAGTCTTTACACTAATTTTATCTATAATTTGTACAAAAAAAAGTTTTATTTGTACATATTTAACAATTAGATTTTCAAAATTTAATATTGTAAACAACAAAAATGTAAATCTAGAAATAGGAAGTTAACCATTGATATCAAGTGCTTATTTTAAAAAAAATTGTTAAAGGGTCTTCTAGTCTTTTCAAAAATAATGACAATATTGTAAATAAATACACTTTTGTTGATTTTTTATTTTTTTTTTACATTAACTGATATTGATGTAAATTGTTACATATAATGAAAGTTCATTGTGTAAGTGTAATTTTCAAACAAAGGTTGAAAAGTAAAATCTGATGTAAATATAGGATGTTTGAGGTAATTTTCTCTAATAATAATAATAAAGTTAAATAATTACTAGGAAACATAAATTTAGATAGCGACATGTCCAGCTTTGAATTCATTTAAATTAGCTTGAATGTTTCACAAATTTGTATTTGTATTTGTATTTATATTTCTATTAATTGTATACATCCGATAAATGCTATAAGAATATTAATTATCTTAGAAATATAGGTGATGTCATATGATAAATCAGTCTCATCGGGTAAAATTTCATATAAGTACCGAACAAGAATAACCCGAACAAATAACCCTGAACACATGTTGCCCGAACATTATCAATACCTGCTCGGCTTATTGGTCAAACATCAGCGAAAGACCCGGACGTAACTGACATTCAACGGATGGGGACAAACATGATTGATGATGCGCGGATTTCTCAGACATGTCTTGAGCCAATAGTACACATTAACTGCCGTATTAAGCACTATAAATACAAGCGAAAGCCACATTTCAAGAGGTGAAACTCCCGGACGAAAATATAACAAAGAGAAGCATATTACATATTTTGTCCGGTCTTTCAAATTTGTTTCTATTTCATTGTTCAAATAGTGTGTCAAAGTCCTGTAAAATTATCAACGTTCATATTGAAATATTTATACTAGACTAGGTCTCGTGGTTTCCTTCATTTTGTGGGGTTTTCCACGTAAAAATTTGTGGTCTCCTATTTATTTTTCAATGCACTTACTTTACCAAATACAGAAATAACGGATCACATCAATATGTATTTCAAATATCAGGCCCAAACTTTTACAACTAATCAAGTATAGTATCACAAATATTATTTTTAATCAATACTAATCCCAAGTTTTTAGGAATAAACAAATATAGTACACAGAAATTATACTTTATCAAAAGTGGTCATGAAACCCCATTACTATGAGACCACTTTTGATAACATACAATTTCTTTGGGACTATCTTTGATTAGTCCTGAAATTTTGGGACTAGTATTGATTAAAAAAATTTTCGCGGGATTATATTTGATTAATCCTAAAAGTTTGGGACTAATATTAAAAAAACCATATTCTATGGGATCATTTTTGTAACATTAGTATAATATTGTTAATTTTTTTGATTATTTCTTACGAGATATAGAATAGATAATACACTTACCAATTCAAGGGGTTGCATGGGGTATAACAATAGTTTAAGGAGACAAAATCCATTTATTTGCATAAATTAATTATGTTTTAGCGTATATTGACTTTATTATATATTATTCATGAATTTATTATTTTGGGTTTGGTAAACAACCACGTATTTTCTATACACAAGATTGGACCTACTGGAATGTCTTGCCGTGTCTATCTTTTACTCAATCAATATCATTGATCTGTTCTTGGGCACGTCTATTAAATTATCCATAGCCATCGCATCTATAAATGTGAAAGCCATCACAAATAAAATTGCAAGAGCAAAAATTCATTAAGAAATTAGTTTGACTATTCTAAATTATTTCCCAAATACTATATAAATAAATGTAAACTTTACAAAAATAACCAAATTACAAATTATAAAATTATACAATTTTATAGATTTTTTCTTTTTTTTTTGCAGAATTAACCACGGTTGAGTTATAAACACGTGTTCTAATTAATTATGAACAGAAATAGCATTGTCATATTATTTTAATTAAATGAATTTGACAGCTAAGGGTGTCAAATTGGCCATGTGGCTTTAATTTTGATTCATCAATTTATCAGATCACTTTCCAACGTGATTTCCATTATTCGTTTAGTACTTTTTTGTTTTTATATATCAATTTCCGGGAGGTTTTCTAGAAAAAAGTTATAATTAATATTCGAGCATTTTCTATATATTGAAAATAAGGTTTTGGATTTCCATTTTATAATTATATAATTAAATTACGACGTAATTAAAATAAGTATCCCTTCTATTATATAAAATTAAGTATGATTTACGGTATTTATATGGATGCAATCTAGAATTTAAATTTGCGCACTTGAACAAATGATTGTACATATATTGGTCTAAAACAGCTACCGGGTTTCTCTTGGGTGCACCCGGTGTTTGGTGCACTCAAGACACATGTGTCTTGGGTGCACCAAACACCGGGTGCACCCAAGACAACCCCAACAGCTATCTTGAATCCGTCAGACGGCCAGAGTCACCTCAATCATCAATAATTTCCAAACACAATCAGCATTGTTGATATATATTAAGAAACAAAGCCACCTAACTGATAAATTATCCACCAGTTATCACACTCCAAATTGATGTCGTTTCTAAGAACGTTGTCCATAGAGACATGATGTGGAATAATCCAAATCAATTGTGAATATACTCCTCGAGTATTTCTCAAGTAGGTAGTATCAAATTTTCCAAGATACACAATCCAAAATAATATTAATTTTCTTATGCCTAAACTGTAAGTAGTGAATCACAGTTATTCCTAATATTTTAACTTACCATAACCTTTAATCTTTTAGAAATTCAAATCCTCGATCCGATTGGTTTTAGAAAAAAACTTGGACTAACATTATTTATCAAAAAAAAAATATATTGTTAAGGGATTTTAAATATCTAAACCTTAGGTTGTGTTGGATTTTAGAATTTGAAATGAATGAATTTTAAAGTCTTCACTCAAATCCATTATTTATGTTTGGGTAAAAAAATAAAGTAGACATTTCAATTTCCTCATTCTAATTGCTTGCATTTTGGGAGGATTTGAAATGACAACAATCTCATTCCAAATCCACTAATTTCAAATGATTAGATTTCTAATCAATTTATTCAGATTGAATCATTCTATCCAAATGCTACCTTGCATACGCACACTTATCACAAATGTCTGTCTCTCTATCCATTATTTACTTTCTAGTTTGTAACATGCGTGCACGTAAGATGTATATATGTTCCTGTCTTGCTTTACTTGGTATTAAATTAAATATTAATATTCAAAGAGAGACAAGGGTTTAGTTATAACCCAAAACCCCTATTTATTTGACGTGACCAAATCAAAACCTACGACTTTCTAGACCTCCAATTCTCATTCTCTATATATATTATGATCAAACTTTTGAACAAAAAAAAAGGCCAACGCCATTTATTCATAAAGGTTTTCCACAAAGAGAAATATATATGATGAGGTTATTTACGAAGATGGCAATGTTGCCTTTATTGTCATTTATGTTCCTTAGTTTTGCTCTTTCTATCCATGGAATGACCCATCACCATTACTTCACGGTAAGTTTTGTTTTGCTCATTTATATCATTTTATAGACATGTTGGTGAAATCCGGCACCATGTTAACAGTATCCAACATCATGTCAATAATTGGGTAAAAATCAAACTAAATATGGAAAAAAATTTATTGTACTTAACACCAAATTTTGACTAATTTTTGACTAATTAGATCATAATAGTATTATTAAGACCAGCTTTGCCTTTTCTCTATTTACATATTCGAAACAGTGTTTCTCGGAGTTGCAATGGAAAAAAAATTAAAACTTCATGTTTTGTTTTTATGTGCAAGTGCTTTGCAAGAAATTATACACTATTATCCATTTTATCAATTTTATACATCTGTCGGTAGATAGTTTTCACCTGTTCACATATGAGTTCATGGGTCTAGCCCAACTGGTAAGAGCTCACCTCCACTTTAGAGAGACTCGAGTTCGAGTCCTCAGGGAATTGAAAAATATTTAGCCCCTCCCCATCTCAAAAAAAATAAAAATAAAGTAAAAATATATAATCCACTGACTTTTCAGCATTCTTCTATATCAATTACTAATTTGATAGACCAAAATATGATTTTATAGTAATTTTAATTAATTATTTATTGCAGTTAACGGATACTCCTTACAGCCGGCTTTGCAGCAACAAGAGCATATTGACAGTAAATGGCCAATTTCCAGGACCGACGATATATGTCACCCAAGGAGATACAATTGTTATTGATGTCATTAACAGGGCAAAAGAAAACATAACCATTCATTGGTACTTTTCTCCTAAATTCAATTCTTGGCTCTGTCTTAATTTGCTGACAATTAAAACATAATAGCTAATTGATTGGTTGACAGGCATGGTGTGAAGCAACTAAGGTATCCATGGTCAGATGGACCGGAGTACATTACCCAGTGCCCGATTCGACCTGGAAGTATGTTTAATCAAAGGATTGTTCTATCAGATGAGATAGGAACTTTGTGGTGGCATGCCCATAGTGATTGGTCGCGAGCCACTGTGCACGGTGCACTCGTGGTCTACCCCAAGATTAAAAATGACTATCCTTTTCCTGTACCTTATGCAGAAATTCCCCTCATATTAGGTATTTGCCCCTGCGGCTCCGCTTAGCTTAAGATGGTTCATGTGTGAAAAAAATCGAGATTCAACAAGAATATGATCAATTTCGTCAAGTTGACTAGTCTTTAGCAAAAGCGAAGACTCTGGACATTTGAAGTTCTTTGAAATAACTTTGAAAGGAAGAAAACGATTATTAGTATGAACTTGACATATTGTTTATTATATTTTTTATTGCAGACGAATGGTGGAAGAGCGACATACAGGCTGTTTTGAATGAATTTCTACAAAGTGGAGGAGATCCAAATGTGTCTGATGCTTTCCTTATCAATGGACAACCTGGAGATTTATATCCATGCTCAAGAAATGGTTAGTCTTCCCCCCTTTTGACTTTTCACTAAAAATATGATTAACTACATTAATTGAATTGATAAATTGGGGAAATTGTAATTATGGTCTTGTATATTGTCTCTTTATGGCTTTGATCATCTATGTTGTTAAATTTTAGTCTTAGTCCACCATCTTTATTTTCTTTTTACAATCTTGCTTCTTTGTTCCACGTGGTGCTGGTGTGATGCCGACCTGACACTCATGTGTACGGTGTCACATCAGCACTCCAATGAAAAAAAAATACTAAAATCGTTAAAAATTGGTAGATATAGGACTAATATCCAATTTTTATAATATAGAAAACCAATAATGCAAAGAGACAAATATATAGGACGTAAATTATAATTTTCTTGAATGACATTCCAAGAAGTTGCTTATGTTTCTTGTATGTATCCTCAAATAATTACATTGCTTTAAAACTTTAAACAAATTTCAATTTACAACTTCAAAAATAATTAATTAATCGCCTCTATACATTATATTCCACTTGTAATCTTTCTTTTTCTCTTAAATATATTAGATACGTTCAAAGTGATGGTGGAATTCGGCAAGACGTATTTATTCCGAATGGTCAATGCGGTGATGAACAACATTATGTTCTTCAGAATCGCTAACCATAATATCACAGTAGTCGGAACAGACGGAAGCTATACAAAGCCATTAATTAGTGATTACATCACCATTTCCCCCGGGCAAACCATCGATTTCTTGCTCGAAGCTAATCAAAAACCTAGCCAATATTACATGGCTGCTAGGGTTTACGCCAGTGCTGCAAGTTTTGACAACACAACCACCACCGCCATAGTCGAGTACCAAGGAAACTACACCGCCCCATCTTCTCCCTCGCTCCCAACTCTCCCCGCAATAAATGACACGCTTGCCTCAACAAATTTTACGGGAAAACTCAGAAGTTTAGCTGATAAATCCCATCCTGTTGACGTGCCTTTGAACGCAAGTACGATTTTGTTCTTTACACTTTCTATCAACTTACTCCCGTGTAATAATAATGGTTCTAACTGCACCGGGCCGTTTAACGAGAGACTTGGAGCAAGTGTGAATAACGATACTTTCATTTCACCTAGTGTTTCTATTCTTCAAGCTTATTATGATCGGATAAGGGGTGTTTATACAAATAATTTCCCAAGTAATCCGCCATTTAGGTACAATTACACCGAAACGTTTGTTCCCCAAGATTTGTGGAGGTCGAGTAATGGGACAAAAGTGAGGGTTCTTGAATATAATTCTACCGTGGAACTTGTCTTCCAAGGCACAAATAGTGTTGCTGGAATAGATCATCCCATGCACTTACATGGACATAGCTTTTATGTTGTCGGATGGGGATTTGGTAATTTTGACAAGAATAAGGATCCTCTGAACTATAATCTAGTAGACCCTCCATACCAAAACACAATTGCGGTTCCTGTAAAAGGATGGACAGCCATCAGATTCAGAGCAGATAATCCAGGTACTTTAGTTAAAGATGCTCTTATTTTTATTAAAAATGCCGATTTTAATCGAATAATCCATCAAAATCTTGGTTAATTTGTGTGTATTGCAGGTGTTTGGCTCATGCATTGTCATTTTGAGCGTCATATAAGTTGGGGAATGGAGATGGTATTCATTGTTAAAAATGGGAAGGGCATAAATGCCACAATGTTGCCTCCACCTAAAGATTTTCCAAGGTGCTAGTCGATTTATCGAGGCAGATTTCGTGCGATGCGAGCCAATGGAAGATTTCACAGTTTGAATCACATTCATATATATATACTAGTTGAATTGGCACCGCACAAGGCGCGGTGCCAGTGAACAGATGATAGAAAATTTGGTTCGTGTACTGGAGAATTAACTCACAACGTTTGACAATAATATATACAGGATTATCCATGTACTGTCTTGTTAGTTCAAAATATTCAAACCAAGGCCCAGTATTACAATTTAACAGCATTCATCCTATCCACAAGTTAAACAAAAGTATACACGAGTTTCAGATTATATTAAGTCAACTTTCAATGAAAGCCAGACCTGATGAAAATTGGCAAGACCTGCAGCTAGAGCAGCTCCTAGGCCTTTCTAGTCTTCGGTGGTCTTCTCAAAAAAACACTTCATTACTGCTGTGTGAATATATAAACGAACCTGTGTAACACAAAATTAATTACTGGAATAACATTCAAATGCCATTTGAGGTTAATTAGTACGGACACATAGTTTTAATAATTGGATTAAAAAATTACCTTTAAGATTCATTCTAATAAGTTGTAAAATAAACTCACATCTCCAACTTCTTCACAAGCTAATAAGAAAATAGGCATGTAGAGATGCAGAATGAAATGTGCTCCAAATTCTTATGATCAATACCACTAATTAAGTAAACTTCATTAAAGAAATGATCAGCCCATTGTTTTTACAGCAACAATTTTCCCACATGCAGACATGCTAAAGTGTCATGTTTGTCGGCAAAAATAAGAAAAACAAATAGCTTAATAAAGTTCCAAAAGCATCCATTCCTTCTAACAGAAGAAGAGATACTGAAACAAATCATTATTGCCCCAATTTATTGGAGATAAGAAAGTAATTAATCGCTTTCTCAAGATTTTCATACGAAAAACTTGTTAACTACCTCCGAAAGTGCCCCTAGTTTCTTCTTCTCTACAAGGTCATAGCCTGTGTAAATCGCATACAAAATCATCTCCCCAAAAAACGAAAAACATTTGACCAAATCTATGTACCTCTTCTCCGTCTTATAATCTTCCTTCTTGAAAATAATGAAATCATAGCTATAAACAACAGAAATCTTCCTTCTTGAAAATAATGAAATCATAGCTATAAACAACAGAAAAGCGATTGGAGCACAAGTTGACGGTAGGATAGTTGCATGGAGATTAGATCTCCATAATATCACGTGTATAGATCAAATTAACTTACACCAACCAAGCGTGCAAACCTTACAATTATATTAAACAATGAGCCATAGCACAATACAGTTACCACACATCAAAATGCAAATCTGCAGAAAAACTTACTCGAAACTCGAAGGAGGGTTGTCTGCTAAAAAAGCCTGAATACAACAGTGTATAAAAACCCAAACGAGTCGTGTTACAAATAGTGCTAACGGGAGGAGGAGTGTTCACCGGAAAAGCTTTGTTCAAGAACCTGAAAAAACAGCACACGAAATCCTTAGCCCAAGCATGAACAGACCCAGAGGAAGAGCATACATTCTTGAGGCAATAACATGATATCTATCAAGTGTATATGGTTTATCACATACGTTATATTAAACCTAACATAACAGCCGAAAAATGTGGACAGAATTCGGTGAGTGATTTGAGGTTGTGTTAACCTGATACTATTGATGCTCCAAAATGTCTGGCATAAAAAAATATGTTGCGTTTTAGTGCTAAAAGACTCGATTCTGAAGAACTAAACCATTGAGCACAATGTCAGGCATTAAAAAATCAGATATTATGAACAAAGAAATCTATTATGTACGTATATGGAAAGGGAGAAAATCTCATTTCATTACGGGATGCACACAAATCTGAATATAAATCTAAGCAGCGGTTTCTGGGGGAAAAACATTGGCTAAAGGAGCGGTAACTTATAAAAAAACAGCGTGTTAAGCAGTGCCAACCGAAGACCCACGCCCCAAAATCTAAAGAAACAAAGTTTCTAAAATGAAAAGAGTGTCTAAGGTAGTGTTTAATGAGAAAGTAGTGTTTAAAGCAGGGCTGGCTAGAAAACGCATGTTTGAAGTCCGAAAAACAGTGGTAAAAAATCTCAGAAGTGGTGTCCACAAAAACTATTATGTTACAGCAGGGGAACTATCCAAAAACCACTTTTGTTGGTGAGATGCATGCAATATAGACCCACAATGATAAGATAACAGTTAGCATCATTGAAACCACGCTGGAGACGAATGCACGAGCTTAACCATATTGAAAACAAATGCACAAGCAGCAGCCAAAAATATATGACGATGAAAGCACCAAGCCAACGACCATCAAAACATACAAAATTGAGACCATGAAGGGCAAAAACAACCCAAAATTTAAATAAATATCCCAAAAAGCACCAGAACATCCTGGACACACAAAGCCAAAGATTTTAAACCCTTAAAAATCCTAAAACCAAAATAAACAACCCCAAAAAGCATAAGAACATCCTAGACACACAAAGCAGAAGATTTTAACCCTTAAAAATGCATGACACATCGTACCAACAAAACCAGGAAGAATCGTGTATGCATCAGCAAACTTCAAAGTCCAGTATCCTCGTCCAAACCAACCTAAAAATGGAAAACCATAAACCTCAGAAAAACAAGAGCAGACAGTCCAGAAAGGCGACTACGCAAATCCAAGAGTAAACCAAAAACAATCGAGCATGGACAATCAAACCTCATAGACTACATGGTCAGAAGAAAACCAGACCTCCTCGTCGAGATGAAGAAAAATGAAAATGTCGTGACCCATTATTTTTCCATGGCCTCTGAAAATATAAAACATGTGACACCCCCAAAACACAAGGGAAACAATGATGGGAGTAACTCACCATGGTCATGTCAAAAGACATGGAGTAGCCTATCATAGCCTCTACAACAGGGAAATCATGAAACAAACGTACAATTGCAGTATGTCGGCGAAAGAAAAGCTGATACCTCGAACCGGTCCGACGGACAAAACAGGTGCAATACCGGCGGGTAAAAGAGTCGTGTCAGTTGTGAAATGAGGGTGCAGAGGTAGGAGGAGTGCAAAAAGATGAAGGGCAAGAAAAACGATGTGACGCAGGGGTGGAACGAGTCCATGAACTGAAGGGCAAAAGAAATAATCGGGCAAAGAAAAGGGCCAAAAGTCAACCCACCCAAATGTAAGTTAACCAAGCCCAATTCCTCAAATAAACAATTAATCAATCATTTTTAATAAACCAACCAACTAACCATTGTGGTAAAACTAACCAAGGAATAAACCATGATAATGCTACTGTTCATCGCAACAGTAAATTTCAGCAAAATAAGACACAAATCACTGTTGACACCCCTAACCCCTTATTATATTGTTCTAATATATATAATTTGTCAATAATTACGCTTGGGATTTATCATATCAAGCTAGCATACGGACTGAGTCGACCACTAGAAATAAATGTTTCTTTAGTGAGATATAGAATTGTTTATTTTGAAATTGTATACAATCTACTGTATGATTTGGCATACTTAATATGTAGATCATTATAGCGTGGAGTTAACTGCTTTGCCTCTCAATTTAAAGTCACGAAATGTTTCCAATTTAGCTTAAACAATCTTATTGTATCATTTTATCAAATTATATTTCTTTTCTTCTAGTTTAGACTGTTCAAAATGAATATACAAGGACCAAAAATTTATTAGTACTGTGCTAAAAAATCCTAAATATATGTGAAGTCCGATATTTTGAATAAGTGGGCAAATTCATAACTCTTAACACATTCAAATAAGATTTTATCTCATAATGAGAAAATAAAATAAAAATTGTCCTAGTTGAAGATTCCAAATTGGTATAAGAATTATTGGATTCTACTGATTGATATGAAATAATTCAATGGTATAAGAAAGAAGTATTGGATTCTACTGATTGATATGAAATAATTCAATGGCGTGTAATATGAATGTCGGTGATTAAAAAAAAAAGAGTTTGGGGAACATTATTTAGCAACGAGTCGGAAATTTGTTTAGTCCTAAAATTTGAGTTTGGGCGATACTACAGTAAAGAACATTATTTAGTAGAACTTTTTTTATAATTTACCCTTGTCTGAAATATTGCAGTGCCAAGACTAGATGAGAACTCCGGTAGTGACGAGTCGGAAATTTGAAGGAAATCCATAGTTAAAAAAATATTACAACTATTATATAAGTGTGATAGAGTTACTATTCCTATGAACAGTAACTCTACCACATTTATTTATTTTCCTTTTTTTATCTATTATCTAAATTAATTTGTATTTTGTATATCTATTATCTAACTTATTTTGTATTTTGTATTTATTTATTATTTATTTACTATTATATAAGTGTGGTAGAGTTACTGTCCTCATTTAATTTTTTTCCTTTTTTTTATCTATTAGCTATTTATTATTTATTATTTATTATTTTGTATTTATTTATTATTTATTATATTACACACTGCTCCCGATTTGATATTGGCCGACTTTTCAAGCTTCGTTCCCATCTCCTTTTCCCAACTATTATATAAGTGTGGTAGAGTTACCGTTCCTATGACCAATTCTACCACATTTATTTATTTTCCTTTTTTTATCTATTATCTAAATTATTTTGTATTTTGTATATCTATTATCTAACTTATTTTGTATTTATTTATTATTTATTTACTATTATATAAATGTGGTAGAGTTACTGTCCTCATTTATTTTTTTTCCTTTTTTTATCTATTAGCTATTTATTATTTATTATTATTATATTACACACTGCTCCCGATTTGATATTGGCCGACTTTTCAAGCTTCTTTCCCATCTCCTTTTTCTGGTGTCTGAACCTTAGGTTTTTTTGCCTGTCACTTTTGAAGCTCATTTTTCCCTCTTCTTCTTGTTTACGCTTTTGTTTCTTTACACATCCTTGGTGTTAGTTTCTGCTCGAAGATCTAGAGAAAAGATCGAAGACTCTTGGAAAATTGATATCCTTCAAGCATGGATCGAAGGATACTTCGCATATTGATGATGGAACAGTTTATTTCACCACCAAGCACCAAGCCTAGAAGGAGGAAGTTCTCTATTTCTTATGTCTGAGAATGTTTTATTTTCTTTATTTTTTCACTTTATAGTTTTATGATATGGGTTGTGCTTGTGTGTTGAAATTCTGTGAAGGGTTTGGTGTGTATGATTGCTTGTGTGCATGAGACATCAATGTAAAATATTTTTGGCTTTATCAAACTGGTCTTATGCTTGCTTTCTTGCTATCTTTTTGGGATTCTTGTTGTCGGCTTCCATGGCTTGGGCTGAGAGTTTCGATTTTTTTAGTTGGTCGATTTTTATCTCGTTTGGTTTATTTTTTAGCTTCATTAATCTTGAGTCGGAATATTGTATCGATTTCCATTGCACTTCGTATTCCTATTGTGTGTGCATGACATTGATACTGCTCGTGAGTTTTGATTCTTGTTAATCAATTTTTTTACTTGATGGGTTTGTGTTTTTGCTTGGTTAAATCGTGGGTTATATGATTGTATAGATTTTCATTTGCATTCCAATTTTCTTTCCTAACTGTGTTGATTGAAATGTGCTGCTATTTTGGGGAAGAAATGGTTGTCGACTTGTTCGACCCGCCTTCCAACGCCTCGTGGTACTGCCAAGAATGCGACCGAGCTCCGTGAAAAGCTGTGAGTTTGTTTCTTAGTCAAATAAATTACATCTCAACTTGTTGTGTTTACTTTGAAGCATGAGGTTGTTAGGAATTTTAATATTTCTATGGGCCCTAATATATTGGACGCCCAAGAGTCCCAAGTAGAAGGATCCAGAAGTGGGGGAGAGGGATAAAAATTTGAAAAAGGAGAAGACAATGCATTCATTCTGTTTTTTTTTTTTTTTTTGCTTTAATATTGTAACTAGCTTAGGCTAGGGATTTACTAACATTAGGCTAGGGTTATAGAGCATTACCTCTGGGATTATTTTTCTTATTTCAGTTATTTCAATTAATATTAATACATACATTCCTTTGTATTCTTGTTTGGTGTTTGCTCGATTGAATTCACTTGTTGATATTCTACATTGGTGTGGCCAGATAACCAATAGACTAACAGAGATAGATTTTGTTGGGGTTTTTTCAACGTAATCTCATCATTTTAGTAGGATTCAGATTCTGGAATTTCTCATTGTTTCATGATATATAAATTTGAGAGTTGATTATCGTGTCTACCTGAGTTTTAGCCCATCCGGTTGTGCTTGTTCCCCGATGATGCGTTATAAATAATTTGTACCATGTTCTTTTTGTCTATTAACATTAATGAATACAGTTTATCTTCGTATTAAATTTGTAATATTTTGGTTCTTTTATGTCTTTCTATCATTTTCATATCCTCTATGATGCACATATACTTTGGTGCTGATAGTGGAAAGGGCACGCAAGCTGCTAAAACATTAGCAATCTATTTTGCATCTTAGATCCATCTACTTTATTTTCAGAACTTGAAAATAAAAAAATTCATGTTTCATATGCTTAGTAACAAAGAATAATCAAATTGAGTTCATGGATTTTCCTAGGCCAGTTTATGGGCTGATAAATGATTTTTATCTTCGAAACCCGTTGGAAGGGGCAGTGCAAGAAAAATCATAGAGAAATGATCGCATAATGTATAGTTAGAGCATCCCAAACCAAAAATATTCAGTACTAACATAGGCATTTCCATTATCTTCTTTTGCCATGTATTCTGTTTGGTTATTATATTAATCATTCTTAAGTCGTGAATTTCTCTATGATGTAAATGACTTTGGCTTTGTTTGGATTATAGGATTGAAGCCTCCTTGGTAGATTTTCTTTCCTTTTTATAATCCATCACCAAAATAACCTCTAAGTTTCTCATGAAGACACACTTGTTTTTTTGCCAGAGAATCTTTATTTTATTAAACATTCCTTTGTATACAATGGTATTTGCTAATGTGATACTTCTGGACTGCCATGTTTTGTTGATAGGGAGATTAAAAAATTAAAGCTTTCAGAAATGACATGTCGGCAATGCATTATTGACATGGCTAAGATGTGAGTTATATCTTTTAATTTTTTAGGGGAATTTACATATAATAATTTGCATGTCATTATATCATGGCTAATAATCTTGTTATACTTATGTTTTGTAGTGTAAATCATACCTATATTCCTGTCACATGGATTAAAATTAGGTGCACTATCAATCTTTGCGCTTCATGCATTGACATCATTTTTTGTAGCACAAATCATAACTAAAAGCCAACCAAGTTACTGAGCATTAGGTTCACTATCACAATCATTGCATGTTACGAACTCAAATATTATGTTTTCTTTTTTTGTGTATGAATTCTAGAATCTTGAACTCATTTCTGTTGCATTTACGAACATCATTTTGAGGGATTTGTTAAAGACCACTTCAGTATTTTCGTACCAATGGTGAGAAAATCAGTAATAAAAATATATGAAATATATGGAGAATAATATAATTTTGTCATTTGATTGCTAAGTTGGTGGAGCACATTCTATCTTTTACTCCAATGAATTCCGCAGGTGATAAACACGTTGCTCTTAAAGATTTTGTACATGTAAAAATACAAGTTTAGCTCTGGAATCTTGCAGCAACTAGACTATAGTATGGTTGAATGACAGGCCTTGGTTATAAGATCTTGAAGTTCATTGATAACCCCTTATGAATTATTGTGAAACATGATGAGTTAATCATCCAGGGCAGAAAGCAATTTTATTAGTCACATCATCTGTTCAGTGGCACCACGCCTTGCGTGGTGCCAAATAATATATATATATGATTCGTATTCTGAGGTATAAGATAGCCCAACGAGTAACTTGGGCAGCTTTCCAAATACTCATCAGGGGATTTCAGTGCACCAAAATCGTGTTGAAGAGCATGACAATGTATCAAGCCAATCAATTCGTTCATCAAATTCGAAATCCAAATCTTCAAAACCTTTAATTAAATCGGGTTTTTTAAATAATAAAAAATCCACTTTTTTAAAGGGTGAATCCAGTTAATCAAAAACAGGGATTAATACCTCTTCCAACTCTTGGGCAAAAGTGGTTAATGAAGATGCTGATTTTCTTTTCCCGGTTTTGAATTGGGTCGAGGAATATGATAATTTTTCTCCGAGTGAGGATAAAGAGCTAATAGAAAGACTCAATGCAGAATATTTTGAAAACATGGACATGAGGAGTCTAGGGGCCATCAGTGTTCCGATGATGAGGATGAAAATGAAGTGGTCTCACACGTCCCACCGAAAACAATCATAAAGACTTATAATCTAAGGATTAGATCTCACAAGAAATAGTTTCAACTTAGTTACTTGGTGATTAAATTACTTTTTATGTTATTTGCATTCAGTTAGCTAATGTTTTACTCGTGTGTAGGGCTTGATGCTCTAACTCATATTTTGCATCTAGTCAGTAACTTATACTGTTAATCTTATCATCAATAAAATTTGTGGCATCTTGCCACAGTTAGTTAAAAAAAATGTAAGAACATTAAGTTTTACTAAGATATTTGCTCATTGCTCGTAGTATTATTTGAAACTTTTAAAACTGATATAATCAATATTTAAAGTGATAGTTGTGTAAATTAGAATTGTCCCACATTTGGAAACTAGAAGCTATGTTAACTCTTTATAAGATACATTGGTTACTCAATTCATTAACAATTAGTTTTGAGTTGGAGCCTCATGTATTCTTAATATTGTATCAGAGCAATTCCGCCCGGCATGCTCACCGTCATCCGCGTTATCAATCCACGTATTTAACTTATAAAATGTCACACGTGAGGGGGCTTGTTGAGAGTTGTTCCACATTGGGAAACTAGAAGCTATGTTAGCTCTTTATAAGATACATTAATTACTTCACTCATTGTCAACTGGTTTTGAGTTGGAACCTCATGTATTCTTAACAAATATGTTTTTATTTGATTTATGAAATAATGATTGATTGAAATTCTTGAAAACATAATTTTAGTGAAATATTTTAAATATATGGGAGAATTATAAAGATTTGAATTAGATATAGTATATGGGGACGCATATCGCGTCCATCTATTTGAATTTGAATTTGAATTTGAATTATTGAAATTGAGATCTTATCATTCCTTTGGATACAAACATTTTACTTAAGAATGCATTTTAAAATTAAATAATAGAAAGAAATCATATAAATAACGATTCAAAATAAATCATATGGATTCAGAAACTAATATATAATTGGAATAAAATCATTTGAAATTCACGTACTTGAAAATTACACAAAAAATAAATTGAATTTGAATTAAAATTTGAAATCCAAATCTATCAAATCCTTCCAATGAATACATGTAAACCACGTGAACTAGGACTTTTACAATATGTTTTGTAAAAGTAAAACATATTTTAAAGCTCTTTAGTTTGTAAAAGGACGGTGGGTTTCGGAAAATGCTTGCATACGTCCGGTTCACTTATACATCAGCTCATTATTAAAACATAACAGATTTTAAATAAACATACATAAATTAACATATCCACTATTAGATATCATATAAAATTGGTCATTCGTGAAGCCCTATACCAGATCCATACAATTATTTTACGTCGATTCGCTGTTAGAATTCTGAAAACGTGCTCAATTATTCAGCCTGCCAGTTTTTTAGTTTTTTAAGATTAAAATATTATGATTGAAAATTAAAAACCATGAATAACATATTAATTGCTTGGACAACCCAAGTTTCTTCTCTTCATAAACTTTCAACACTCAAGCAATAACTCCACCTTAATCGTACTTGAAACTCCTCAACTAATTGAAACCCCTCAACAAATTGGTGCAATATTAATCCCCCAAATTAATCACAGTACAGTCCCTTCGACTCCCAACAAACCGCAGGGATCACAATCACCTTTAGATAGAGAAAATTCTTATTCATATCACAAGCACCTATTATACTGTATCCAAAGCTTTTTGTAATATATTGAGGGTAGTATTAGGCCATCACTGGATCTTGTCACAAATCAAGACTCTTCCAGAAGATCTTCATCATCTTGTAATTAAATTATATTCCTAGTTTAATTAGATAATATATTTGATAAGTTGTAAAGATTTGAATGAAGATTTAGTATATCTAGATTAGCAAAAATAAGATTATATTTACTGTATAAAGTGGCACTTTGGTCGTGTGAATAAATTAATCAATTCATTGAAACTTTATTCTCTTATATTGTATCAGAGCACTAACTCTCACGAGAACCGATCCATTCTTCAACCATCGAAACTCCCTCCTCGGCTACTTTGCCGATCCTGAGTTGATGGGAACCTCTCTAATTCCCATCAATGCTCATCAACAATTGCCAATGCAACTCACTACCTCCAATTTCGCTTCGTGGCGCGCTCAAGTTCGTCACTTGTTCTTTGGCTATGGACTGCTTTGTTTCCTTGATGGCACATCACCTTGTCCAGCACCCGGAACGACTCCTGGCTCTCTCAAGGTGCACATCTCCATTGGCAGCGGCAGGATGCTCTACTCCTATCTGCTCTTTTTGGTTCCGTTTCTGCGGATATTGTTCCGCTTATCTCCAATGCCACGACAGCGGCCGACGCCTGGGACATTCTTTCTCTTCTTTATGCAAATCGCTCCACGACTCGAGTGATGCAATTAAAAGATGATTTATCTCATGCCACTCTTGGCTCCCAATCAGTTTTGATGTTTCTCCAATCGCTTAAAGCCAAGGCGGATGAATTAGCTGTCATTGACAGCCCCCTTAAAGGTGATGATCTTACTCTATATATTCTAAATGGTCTCGGTGCTCAGTATCGTGACATCGCCGCACCTATTCGCACAAGGGAGACGTCCCTTCGTTTTGAAGAATTGCATGATTTATTTGTTTCTCATGAGGCATATCTCAAACGCATTGAGTCTACCTCTGCCTCCTTGGTTGCCACAACCAACAACACTCAGTTTTCCCGCTCCAACGGACGCAAATTCTCACATCTGTCTACTGGTGGTCGCAGGTCCTCTCAAAACCAACAAAACTCACGTGGCAATTATCGTTCTGGTCATTGTGGTGGCTAGCACCGTGGTCGTGGTGCTCAACTATCCAACAACAATTCACGACAGTATCCTCAATCAGGAGGTTACACTCCTCCATTGGGTGGACACTTCTGCCCCGCTTATCTGTTAGTTTTGTGGGTTTCTGGGACACACTGCTCATCAATGTCTTCAATTACCTCAAGTTGCAAACTCTGCGGTCTCTCCCTCCTCTCATGGGACTCAATCTCATTGGCTAGTAGACTCTAGTGCGTCACACAACCTTTCATCTGATCTTGCCAATCTTACAGTGTACTCTGAATATGATGGACCTGATGAGGTTCACATTGCTAATGGTCAAGGTTTGCACATCTCTCACATAGGTTCTTCCAATATCAGTAATCATGCTTGCACTTTTCGGTTATCTAATATTTTATGTGTTCCCTCGGCTAATCGTAATATGTTGTCTGTTCAGCAATTAGCCACAAGGTCTTTTTTTAGTTTCACACTTTTTACTTTGTGGTGGAGGATCAGCATACGGGGGAGAGCCCCATTCAAGGCCACTGCAGCAATGGTATTTATCATTTGAAGTTCACTCCTCCCACCGGTGCTCAACCAGTGGCTTTATTGGGCGAACGTACCAATTTAAAGTGCTGGCGTCGTCGGCTTGGTCATCTGTCTCCTCGGATTAGTTCCTTTATTCTTAAGAAATTTAATTTACCTAGCTTCAAATAGTTGCCAGTTGATTTGAATAATTGTAGTTCTTGCAATTTGAATAAAAGTACTCAGTTGCCTTTTACTACTTCCTCTTTTGTTTCTGCGAATCCACTACATTTTCTTTATGCTGATGTTTGGGGGTCTACTAAGTCCTCCTCTATATCTGGAAATCAATATTACTTGCTGATTGTGGATCATTTTACAAAATACTGCTGGCTTTACCCTCTGCAGTTGAAATCACAGGTTGCACTGATATTACAGTTTCGATCATTGGTTGAAAAACAGTTTAACAATGTTATTCAAAACCTGTATTCTGACAATGTGGGTGAGTTTCTGGCTCTTCGGAAATATATTGTTGATAATGGCATCAGTTGGCTTACCACTGCACCACATACACCGCAACAGAATGGGATCACCGAATGCCGACATCCTCAAATTGTTACTATGGGGCACTCCTTATCCCTTACCGCCAGACTTCTGGGATTTTGCCTTTCTGACCGCTGTCTATTTAATTAATAGACTTCCTACACCTATTCTTCATGGCTCCTCGCCATTTGCGTCCCAATTTCATCGCCTCCCAAATTATTTGAAGTTACGCACTTATGGCAAGCTTGATACTCCTTCTCGAATGTCTATTTCTCGGGTATTCCACAACTCAGAGTGCCTACAAGTTCTATGAACTAACTTCTGGTCGGTGATATCTCTCCAGGCATGTCAAGTTTTGTGAACATGTCTTTCTTTATAGTACTTTTTCTTCACTGGATCCCTTTACCCATCACAAATGATTCCATAATGAATCTGATACATCAAGGTAAGAGGTGCCAAAGGTTTGGGGAGTGGTCTTCGTTTAGCAGCTTTTGTCTTTGAAGTTCCCCAATTGAATCCTAAGTGGGTTTGCTTTGGAAGGCATCTATTGATCTTCAATCAGCTGTTATTGAGCTTCCAAATCATGTATATATAGCCCCAAGTAATGATATATACGTTAGATACAAGAATATAATCGTTGGGACAGTTTTGGTAAGCTTTCAAACATTGCAACGGTTATATTCTGCTTTCTGGGCTATTGTTGGAAGACTGCTGATTTGTTCCAGTAGAGCAGGTCTACTTGCAAGTCTACAGGTCGAGTTGTTGATCTCTAATAGTTCGAAGTACGCTGGCCTCTACTGGTTGAGTCTACTGCTCAACGTCTACTGGTCGACATCTACTGGTTGGTCGAACTCTACTGCTCAAAATCTGCTTGTCGATGTCTAATGCTCAAGGTCTACTGGTCGACGTCTACTGGTTGGAGCTTCGAGGTCTGCAGGTCCAATGTCTACTGGTCGACGTCTACTGGTTTGAGCTTCGAGGTCTGCTGGTAGTCCGGTAGATGATCAATTTAGTCAACAGCGATCAGGGTCTACTGGTTGTATCTACTGGTTCAGTAGACCTTTGCTTTTGTCTACTGGTCCAGTTTACTTCAACCCATATCATCTATGAACTGCACACTTGATGAAATATGTTAGCAACACAATAACAAGTTTTGTTAACATCAAAACAAAGATTATTTGGGTTTCCAACACCTAACAATCTCCCCCTTTTTTATGATCACAAAACCTAAATAAAAGCACATTGTTGCATAACAAGAAATACCATATTTGTTTAAACATCATATTTCTCCCCCTTTTTGCGTGAATCAAAAAGGAAGAAAAAAAAAATCTACCCCCTCTCAAGGATTGAGATTAAACTCTCCCCTTTAATTTTAAAAGGTTTGAAAAATTGAGCAAGTGATGGGCATAATAGGGTAGGCTAAAACAAATTTAAAAAAAATGCAATGCACATTTAATTTTTGAACAAAAATAACCTCTTTTGATGATGGATGAAGCACACTTTGCAACAAATTTGAATTTCTTGACAAAACTCAAACAATTTACATTTAATCTTTTCGGTGGCATCACACTTAGTCCAACTTGAACTAATAAACTGCTTTTCCTCGAGCAAGTTTGGGCTGCAAGACCTATACCGCTGTGATCCTCTATGAGTCTAGCTTGCAACGCAAAAAATGGTCCGTCATTTGGACATCCGAGCAAGAAATTATGCCAATTTTCTCAAAGTTGCTGCAAGCTGCCAGAAAAACTGAATGCTTCGAAAATTGTTAGAAAAAATTTCAAAATAACAATTTTAAACTTAAAATGAGTTTAGAACAGATTGAACAAAAATTTAAAATAGATTTTAAAATTATTTTCGTGCAAAATGAATGCAATGAAATTGATTTTATGCTAAAAATTTTCATACACCAAGTTCTAGAAAATTATGCTATGAAAATAATTTCATGCTCATGAGAAAGTTTTCTTAAAAGATTTCCATCTAAAATCGGTTAAAATGCTTTCCAAAAACAACCTGTCTCTGATGCCACTTGTTAGGATCGATTCCGGGGGTGGGTTGCCAATCCACACCCGAGTTCAACTAACTTGAGCTTCAATAGCTCGTGTTCTTGAAATAATTACACCGAGAGATTATATCGAGTTCGGTTACAAAACTGAGCGGTAGACACTCGACATAACCCGCTCTAAAATTGATTAATCATTTGAAAGGCATTTTAAAGATATGCAAACATTACCATCTAATATCTCATCAACATGAATCTAAATCATGTTCATATGTAAAAACAGTTAGGTAAATAAATGCAGTAAAGTAATTAACACAAGCATTTGTTTCTGGAAGTTCGAAGCACAACGCTTCTAAGGCTCCCATTCTTCCATCTCATGGAATGATACACTAGAAGACTTTGCTTTATACAACTCTTTGTACAAACCCGATCCAGTTGGGCATTCCCCATCCAACTAGAACTCCTAGCAACTCAACTATGTATGTTCTTTAATGTCTCACATACAAAGACCTCTCATCCAGTTGTGATTAATCACCAAATGTTACAATGATATTCACTCTTCTATTTTAGCTCACAAATACAATGAATAGAGTGAATGCAAAAGGCACAAATGATTCCATAATGAATCTGATACAAGAAGGTAAGAGGTGCCAAAGGTTTGGGGAGTGATCTTCGTTTAACAGCTTTTATCTTTGAAGTCCCCCTAGTGAATCCTAAGTGGGTTTGCTTTGGAAGGCATGGATTGATCTTCAATCAGCTGTTATTTGAGCTTCAAAATCATGTATATATAGCCCCAAGTAATGATATATACATTAGATACAAGAATATAACCGTTGGGACAGTTTTGGTAAGCTTTCAAACATTGCAACAATCATGTTGAGCCTTAAACGCATGGTTGCGTTTAATGCGTTAAATTATCCCCGGTCAATCTTTGAGTTTTGATGATCAACAAAACTTGTGTTTGTTATACTAATGCATCTACATAGTGTGCAGATTAAGTGATGAAAAGTGGATTGGAATGATGATTTTCAAGTGTGTGCAATCTGGTCTGGATCGCCCCAGGCGATGGTGATCATCGCCCCAGGCGATGGGTGTCAGGCCAGGCATCGCCACGCACATCGACAGAAGCGATGGCTAGGCGAGCATGCGGGGAAGATCGCCCCAGGCGATGGTGACCAACGTCTGAGGCGATGGCAGCCACAAGGACTTCGCCCCAGCACATCGACTGAAGCGACGCCGAGGCTTGGCGCGGGCATGCGCGCAGGGAGATCGCCCGTGGCGATGACACGAACGCCTGAGGCGATGGGCTGGAACGCCTGAGGCGATGTGGAGATCGTTTGAGGCGATACATGATTTCAGGCTGCTGAAGCTACGGCATTGGGATTTGACTTGGATCGCCTGAGGCGATCCAGCGATCGCCTGAGGCGATGCGTGATTTTTGGTGACCGTTGGGGCGCAGCGATGGAGATCGCCTGAGGCGATGGCTGAGGCGATCGAGGAGTGATTTCAGCCTTTTGTGGTGCAACGGCTAGTAGGAGCCTTGGAGGCCTTCTACACTATAAATATGGATGCTTGGAGCATTTTGAAGTGAAGAAACAAGTCTACAAACTATACCAAAGCTTTGATTATTAAATTCTTGAATAGCATTACAAACTCCATACATTGTTGTTGTATTGGAGCTAGTAATTGTTTTTATTTGTTAAGTCTTGTTGTCTTCGTGTGAGTACACCGTGAAGGTGCTTTTTGGTTTGATTTCTTGTAAAGGTCCTCCAACACCAAAGCAAGTTGGAAAATTGTAAAGTCGCCATCAAGTGAAGGTGGTGCAAGTGTGTGGCTATCATTGGAGCCCTTAAGGCCAAGAAGACTCGTGAAGAGTGTTGGTAGCTCGGGAAGAGCTTTGTATACTCGGGAAGAGTATTGTGCTCGGGAAGAGCTTGTGTACTCGGGAAGAGTAGTGTGCTCGGGAAGAGCGTTGTAACTCGGGAAGAGTTGTTGTGTGGCTAACTTGGAGCCCTCAAGGCCAAGATCATTTATTCTAGTGGAACCTCGGTTGGAGGTTATCTAACCGGGAAGAGGAGACGTAGGCGATTCATCGCCGAACTTCTATAACAAATCCTTTTGTTATTTATTGCTTTATTTTTCATTACGCATTTATTTATTTATTCTTTTTATTTATCGATTGACTAAGGCTTCCGCAAGCGCAAAATATTTTTATTTTACAAACTCATTTTACAACGCTAAAGTAGCCAAGGAATCTCATTCACCCCCCCCTCTTCGATTCCAACAAATCATATTCTCCTTTCTGGGCTATTGTTGGAAGACTGCTGATTTGTTCCAGTAGAGCAGGTCTACTTGCAATTCTACAGGTCGAGTTGTTGGCCTCTACTGGTTCGAAGTCCGCTGGCCTCTACTGGTTCGAAGTCCGCTAGCATCTACTGGTTCCAATCCGCTGGCCTCTACTGGTTTAGTCTATTGCTCAACGTCTACTGGTCGACATCTACTAGTTGGTCGAACTCTACTGCACGAAATCCGCTTATCGACGTCTAATGCTCAAGGTCTACTGGTTGACGTCTACTAGTTGGAGCTTCGAGGTCTGCTGGTACTTGGGATCTTGTTCCTCCACCAGCTCATGAAAATAGTATTGGCTCCCAATGGGTCTTCCGCCTCATACGTAACCCAGATGGCACTATAGACAAGTACAAGAACTTGCCTAGTTGCTAAAGGTTTTCATCAGCGTCCCGACATTGATTACAAGGAAACATTTAGCCCCGTTGTCAAAACCAGTGACTATTAGGATTGTATTGTCCTTAGCAGTTATGTATCACTGGTCCATTCGTCAACTTGATGTCAGCACTGCCTTCTTACATGGCTCTCTCTCTGAGCATGTCTATATGAAACAACCTGCTGGTTTTGTTTATGATCTCAGCCGTCCTTTGTATGCAAACTCCAGAAATTTATCTATGGTCTCAAACAAGCTCTGCGTGCTTGGTTTAATGCTTTAAGTTTGGCTTTCTTATCCTTGGGATTTCGGCAAACAAAATCTAACATGTCCCTCTTCGTCTTTCACAAACAGGCCACTCTCTTATATATTCTGGTTTATGTGGACGACATTATCGTCACTGGCACTGCCCCTGGATTTGCACATACAATCATCCAGCAACTCAGTAACAAATTTGCCGTTAAAAATCTTGGTGAGCTCACTTATTTTCTTGGAGTTGAAGTGTTGAGTTGTCGTGAGGGCCTCTTTCTATCTCAACATAAATATATCCTGGATGTATTGCGTCGCCACCACATGGATTGTGCAAAGCCCCTCACCACACCCATGACTATTTCAGCCACTTTGGCTGCATCCAGCTATTCTTCTGTTGATGTCACTGAATTTAGACAAATCGTCAGTGCCGCTCCAATATTTGGCTATTACACGGCCTGACATTGCATTTGCTGTCAATCGTATGGCCCAAAGTACGAGTAATCCTTCTCCTCACGTGTGGGCTGGTGTCAAGCGTATTCTACGCTATCTCAAAGGGACTCTCAATCATGGTTTGCTTCTTCGCCACGGTTCCTCACTGACCTTAACTGCCTACTCTGACTCCGATTTTGCCGGGTATCCTAGTGACAGTGTCTCTATCTCTGCTTATGTTGTCTTTCTCAGCTCAAATCCGATTTCATGGAGCTCCAAAAGATAACGTGTTGTTTCCCGATCATCCAAGGAGGCTGAATATCGAGCCCTCGCCAATGTTGCGGCTGAAGTTCGTTGTTCAACGTTTATTTTCAGAACTTGACTTGCCTCTCACATCAGTGCCTCGTATCTTATGTGATAATATTGGTGCCACTCATCTTTCCCTACACCCAGTTATGCACTCTTGCATGAAACACATATCTGTTGATCTTCATTTTGTTCGTGATCTTGCCAACAAAGGGTTTCTCACGGTTTCTCATGTGTCCACTCATGATCAATTGGCGGATGTTCTTACCAAACCTATGCTTCGCACACGTTTTCAAATTTTGCGCTCCAAAATCTCTGTTGCTGACGAAACCTCGATTTTGAGGAGGCGTATTAGGCCATCAAAGGATCTTGCCTCAAATCAAGACTCTTCCAGAAGATCTTCAACATCTTGTAATTAAATTATCTTCCTAGTTTAATTAGATAATATATTTGATAAGTTGTAAAGATTCGAAGATTGTATTTACTGTATAAAATGGCACTTTGGTCGTGTGAATACATTAATCATTTCATTGAAACTTTATTCTCTTATATGTAGAACTTTTCCGTGCAAGCAACAAGCGGGACAAGATCAAGGGTTGTGGTTTGATGAATCACAATATTGATTGGTATGCTGATGTGAAATTGGTTTGGGTGAGCCCATTTGATTACATAAGAACAGTGCAGTATGAAACAAAGAATTGCTACCAGAATTTGGTGTGGAAGAAATGGAGGTGATACAAGTTTTGTTTCGAAGACAATTGCACGCCTTAAATGCTCATCCACCTCCACTCTAGATCAATTGAATGGTTTCTTGAGCATGATCATAAACTTAGATGAGTTTGATTTTTGGGTTATGTGATGGCTGATCTTTTCCTTGGATAGTCGCCTCTCACAGTCACCCGACCACGAAGCACGTCATAACCTTTGTCCCGACACATATGGTGATATAACTATAATCTCTTGCTTGCACTTGTTTTTGCTTGGGTGCATTATGTGGATCTCTTTCATGATGGATAATTCAATTCAAATGCAACAGTAAACTTGACTATCAACACTTTAAACCCTTTTCTCATTTATGATGAGGGCTGGTGTTGTATGTAATGTCAGTAAGATGATCCATGACCTGCATCTTATGCACTTTCTATATTGCATTTCTTTGAAAGTATATCAGGAGTTATATCTTTGTTATTTCCAGTTTTATTTCCTGGATGGGTCAATTGCACGTAAAGATTATATATCTAAAGAAATTGTTACTTGATAGTCCCAAATGCATGTTGATCAATATCAGTGATCGAGGATTTAATGTATAAAAGGATTTTATTAGACTTCATAAGCCAAGCTACTTAAAGTTTAGTGCATGTCTTAGTTGCATTTGGTTTACCCCTTGTTATGTGTTGGGTTTCCGTACCCCGGCGCCAGATCCAAACGCAGCGGAAATAATACAGTAAACAGATCTGACCCAGGGACGGATCGATCGCGCCTGATTCATGTATTATCATGCAAATATCAAATATAAATGCACGAAAAGAGATTACCGTTCACCGACGTGAATCTGATAGCGGTAGTCCCTCGAGTCCAATCAACCTGACCAGATCTACAAGCCAACACCAGTGCTAGTTTGGCGTTGGCATTTCTATGAGAGTGAATGGAATCGTATGGAATGAATTGAGTCTCTCAACTAGAATGACATATTTATAGGGTCATTAAGTAACTAATGGGCTTTGGGTGCATAAAGCCCAATAGGCCAACTTTTGGCTTACAGGGCATATATGCTAACAATCTCCCACTTGCCCAAAAGCCAACACATGAGCACTAAACTCATAATCCAAGTAGGTCAATCCAATTGAATTACTTGATGTACAAATGACGTACATAATTATGAGATAAATATATCATACTTTTTAATTTTAGAACTTTCTATAGATGGAACCTTTCCAAACATAGAAACTCCACTAAAGTGAGGAGCTATCAAAAATTAAACTCATATCTTGAATATCAATCACACAATCTTGAGCACTTAACATTTAAGTCTCAATTCTCATCGATAGATCGGCGGCCGGTTGATTGTGACCCAGCGAGGCTCAAGTGTATCATAGCAGTAGGATCACAACCTTTGTGATTTTAGAAGTCAAACAACTTCTTTGGGCTTACCCTGAATGCCCCATTGTCAATTAAGCTCATTTAATAGACAATGACCGAAATACAATTTCAGCAACAACCTACCGATCGTGGGTAGCGCCTAGCATCTGCGCTTCACGAAGATCTAGATACAAATGACTAGCAACGTACGAGAACCTGTCAGCCATAGTTAGCGTGCAGTACATTCCTTTCACTCAATATGTCCCGATTGAATCAAGGGCATTGGTTGATCGAGACCCATTATGATTTCAATAACTATGTATTTGTTTCACGTTATATGATTCATTGTGTGCGTATATGAAAAACTCATTTTTCACAACCACTACCCACTATGGCCAGAGATTCCTCGAATCATATATAGAAAAACACATAGGACATCCTGGTTCATCAAGACCAGTGGTGAATCCCCAACGACAATCATAGGCCTCTGACAGCATCACTGAATACCCAAAATAATGACTTTATGACCCACATGTGATCAGTCATTAAATCAAAGTACACAGCTATCTATCAAGACCTCAATGACGCCTCGGGTCATGAGGAGTAATGGTGCACAACTATGACTAGGAATTCTATACTCGACAAATGGTAACCACTTATAGAATTCCGAGTAGGGTCGTTCAGTGAACTCATTCCTAATGAGCACCTATTCATGTGTGCTGACTTCTCCAAGCCAACACCGATGAAACGCGGCGCACTACACTAGACACATCATGAATACCAGTCTCTAACGAGCATATATCGATATCACATTCTCGAATGCTCATCGGCCAGGAACATTTAGAAATCGCAGTCGAGAATGTATTTCATGGTCACCATCATATGCGTAACCACATTCTATGGACTATAGCAATCTCAAGGACTTCATCAATGCATCAAGATGCATGGGTAAACAGATGAAGAAGTGTCATATATATTAATATTCAAACAAAGATTTTTCATAATAAGATTACAGATACAATCAATCAACTATTGATTTACTTAATCATGTATGACAACAATATCTTTCACTTTCCCAAAGCCAACTACTCATGTGTCTTAAGACCATCTTCCCAAGATGTCTAACAGACACCAATCATTGTAATGCTTTGTCAGTGGATTCACTATATTTTTCTGTTGAAACGATTCTCTCGATAATAATGTCGTGTCTACCATCTCTCTCATTAGATAGTATTTTCTCAATATATTTTTGGATCTTGATGAGATATTGGCTATTCATAATAACTCAAATGTTGTCACAGTACACAGAGACTGTGTCAACAGCACTAGAAATTACACCCAACTCTTGGATGAAATTTCTTATCCAAACTGCATCTTTGCTGCATCGTATGCTGCAATGTATTCAGCTTCAGTGGTGGAATCCAAGGTGGTGTCTTGCTTGGAACGTTTCCAAGAGACATCACCATCATTGAGCTTAAATACAAATCCGAACATCGATATGGTATCATCTACATCCAAATAAAAAAATCAGCATCAGCTTAGCCTTCAACTTTTATTTCTCCACTTACAGATCCAAAAACCATGAACATATCATAAGTTCTTCATAAGAACTTGAGGATTATTTTCACAGCTTTCCAGTGACCTTCACCGGGATCTGTTTGATGTCTGCCCATTACTCTAAGAACATAGATCAGGCCAAGTACATACCATAGCATACAATATGCTATTAAAAGTAGAAATATAAGGTACCAATGTCATCTTTTCTCTCTCATCATCAATCTTAAGACCCATTGACTCGAGAGATGAATACTATGACATATTATGAAGTAACTCATTTTTCGACTCTTCTATGCTAAACCCTTTTAGTACAGTGTTTATATACGTAGATTGAGAGATCTCAAGCACCCTTTAGATCTATCCCTATAGATCCTTATGCTAAGCAGGTATGACGCTTCACCCAATCTTACATGGAGAAATTAGTAGATAATCATGCTTTAATTGATTAGTCCAAGATCATTCACAATGAGCATGATATAATCGATTTAAAGCATCACAAATGTAACCATGCTCCCACTAACCCTTTTGCACACACATATCACTTCCGGATTTTTAACAAAACCAAACACTTTGATGATATCAAAACGGAAGTTCAAACTTCGGGATGCCTTCTTAGGCCCATAAATGGACCTCTGGAGTTTGAAAATATTTTTCTTACTCCAAAAGTTGTAAACACATTTGGCTACTACATTTCTACCTCAATGTCACCACTGAGAAATGTTGTGTTCACATCAATTATTCATATCTCATATTCATAATATAAAGATATACTAATAAAATCTATATAGACTATAGCATCATAACCGATGAAAATTTTCTCATAAACAACTCTTTGCCTATGAGAATAATCGTTTCTCACCAGTCAAGCTTTGAAGGTCACTACCTTCCCATCCACTCCAAGCTTTCACTTGTAAATCCATTTAGCCAATGGGAACAATTCCCAAAGATGATCTACTAAGGCCCATACCTTATTGGAGTACATGAAGTCCATTCCAGATTTCATGACATCTTGCCAATGTCCCAAATCAATATCTGACATCGCCTCCTTGAAAGTCCAAGGATCATATCCATGGTCTATTTCTTGACTACTTTCAAGGAGTAGATTCATTCTATCAGGAGCTCTTGAAACATTTTCAAATCCTTGGTGTGTGTAAATCAAAGGTTGTGATCGACTCAATTAATTTCACCGTTTTCAATTTTCTAGTGGTTTGTGGTTCTTGAACCCTTTCAAGTTATATTATATTATCATTCATTTCTAATAGAAACATTTTCTCTAGAAAGACTGCACTTGCGAAACAAACACTTTGTCACCAATTGATAATATAAATTTCCACAAAATAACATAAGATGGATCAACTATCCAACTCATCTCACACTGGCTGCTTCACATAAGCAGAACAATCTCAAAATAAAAATTTGGATTAGTTTTCAGTCCATATCGTATATGGAGTTTTGCTCACTGCATTGGCATGAATTATATTCAACAAATATGTAACTTTAGAGAGTTACTCAGAGAGAATCACATTCTCTTTAAGATAACTCAACATCATCTTGCACTAACATTTAGTGCTCCACATACGTCCATATGAATCAAATTCAATGGACATTCAGCACATGCTAAATATATGTTGGATTTAAGTTATCATTCTTTTTATATTCTTTGAATATAATCATACTAATCATTCATAAGTTCACCAGATTAAATAAAACATGCATTCTTAAAAATATTGCAAATCACATTCGCATATTTAAAAGAATATCATTCTCTATCAAAATAGGAACGATGTTCATGATTAAATCTAGAACAAACAAATAATTGCTCAAACCAGTTCCTAACCAGTTCAAGCTTTTATATTAAATAAATGTTTCAAACAGCCTTTGCAACAACTCTTGCTATAATGCTTAGCCTCAGGTAGGTTCACCTTCCTAGGGCTCTCTACTTCTTCACATCACATGCAACTCTTTGCAAAAATGCGAGCACAACTGGCATCATATATCAAAGAAGTAGAACCAATAGAAACATTTAATTTTAATATATAACATACCATTTCTAGAACGCTTCTAGTATATGTATTCCTTACAATTTTGCGCGTAGTGACTAGAAGTGAAAACATAGATGCCTCTCCTTTCTTAGTTGCTACTATATCCTTTTTCGTCTTTCAAGGTTGGGATCCATTTCCCTTCCTCTTCTTTATCCTTGAACTCTTCCTACCATTGGTAGAAGATTCGACAAGAAGAATATGTTTCTCCTTTTGAATCAAGGACTCACGAGTTTCCAACATTTTGACTATAAGATCAAATCTATAGCCAGTTAATGAGGATTTGTCACATTCAGATTTTCCAATTTCTCAACAAGAGATATTTTTCTTACACCATGCTCATAGATCGAAGCCCCATCTCGCATGTGAAATGAAAATAGCTCTTTTGAAATCACGAGTCTCAGTAATCTCGTCAGTTCACCAAACAACATTTGTAGGTGTTGGAAAATATCAGCAATGTGAACGAATTTCTCATATCTGTGTTGAAACTCATTGGTGACATTGATGATATCATATAGCACCTAGTCTAGAGATCATCGTCCCATCACTTCTCAAGTGTGGCAATCTCTTCATGAGACGAACCGGGAGACACTTCAACAGGAGCTCCCACCAAGGGTATATAGCAATCTTTTAGAAGCAAGCACTATTTTAAAATTAATAGTCAATCAGAATAATTTGGTGCGGTTACTTTGTTTGTATCGAGCATTGATGCAATCGGATTCACGGCAATCACAATACTGAGAATAAACAGAAAATACATGCAAACTGTTTGATTATTAATTAATTCAAAAACTATGGACTTTAGTTATTGAATGCACCCACTAAATTTTTCGAATTCGTCACCCTCATGACAAATGAACGGAAAATCGTATTTTCTTAGTGGGCTTGGAGTCCAACTAGCTCATGATAGCCCCGGGCGAGGGTCAGCCGACCTCATGATACTAAAGGTAGCTCACAATTGCATCATATGCAACCCCCAAGATATTCGTCTCGTGATTGACATAACCCTATGGAGGCAGGCCAATTATGTCTTCTCACGTCAAACTAACCCATCCAACGGATGGTAATGTCCGCCAATAAGACCCCACGAGGGTGAGTAATCTTACAGGTTAACAGAACCCTATCCATAATTAAGTGGCAGTTAAACACACGGCTTTGCCATGCCAGATGCCCCCCACGAGGGTGAGACAAGACACCTGACACAAGTAGCGTCTCATGGCTTAATTGTTGATGGAAGACAGGAAACAACAAACTCCTTTGAGCTCCCTTTACAGTTTGATATTAAAAATTTTGAATCATATTCAAAAGAGGGATTTATATTTTAAAATCTCATCAAGTACTTGTTTGTTTGTTTGCCGGATTCATGCAACTATGTTTTATTCATGCAGTCATATGTACTAATAAAACATACAAACAAACATTTATCATACATCATATGCATAATAAAATAAATATGGACGATTACGTCCTTTTCCTAATTGATCCACGTGAGCCATACGTGGATCACAAGTCTGTCTAAGGTGATGCAGGTATGTAATGCAATCCCATTACATTTTTTTGCTTCCATTATACATGTCTTGATTCTTGATGCTCCATTTTCAATCTCGATCTCCTACTAATTCTAAAGTTTTTACATTTAACCGTGCAAACAAGAGAATATGCATACAAATCCGGGGTGGGATACATCAGAAAAAAGAGAGAGCAGGCTCGCAGGCCCGATAACCAAAATCACAATAATAATGAAACAATAAAAACATAAACATTCACCTAAACACATTGATCAAGGCCCATAATCATCTATCATGCAATCACATCATATGTAATTAAACATTAAACTAAACAATTACATGATATGTAATTGTACTAATTACATCACATGTAATTAGAGCACAATAATTAATTTATTCTATCGTTTCCCACTAATCGCATCATTAATTGAAAATAAAATTAACAAATTAAATAAAACTATTTTATTTAATTTCTAATTAATTAAATTTCAATTAATTGGTAAAATTCATATTTTACCTTTTAATCATAATACTAATCAAAAATAATATTAACAAATTAAATGAAACACTTTCATTTAATTTTCAATTAATTAAATTTCAATTATTTGGTAAAATCACTATTTTACCTCAAATCATAATATTAGCCAAAAATAAAATTAACTAATTAAATGAAACATTTTCATTCAATTTTTAATTAATTAAATTTTCAATTAATTGTAAAATCTCTATTTTACACTTAATAAATTAAAAATCACATTTTTAATAAATTAAGTATTATGATTTATTTCAAAAATAATATCCGGATAAAACATCTAAAATAACCCAAAATAATTTATGGATTCCAAACAATTTGGACCCAAAAATTAAAATTCAATTTCAACCCCAAAAATTACCCTATTTTCGGATTTATCAAAAAAAAAAACTTTTTTTTTTATAATTAATTTCGAAAAATCAGATTCGAGTTACTGTTCATCATCCCCACCAATTCAAAAATTAGGGTTTAGGGTTAGGGTTAGTCTGTGAAATCCGCCTCCAGCCTCGTCTCAATCGCACCAGCAGCCATCGCGACTGCAGATCGAGAAACTCGATCTCGCAGAACGTGGTCTCGGGTCACAAGAATTCCAGACAGTGAACACTTCACCGGAGGTCGAGAGAAAAACCATAGATCTTTGCGTTTCCTTACCATCTGCACAACCCTTGCGCGGATGAAGGAAGCCAGCCGCTCAACCTTGCTCCTCGCGCTGCCGGACTACTTTCTCCGGCAAGATCTGGTTTTCCCGACGACGGGCAGCGATGCACCGGAAACGTTTTCCGATGCCGGATTTCTGGCTTTCAATCAAAACTCCTTACAATTGATTTTTCTATATTTTTCCGGATTCCAAAATTTTTGAAAACTCAAAACACGATTAGAATCGATGAGAAACGATCTAATAAAAATTAATTATCAGATACATGAATCAAAGCACAACCTGGCTCTGATACCACTGTTGGGTTTCCGTACCCCGGCGCCAGATCCAAACGCAGCGAAAATAATACAGTAAACAGATCTGACCCAGGGACGGATCAATCGTGCCTGATTCATGTATTATCATGCAAATATCAAATATAAATGCACGAAAAGAGATTACCGTTCACCGACGTGAATCTGATAGCGGTAGTCCCTCGAGTCCAATCAACCTGACCAGATCTACAAGCCAACACCAGTGCTAGTTTGGCGTTGGCATTTCTATGAGAGTGAATGAAATTGTATGGAATGAATTGAGTCTCTCAACTAGAATGACATATTTATAGGGTCATTAAGTAACTAATGGGCTTTGGGTGCATAAAGCCCAATAGGCCAATTTTTGGCTTACATGGCATATATGCTAACATTATGTTCATTCTTTAAAGATGGTATATCGTGATTATCGGCACTCAGGTGCAGTTTTGATAATTATTTCGCAATGAATTATGCCGAAGTGGATGATCCTGCCTTTAACCGGCAGTATTCATGTCTATACGCAGCATACATGTTGCCATTAAATGTTCTTTTTACTTAGTTTGTAGAGTACATGATTTGGTGAATAAATTCTTTTAAAATGAAAAGCTATATCCGGTGATCTTGGAATTCCTCCCACGAATTGGGTACGCTGGAGTATAATATACGTTTTTTTAGTCATCCATTTAGTTCAATGGCCTCAACAAATGAATACACCAGAATGATGAGTGGTGTGGTCGAGTCTTTGTTGCTTTCACGCTTATGTTGACAATATGCATTACACAACTTATTTATGATTAGCTCTTCCATTTAGTCGAGCACGGAACCAAGATTTACTTGCCTAAGGCTTGAGCGCAGTTGGAATTAAAATGTTTAAATTCGTTATGCTGCATCAAATACAAAATATTATTGCTTTGGATTGTCTATGTCTCGTATATTGTATATTATTACAGTACTCTATACCAGCTCGGAACGTGTTATAAATTTGCCATGTGCACCTTGCCTGTGCTAGACCCATGTTGTCTAGGAATAGGGATGGCAATGGGACGGGTCCAAACCCGGACCCGTATTGAACCCGCCCCGTCGGGGCGGGTCTGGACGCGCTTCAACTGGGTTTGGAAGCGGGGCGGGGCGGGGCCTGGGATTGTCTGAACTCGCCCTGTATCCGCCCCTCAATACATTTTTAATTTTTTTTTAAAAAAATATGATATTGATTATACATATTACTTCTTTAATTGAACAATATAGTGTCATTATTTAATTTTATATCAAAATTCATGTGTTCATGTTAAAGAAGTTGGAAATTTTGAAGGAAATAAGAGCAAATTAATAAATATTTAGTAGTTTAAAGATAGTTTTACAATGCTTATTATAAATATTTACTAGAGAAAACATGAAATTTAATCACAAAACTCAACTTTTGTGTTTCAAAACTGATTTCTAGCTAAATTTTTTTTTTTAAAAAAACTGGAACCGGGGCGGGGCGGGTAAACCCGCAGGGTTCGCGGGTCTAAGCGGGGCCGGGCGGGTACGTAGCGGGGCGGGTCCTGGGATTGGCCAAACCCGTCCCATACCCGACCCGTTGTCATTCCTATCTAGGAACACATAAGACAGAATATCGGGCCAAATACAATACCAGGGTAGCACATTAGGAATCTCATTCCTAGTTCGGACTTGGGTCCTCGGCCTCCAGCTTTTGCTACCGAGCTCATGACATACTTAGTCTAGTTGTTGACATCGACTTTGACGCTAAATCTGCATGCCCGGTTTACGGTTATTTCTTCCCAACTCATACTTTAAATTCATATATATGCAGTTTATGTTGCACTATTTTAGGTCGACTTCAGTGCATTATGGCTCGGGCATGCAATCTTGCAGTAAGGCCATATTACATTGAGCTCGGGCGTGCAATCTAGCAGTAAGACCCTATTTCATTGAACTCGGGCGTGCAATCTAGCAATAAGGCAATATTTTATAAGCTCGGGATGTTCGAGCATTATTTCATACTCATAATGTTCGAGCATATTCTATTGTTTGAGTTATTTGATCTGGTCCATTGTTGGCGGGTTAAATACGGGATCAGGATGTTTGGTCTGTATTTAAACCTAAAACGTGACTCAGTTTTAGTGCTCGGGATGTTTGAGTACGTTCTATTGTTGTTCAGGATATTTGAGATATGTTTGTTGTTGGCGGGTGAAATATGGGATCGGGATGTTTGGTCCATATTTGAACCTAAAACATGATTGAGTGATGATGCTCGGGTGTCGAGCTTGTTTTATTATTGTCCGTTGTTGGCGGGTTAAATTCAGGATCGAGATGTTTGGTCCTTATGTGAACCTAAAATGTGACTGAGTGATGGTGCTCGGGAGTCGAGCTTGTTTTATTGTTGCTCGGGTGTCGAGCTTGTTTCATTATTGTCCGTTGTTGGCGGATTAAGTGCGGGATCGTGATGTTTGGTCTGTATTTGAACCTAAAACTTGACTGAGTTTTGGTGCTCGGGTGTCGAGCTTGTTCGTAATTTTATTAGTTTACTCATGGGATCGGGATGTTTGGTCCATGTTTAAACCTAAAATTGCCTGAGTGATTGTTGCTCGGTGTCGAGCTTATTTGATCTGTATCCATTGTTGGTGGGTTAAATACAGGATCGGGATGTTTGGTCTGTATTTGAACCTAAAACGTGATTGATGTGATTGTACTAGGGTTAGCGAGTTTGTTCAAAATTATATTAGTTTATTCTTGGGATCGGGATGTTTGTTCAATGACTAAACCTAAAATTGCCTATGCCATTGTGCTCGGGGGTAGCGAGCTTGTTCGAAATTTTATTAGTTTATTCATGAGATCGTGATGTTTGGTTCATGATTAACCTAAAATTGCCTTACTTATTGTGCTCGGGATGTTTTCCTTGGAGCTTAGTTATATTTATCTTCTCGGGATGTTTTCCCTGGAGCCCAATCGTATTTATTTGCTCAGGATGTTTTCACTCGAGCTCGATCATATTTATTTGCTCGGGATGTTTTTCGTAGAGAAAATCGTATTTATTTGCTCGGGATGTTTTTACTCGAGCCCGGTCATATTTATCTGCTCGGGATGTTTCCCTGGAGCCCGATCATATTTATCAGCTCTGGATGTTTTCCCTACGGTTCAGACATATTTTATTTGCTCCGGATTTTTATCTATTATCTATGGAGCTTGATTATATCTTTTGAGCTTTATTTGCTCGGGATATTTCTTATCCCAGACGAGCTTTATTTGCTCGAAACATTTCTTATTTCAGATGAGCTTTATGTGCTCAGTCTTTATTTGTCCGAAATATTTTTTATGTTCGATGGTCAGGAGTTCTAGTTGGTTATTCGATATGGTATTCGATGGACCCAGATATATTGGTGTTGGTGCTCAGACGAGCTTTATTTACTCGAGACATTTCTTATTCCAGATGAGCTTTATGTGCTCAGTCTTTATTTGTCCGGGATATTTTTGATGTTCGATGTTCAGGAATTCTGATTGGTTACTCGACGTGGTGTTTGATGGAATCAGAAATATTGGTGTCGGTGCTCAGACGAGCTTTATTTACTCGAGATATTTATTATTCCAGATGAGCTTTATGTGCTCAGTCTTTATATGCTCGGGATATATCTGGAATTTGGAGGAGCTTTATTTGCTCAGGGAGTTTGTATTTTATTAGATCTCACCTGTCAGTATTTGAAGTCAACACAGTACTTAGTCGGCCCAGTCATCTTAGGATTAGTTTTATATTTCACGGCTTGGAATCAGCTCGGGGGACGTACAAAGTCTGCAAAGCTGAACTCAGCTTATTATGATTCTAGTAGATTTTTCTCACAGTCTGGGTTTCTCGGGGATTTCTGCCTACCTACTAGTGGATATCACCTATGATTTATTTAGCACTGTGCTTTTATTGGATGTATTCAACTCTCCAAATTCACAAGTTTCGAAAAACACATTGAAACGACAACTGTGATTTTACCCGATCTATATAAACTAAGATCTCGACTTTGCTCATCTTGCTTTACTTCAGGGGGTGGTGTGATGTGGTAGGAAAATTATACCACATCAGGTAAAATAATTGCCGAACAAGACGAAAGTGCCCGAACAAGGGGCCTTTTTTATGCAAAAGAAACTCTGAATGGAGCATTATTTTGTCTGTTCGGTCATCTCTTTTTATTTTTTCAGATATCATTGTGTAATAATTTTTCACTTATATATTGTGTCATAAGTCCTGTAGCAAATTTCGATGGTGATTAGTACAAATTATACTGGACTAGGTCCCGTGATTTTCCTTCAATTCGAGGGTTTCAACGTAAAAAATTGTGATGTGGTAGAGAAATTATGCCACATCGGGTAAAATAATTGCCGAACAAGACGAAAGTGCCCGAACAGAAAAATACCCGAAGATGATGATACTACGCTCGGTCCACATGGTCAAACAGTGACATAAATACCCGGTTATAGCGGCTAGTCAAACGGTTTTTTCGGACATGTTTTGAATAGAATATGCCATAAACTACAATAGTGGGGCAATTAGTGGGAGGAGTTAGTGGAGGAGTTAATGGCTTAATTAAGGGGCTAAATTCTTGTATTAAATTGGGGGGGAAACCGAACAAGAGGGGTCTTTTTAGGCTCTCTATTTTAAAAAAAGCACTCGGGCATTATTTTGGAGGTCATCGGCTATGGAGGATAATGCTTATTTTTGCGACATTCTTGTATACAAACATTGTAAAAAATATCGTTCATAGTGGAATTTTATATTTGACTAAGTGACGTGGTTATTTTTTCAATTCGAAAGTTTTCCATGTAAAAAATTGTGGTATATCCTATTTTATTTTCTATTGAACGATGTTTTTTACAATGTTTACATACAAGAATCACCATTTTTAAATTCCCGAACCATGAAAAAACGCAGACATCTAAAGAATTTTAGGGTTCATTTGAATTTTTTTTTCAGCCTACCAACTTTTAACGTTTTATAATAAAAACAATTATTATATATAGAGTCCACTCAATCCTTCTCTTCATAAAATTCTAACTCCACAAGCAACAATACCACCTTCATCGTAGGTCCCTCTTCCTATTCAAGATGACATAATAAAATACACTTGTATATATTAGCTACGATTATAATTTGGGGGGCGAATTTTTTTTAAAAAAAATTATTGTTATTCAAATTCAAATGTGTTTTTAGACTTTGTAATATATAGTGAATGATTTATTGTTTTAGTATTTCTGGGTTATGTTTTCATTATATGTATTTATTTTTTTTCTCGAAAATTGTAATATAAACAGTTGTAATGAATAAAATATTTGTTTTGTGTCTCTCGTGAATAAATCAACTTCACATTTGAGTTGAATCAAATTACAAACAATTGCTTACAAAATATTTTCTTGATATATTTTAGGAGAACCAATCTCTCTCGAACCTTAAAATCTTGCCGTGTATTCAGTTTAGTTGCTATCAAAACATTTGAAATTATGTATTGAGTGAAGGGACCTACTTGTGTGTTTACATATAAATTGGTCTAGTAAAAAACTTGAGGGACCAAAAGAATTGGGAAAATTATAAAAATATTTATGTGAGTTGATTAAGTTAAAATTTAAGCTTAAGTTTTAATATATTCGTCGAGAACTCATTAGCAAGTCTACTAAGTCATGTTACTCTTAGTGATTGTTGTGAATACATTAAAATTAAGTAAATTAATTTCCATATATAATTGCCTTTGTCAGTAAGAAATTGGATCCAAAGTTCTTTTGAATACTCAATTAACTATTCGAAATCCTTAGAAATTGTATTTCAATTATGGCGGATTTGGTTGCGGCAGTTTCCATTTCTACTTGTAATCGAGTCAAGTAAGGTTGCTTGTTTTGTTTGGAAATTGGTGCAAAACAGAGTTCATACTAATGTTAATTTAAGGAGGAGGAATGTTCTGAATGTGTAAAGTGGTGTAATTTGTGTTTTATACAATTGGGAATATGAGGATGCACAACATTTGTTTATTTCATGTCCTTTTGCGAGCTTTGTTTGGAAACAATGTTATGATTGGTTTGGGGTGACTTATGTGTGTCATAATCTCATTGATCAACACTTGGTTCAACACCAAGGGCTTGAACCCTCTGCTGAGTCAATGTGGTCTTTGGAATAGTTTGTGACACTGTATTGTTTGGAATATTTGGAAAGTGAGAAATAAAGCGATCTTTCAAGAATCAAATTAAAGAAAAACTTGTGGATGTGGTAAAGATTAGATTTTGGTCATGGTTGTCATCTTTTTTCTTGCATTGTTGTTACTCCTTGACAGACTGGTTGGTTAACCCTGCATTTGTATTTAGTTATCTTGCTTCTTTGTAATGTTGTATTTTTTGTTTCTTCCTTTTTGACGAGTATTTCTTATACTCTATAAATAAATTTTATCTTATAAAAAAAAATCGGGGAAATCGATAGATAAATAAATAAAATTCTACAAAAATATTTGACTTATTGAGGAGAGACTTATGTAGGAGAATAGAAAGATAATTTTTTTTTATTTATTCGTTATATCACATTAAATTGGGGGGACTTGGAAAACTAAATAAGAATAAGAATACTTAAGTACAAGTTACAAATTATAAAATTTAAACCAAACAAATTAAAAAATACAATATTCTCAAACATCTTCAACCTATGGAAATAATCATTCCAGCTTCATCCATGGGGATGATGATCAGTATCATCAACACTTGGGCATATCAGGAGGTGGTGGCAGCATTTTCGCATTTGGGCCTTCACCATTTTTTACAATAAATGCCATCCCCATTCCCCAGCTTACATGACGTTCAAAATGGCAGTGCATGAACCAAACTCCTGCAATGAATACATCATGAGTATTTGAGGATGAATAGTATATACAATATCGTGTATATATATGTGCATGTGTGTGTAAATGTGTGTGTGTGTCCGCTTCAAATATACCTGGATTATTTGCCTTGAATCGTATTGCTGTCCACCCGTTTCTTGGAACTGCAATAGTATCCAACAATGGAGGGTTCACAAGATTATAGTTCAAAGGATCCCTGCTTCTGTTAAAGTTCCCCAATCCCGATCCAACCACGTAAAAACTGTATCCATGTAAGTGCATCGGATGATCAATACCCGCGACTGTGTTTGTTCCTTGAAAAACAAGCTCCACAGTGGAACCATATTCAAGAACATTCACATCTGTTCCATTTTCAGGAATTTGCAAGAGTTGAGGCACGGACTGTTGGGTGTAATTGTACGGAAAAGGTGGATTATCAGGAAAGTCGGTCTCATAAATGCCATTGATACGCTTGTAATAAGCTTGAAGGATGTCAGTTTTCGGCAACAACAAGGTTATGTTATTCACACTTGCTAACAACCGGTCCCCACCTGGTCCAAGACATGAATCATTCGGGCAAGATCTTGTATTGATCGAAAGAGTAAAGAATAATATATCTGTGACATTTAAAGGGACATCGACAGGGTATTTTTTGTTAGCTAAACTTCTGAGCTGCTTCGTAAAATTAAAGGATGCAGATGTGTCGTTGAACTCGAAAAATGTTGGAAGCAACGGTGTCGATGGTGGTGTGTAATTTCCGGCGTATTCTATGATTCCGGTGGTGGTGGTATTGTCGTAATTTCCAGCGCTCGCATAAACTCGGGAGGCCATGTAATAGTGGCTAGGTTTTTGATTGGCATGTAGCAAGAAATCAACGGTTTGGCCAGGGGAGATTGCGATGTAATCGCTGTTTAATTGCTTTGTGTAGCTTGCATCCGATCCAACGACCGTGATATTATGGTTTGCGATTTTGAAGAACATGATGTTATTCATTGCAGCGTTTATCAGTCGTATTAAATATGTCTTGCCGTATTCCACTGTCATCTTGAAGGTATCTGCATTTACATTAAACAGTATAATTATTAGTTTCTTACATATATGGTCTAACAACAACGAAATACATAAAATTACACAGTTAGTCAGCCCCGATTTCATAAACTCAGGACCCATAAATAAAACATGACACAATGAGGGCAATGTATGAAATTAAAGAAGTCCATCGAATCTTTGTTAAAGTTTTTGTGATCAAAAGGATGTAGGATTAATCAACGTTGACAAACCTTGTCTTGAGCACGGGTATAGGTCGCCCGGCTGGCCGTTTATAAGAAAAGCATCAGATACATTCGGGTCGCCTCCGGTTCGTAGAAATTCATCCATAACTTGCTGCACATCACTTTTCCACCAGTCTCCTGTACGTATTCCACAACCTCAAGACGTTAAATGATCACTTTCAACCGAAAAAACACGAAAAAGATTTAAGACATTCTTTAATACGTACCTAGTAAAATGGGGACTTCGGCATGAGGCTTTGGGAATGGATAATTGTCTCTCTTCTTTGGTAATATTACGAGTGCACCGTATACAGTCGCACGTGACCACTCGCTGTGTGCGTGCCACCATAGAGTACCTTCCTCGTCAGAAAGCACGACGTTTTGCCGAAACCTTGTGCCAGGAATAATAGGACATTGAGTCACATACTCGGGGCCATCCGCCCAGGGATATCTTGGCATTTTCACCCCATGCCTGAGATAATTAAATCAACATATAATACAAGTTATTTATTTTCTGCATTACGAGTGTAATAAGTATGTATAAATAAAGAAAAAATAATTATACATGAAAAAATTTTAAAGTTTTTTTTCTTACCAGTGAATGGTTATATTGTGATTAACACGATTATATACGTCAACAATGACTAAATCTCCTTTTCTTGCAAAAATGGTTGGCCCTGGAAATTGTCCATTTATGGTCAATATGGTCTTGTTGGTGCAAAGCCTGGAGTATGATGTGTCTTGAAGCTGTACATTTCGAAGAGTTCGTTAGTTAATCAGCTTTCTGAAAGAAAAAAAACATACTTTCTTGATGTTAACGACTTTTTTACCTCGAATTTGTAACGGCGAACTGCAGCATCACCCTGTTGTATACTACAAAGAAGAACAATGACATTGAAATACAAGAGAAAGATCCTCATTTTCAAAAATAAAAAATAAAAAATAAAAAAATTGGAGTAAATGTATGTGTTTATTCGTGTAAATTCTTCAAGCAAATTACTAGTTTGTTCTTCAGGTTGGTGCTAATGATCTAGTATTTATAGAGATGGTTGGCTCATATAATCAACCACGGCTGTGAACTATTCATTTTTTTATTGCAAAAAATATATCGTTTGACCAAACATGAATGCATAAACAAAGTAAAGTGGGGCATATTACACTGTTTTGCCAGGATAATATAATAAGATTTGATGATATTATTATTATTATTAATATATGAAAGCGACTAACGACGAAAGCCATCGTTACTATTAGAAAGAAATAAACATGTGATATAAAAGAGAGGTAGCATATAATAAGAATAACAATGTAAGGCTTCCTACTGTTAGGAGACATGAATTATGTAATTTTGAATTTATATATAATATCAATTTTAGGAAGCTGTGATTTTTCATAAAAATTCAATTATCATAAAGCTCGCCATATTTTATTCTTCATTTTTAGTAGAAAGCTGTGATTTTTTTATAAAAAAGTTGTATAAAGGTTAGGTGAAGGTAATCGAGTATTGACTGAGATTTCAAAGGTTTGAAATTATTCAAAAACCATGATTCCAGCTCAAGCAGCCTCTTAATTCCGTGATGTATTAATTATAATTAAACTAATTGCAATTAATCCATTCACAGTTTGTAAAATATGTTGATTGCAAAACCTAAAACATAATTAATTGAAAGTATATAATTCTAAATAGAATTAGAAATAATTTCAAATATTTTCGAAATTGTTGTGGCTTGGTGAGAATTATAATTAATGCCACGTTATAAATGTGTCAAATCTTGATCATTATGTCTTGTCAAATGACCTCTAACAATGGGAAATTGTTGCATAACTATGGCTTATCAAACCATATTCAACTATGATTTATTTGGCTGATATTTTTGTAGATGTATTGATATATGGATCGGGGTCTACACCAGTCCGTGCAAGATTTTCGCTCTAACGATTGGTGCTTTTTAACTAATCAGGAACATGGTGAGCACCGTAGGAATTTGGACAAGGAACATCGTACTTAAAATATGGCATATAAAGCCAACAAGATAAATTTGGAAGGCAACACGGAATCTTCTAAGGTTGCTAAAGACTTTTATTACGCGGCGATGTCTCAAGTCATATACGCCGGTTTCAATACTAATTCATGCATAGAAAATGTTCAACTTGGTCCACTTTATCCATTACATTATATCATGCATTCAATATTCACTCAAAATAAATTTCGGCTGGAAAACGTAAAAATTTTCAGAAAAGTTGAAGTGGTTAGGTACAACTCCACCTTCATATTATAACTTCTATATTTAAAAAACAAAAAAAGCAAATCAAATTTCTACAATATTATATGTTAGGATCGAAGTTGTGTTTAGAATGAAATATTGTTTAGAAGATGTTGAATAAACACAAGCTCAAATTGTATTTTATTCGGGTTACAGCAGACTGTTAGAACTGCAGTAGAGTCTCAATTTAAGGTAAGGCAGTAGACAATTAATATATAGTGCGGGAGTTGTTTACCGAACTTGTGACTAACAAACTGAAGACAGAAACAAAAATAGCAGTAGAGTAAAGAACAGAAAGTAAAGAACAAATGGATTGTTTCTAGAAGTTCGAAGCACAAACGCTTCTACGTCTCCCCTTTTTTCCTTTGCAGGAATGATACACTAGAAGACTTTGGTTTACACTTTTCAGTATATAACTTAATTAGGCTAATATTACACAGATAGCCTAAACTCCTAGCCCGCACAGAATCACAAAGATTATAACTCGCTTCAGAACTAAGTCTGAGTATTACAATGAAATACTTGACACTCTCTCAAAAGATATAAAACTTGGTTTTATGCTGGAGTGTTCTTGAGCAGTTGACTTGAAAACTATTATCCTCAATATCACATTGAAAGATTGGTTATTGCTCTTGCAAAACTTCAGGATATTGCACTAAGTGCTTTGAAAGATTGAAATCTTTGTTTTGCTTGATCGCGAGTATGATAGAAATTCATAGAGGTTTCTTCAATCTTATGGTTGACGTATTTATAGACTAAAAAGTCTAACGGCAACTTGTCTTCAAATGAAAAGAATCGCTTAGAATCAGCTTCCTGGTTTACATCCAAATTCATTTTGTCTTCTTTCCAAATCCGTTAACAACAGCTAGTTTATTCTGACGAGATTGGTGGCGCTGATATGGTAATGCGGCGCTCAGTGTACTATTATCAGAATGAACTCTGTTATGCTTTTTGTCTTGATGCAATCTACGTCCGCTGACTCTTTTCAGTGGCTTAGTATGTTGTACTGAAGTCGGCTGATGCCTTCAAGTATAATCTTCTATTTAAGTCTTTATTTCAGCAGAGGCCCTTTAAGCATTATGATATTACTCGGTAGACTTCTACTCTTCTGATATCGTCAAGTAGACTTCTGGTCTTCTGATATCGTCAAGTAGATTTCTGATCTTCTGATATCGTCAATTAGGCTTCTAGTCTTCTGATATCATCAAGTAGACTTCTGATCTTCAGCTATTGTCCAGTAGACTCTTGTATGATCTTTGGCTTCTTGACACGGTAGAATCTTAAAGTAGTCGATAGACTCTTCAATCAGTACATTCTTTTTATCACCAAAACTTAGAATTATATTCCCGCATTATAAGGGTAAATTTAAAAATGGGTATCATAAAATAGAGATCTTTGTAATACTAGTCCTAAAATTTTAGTAATGATCAAATATAATCCCATGGAAAATATTTTTAATCAAAAATAGTACCAAAGTTTTGTTCCAGACTTCATTTTTAATTAAAAGTGATTTTAAGGCCATCTATTCAATTATGAGACTACTTTTATTAAATATAATTATGTAAGCCTAAAGTTGTTAAAAATATTTATTTGAGACTATTTTTTATTACAAATAATTTATATAATACTATATTTGAGTAGTACTAAAAATTTGGACTAGTATTGGAGAAAATATGTATTATATGGGATCATTTTTTTAAAATATACACTATGATAATATTGTTTTTGCACTTAACTACTATAATTGTTAATCTATAGTTTTATTCATACTTGAAGCCTGTTCTAATTATTTGCATGACTATCAGTTCGTATGCATATAAATTTTTTAATAGAAACTTTGTTCATGGTTGGTTGAGCTTTAATGCAACGTTATAAATGTGCCAACTCTTTATCATCATTGTCTTCTCAATTTTGGACAAGGAACATTGTACTTACGCTGCAATGTCTCAAGTCATAGTTTCACTATTAATTCATGCATATTTCATAGAAAATGTTCAGCTTTATCCATTACATTACATGCATTTTGCAATATTCACTCAAAATAACTTTCATCTGGAAAACGTACAAATAGTTCAGAAAAGTTGAGTTCATAATGTGAGGATTAAGTGCTTAGGTACAAATCCACCTTCATATTATAAAAAAATCAAATCAAATCATATGTATACATTATTATAAATATTTGTCTCAATAAGAATTCTCTTATAGACTGGGGATTTATACGAGATGAGAGGACTTTCGTCCAATGGTAACCATCTATTTCGTAACTTAAGAGTTTTCGCGTTTAAGTTTTCTCCCTCCTCCCAAAAAGTATTTTTTTATTTAAAGAAAAAAAAACAGGACTCGATGTTGGAATTTAAAAAGAGCCCAAATCGTTTTACGTGTTTTTACTTCAATTTCAATCCTAAAATAATGTAAAGTGAGTTGTAACTATCGTAACCAAATTAACATAAAGCATCTTCAATTTGTTTTAAGACTTTAAAAATAAATTATTTTCCAATCCAAATGATTAAATGAGTCTTCAATAATAATCAACGTTTAATGGTCATTTTCACACCAGAAACCAATGAATACAAAGCAAAAATAATGAAAACGGGAAAGGTTTTCCAGTCATGGTCAAAAACAACGCAATTGATATTTGTGGAAAACCGTTGGATTTGATTTTTCAGGTAATACGAAAGCTAGAGACAATATCATAGCCGTCATCTTTGTCCAATGCTTTTTTTCTTTTTTAGATTACCCAAAGTATTATTAATGGAGTATTATGGGTACTCAAAATGATAGAATGATTTTGAAACAAAAGTGCCAAAAGAGGCAAGCTCGCAAAAGATAACTCAAGCAAATTAACGGGAATTGAAACCAATCAGTAACATTGATTAAACCAAAGTCTGATTTATGTGTCACTTGCCTGTCCAAAGTTTCGAATTCTAATTCTATCAAAAATGTTGGCAGCTTCAGGTCTCTCGTTCTTAAAAACTATTGCTATTGATTATAAGATATATTTAAACCAACACCCTATGTATAAATACTAGCCAAAGTATGTCATTAAATCGTAACAATATTTAAAGAAAATGGCCTAATATTATATGGATGCTTTATATTTTTTTATTCGAATTCAAGCTCAAACTTGTGAAGCCAACTCAGTTATAATTTTATGATATCTGCCTGAAACATGATATCTGAGTTTGGGTTGAATTACGATTTAAACGTAAGCTCCATCAATAATTAGTTCTAGATTAATTATCAATTTAAATTAAATAAACGGTTAATTAATGTGTTAAACTTATAAGGTTCTTATTTTCATGGTAATTACAAAAAATGGTTCATAAAATAGAGATATAACAATTTGTTATAGTTGCTTTTAGGACTAATCAAATATAGTGCCAATAAATTAATTTTAATAAAATTAGTATCACATAAATATTTTTATCAAACATAGTTCAACAAAAAATATTTTTTAACTAAATGTCACAAGTTTTGACATGGAATACGTATGGAATTATTCCATGTGATCGAACTAATCAGAAGTGAAATATTTGTAAAATTTAAAATTATGGAATATTAATTTAAAATGTATATAATAAGAGAGTATTTTTCTTATATATAATAACAATGCCGGAAGTTTTCCTGAAAAAGATTTAAAATAAATTCTGGGAAATGAATGGAACCTTATTTCAATTTTTTATTACAATTACATATTGAATGAATGAATTTATTAAACAAAATAAAAATAAAAGAGTATTTTTAATTAAGGAACATTTTTTCGAGTCAAGCTCAAATGGGTATCTATAGAATTCAGCTAGGGTCGTGCATCAAGCAGCCCTCATATTACGTAATAGGTTTTGCGAATTTTGTGAGTGAAAAATAAACTCTGCACAGTGTGTTCATATTCTTTGGAGACGAGCTCTGTTACCTTATTCAAAATGGTATTTCAATTATAATTTTATACCTTAAAAAATAACCTTTAAGACGAACGAGGCGCATAATATTCAAGTAACAAGATAACATCAGGCAGTACTTCGGTAATGCACAGTAGACTGGAGGATACATACATGCCCCTCCAAATATTAAAGAGTAACTTCTCATCTTAGCACGGCTAACATTAAATTTGTGTTACCATCTGGAGCAAAATTTTCTATTTAAACATTAATTATTTAATCATTAATATTCAACCCGACACCCTTACGGAGGGTCCAATTATCATCCACAAGATGGCACACAATACTCCAACTAAAGAAAAACATATCAAACCACTTATAGATTTGCCCCAAATCCTTGAACTTGCAGAGGTGTTACCTGTCGCAACGTTCATGTTCCTGGTGTTTAGTCGTATCCTACTGAAACTAGACATTCGTTCGAAAGCTCTATTTACAAGAGCATTCTCAGAAGCCGAAGCAGGAGTCGTCGGTATGGACTCCACAAAAGCCCAGAGAGCAGACGAGAACCAGGAGTCAGTACTGTCATCCTGTTTGTTGTTTTGGTTTTCATTTGCTCCGGTGATAAAGTTTACAATATTTCCACGATTATGGTTTGAAATCTGATTTTGATGGATCAAACCTAAAAGTTTAAAACTTGATAAAATTAGCATACAGTTTGATACAAGTAGATAAGAAGAAAAGCTCTTCAAGGTGGGCTCAAACTCCCCCGTTTCCACTTGGGCACGAGAGTTTTTGAAATCTGGAAGATGACATGGTCTTTCCATACCATCCATCTGAGCAAGAGCTCGATGAGATTAGTAAATATAGATGGCAAACTTAGTGTAACTCGTAAAGTTGGAGTAATAAATCACATATACATATGCAGCTGCTCGAAACTGAACTTTGCAATAGTTTTGATACCTGATGTTGAGGAACGACTGAACATTTGATTTGCTTCTGTCACGGTAAAAGTATCGCATCTTTGCTCGTCTGTCCACTTGTAAGTCAGTGTTCCATTCTCAAGATTGTTCGAAAACAATCCTGCGACAGGGTCCATCACAACATTCTCATAATAATTCTCTTGTAGTTGTGGAATTTGACCAGATTCGCCATGCTCCATTTCATTAAAGAACAAGGCCGCATCTTGGTACTGGTCAATCTCGCCCAAACAATCAAATTCCTCAAACTGCGGATTCTCCATATTATCAACTGGTACAACAAGATTTTGCACAGTTGGTTCTGGACCAATTAGATCATTCATTTCAAGAAAATCCTCTTCAGTCAAAAAAGGCTCTTGCCCATTAAGACTTTGAGGAGTGGCCCCAGGTGCCTCATTTAGTAATTGTGTTATGTCAGACTGTGCAGGGTCAGAGCTAGCTTGTACTTGAGGTTGCTGGCTGCATGGTTGGAGAAATGAAAAGGCTGTATCTTTTGAAGGATGATCCACTGAGGAACTCTGATTTTCCACCTCACCAAGAAATTGATCCAGAGAAAATCCAAAATCAGCTGAATGAGGTGGCGCTACCACAGAATCATTTGCCACTTGATTCCAGATTTCCTCAAGCTCATCTAGTGGTGAACATGGTTGACAATTAACAGTTTCCGGAGGATCAACTAGAACGGTTTCATTAGCTCTCTTCATCGAGCTGTCCCCATCAATTCGGTAATGAAGATCAAGATCATCATCAACCCAGTCCTCTTCCCTGAAAGGTGCGCCATATTGCTCGCCATTTTTGGGACCAGGTCCACTTTTCTTGTACAACTTATATAGTGCATAATAATCCTGCACATTCTCGCATCTTCCCAGCTCCTCTTCGTCCATAGTATATTCATGCATCACCCAATCTGTTCGTTCTCCAATAGGTGCACGACCTCCATAGAAGACCAGAGTCTTCTTAATCCCCACAGAGCGAGATTTGTACATGATGACACGGTCTTTCCCTGTGGCTTTCCAATAACCATGCCTCGTCGCTCGGTTCGACCTTGCTCCATTTGGATATTTCCTATCTCTAGGACTAAAGAAAAACCATAGCCTGTCACCAGTTTTCAGCTTTGATAACCCTGTATATCAGATACATGAAATGTCAGTAAATCAAGCCATAAAAGTTGACGACTACATTAAAACTCCTAACACAAAATAAAGGCATGGAATTAAAATTCAACCCTCACAAACATCTACTCACACACATAAAAGAGTAGAAAAATTACTGAAACTGAGATTTCAGACTGAATTAAGCACCAATCATACTTCTGTGTATTTCCAAAAAGGAAGGTATAAGTCCAAAATCAAACCGGCTTCTCAGTCTAACAAAATACGTAGGATCAAGAACTTGAAACTAAGTTGGTAATTCAAAATTTGTTAGGGTAACATCACAAATTAATAAAATGAGTAAAAAAAACTCAACCCATAGTTCAGTGAGTTAACAATTAAGCTATCCAAATTTCATCTGAATTTCATATTTTTATAGGCAAAAATTTATTAATGGATCACATTCAAGAAAAACATATTGTTAAAACAAAAGTACAATTACAGCTATCTCCCAAATTCCTAATAATATAGAAATTTCAAAATATATATTCTCGAGTTCAACAGAAATCAGCACAACAAAAATCGCATTTTGACATGTCAACGAACTACACAGACTGCAAGGTAAAACCCCAATCGATTAAAATTATCATCAATTAATTAAGATAAAGCAACAAATGATCTACCCAATAATCATAAAAATCAAAAGGCCCTAAAGACAAATCAAAGTCAACGATTTTCAGCAATCGAGAAAAAGAATCATACCGGGCAACTCCTCGGGGTCCCACTTGTAAACATCGGTTTCTCTGATTACATCATCACGGTATCGTTTGCGGCAGATCTTCCCCTTGAGATAAAAAAGCACCAACTCTTCGTCGGTGGGGTGGAATCTGAATCCCGGAGGAAATATGTTCCCGCTGCCAAAACAATCCATATTCACTGTTATTTTTATATAAAAATTATACGAATAACCAAAAAATCGAAAGGGTATTTTATCAGTGTGGAAAGAAAACCTAGCAGTCGATGTTGGGGGAAAGGGCGAGAAATAGAGGTGGATTTGGGAAAACAGAATTCGACTACTTTCAAATACAAATAGTGGAGTTGAAATTTCTTGGAAATTTGGCTTTATCACGGAGAGTCGGGGGATTACTTTGGTGTGAGTGATGTCCACTGAGCTTGGAGTGGGCTGCTTGGACTGGGAAGGTGCCATGTGCCACTATTTGTTTGATATCTATAATTACTCAATTGTGTATCATCTACTTGGTGTACTTTTCGGACCGGTTCAGCTTGGATCGGAATCGGTTTTGAACTGGGTTTAGCCTGGATCAGAATTGGTTTTGAACCAGTCCAAAGCTAATAAGTTACCGGTCCACATAGCGCTGCAAAGAGGTGGAACCAACCAAGATGTTAGATGATATAGAACTTTGTACACATTGTCTAAGCCTAAAATCCTTGCTTTAAAAATATTTTCAAACAGGGAGCAGGAGGCACGATGGAAGCATAATCTGATGTTTAATTTTTAAATAAAGTCAAGACTTTATTAAATTTGGCCAAATAGATACTGATTATATATTCTTGATTGCAATTAATTAATAATTAGGATTGGAAAAGAAAAAAACAGATGGTATATTATTTATATTACATTATCAAAATTCAAACACTTATAATAAATAATGTTGATCTTTCTAAGTAGACAAACTAATATAGGGTTTTTTATTAAATTAATCGAAAAAAATAAAACATTTAACAAAATATCCGAATTTGAAAATCATTTTTAAAATGACTCAAAACGCCATCTCAGATGGCGCCTTCAACTGAAGGCGCCATCTGAGATGGCGTCTTCTGTAGCTGGTAAAAAAAATAATGGAAGGCGCCATCTTGGATGGCGCCTTCAGTATAAAAATAAATCGCCGCCCCCTCTTCTTCTTCCTCATTTCTCATCGGCTTTTCTCTGAAATTTCTCATTCTCATCTCAGATCTTTGCTTATTTTTGTGCAAAAATTAAAAAATCATCGGGATTTATCATTTCTGGAGCTTGCTTGTTCAACATTTTTGAATTTCAGGTAACATTACAAGTTTGAATTTAAATTTTTGAAAGTTGTAAAATTTGAAATATGTTGTTGGTTGTTTTTAAATTTTGTTGTTTGGTAGTTTTTATTGAAAAATTAGTTATAGTTTCGAGATAATGTCAAACCGTCGGATGATTTACAAATTTTAAGTTTTTGCCGTAATTTTGTACTCCGGCACGGCGGCGGCAGCGTCAGCGTCGGCGGCGGCGGCGGCGTCGGCGGCGGCGGCGTCAGCGTCGGCGTCGGCGGCGGCGGCAGCCGTGTTGTCACCGGTAGGGGCGGGTGGTGGTTGCCATGTTGATATTTTGTTATATTGATATTTATTGTGTAATATTTCAGGATGGATTTACAAAGAGGACCAGGACCGATTGACAGTCATCTGCTATCATTGCAGTCAGGTCATCGATCTGAAGCTGTTTGGGCAGGTGATATTGATTCTACACTTCGAGGCAGAAACCCTGATAAGTATTTTTGGGATCTTTGCCCCCTCGATACTCGTGTTGCGAGTTTGTTGGACAGTTTTGGTTTTTATGGTGTTTATAGGTCTGGTAGAATTACACTTGACTTTCACCTCATCACGGCTTTAGCTGAGAGATGGCGCCGTGAAACACATACTTTCCATCTTAGATTCGGAGAGGCGACCATCACACTGCAAGACATTGCAGTTATATGGGCATTGCCAGTAGATGATAATGTAGTATCCGGTATTGACTATGATAGGAGTATACCTGACTGGCAAGCATATTGCCATATGCTTTTGGGATTTGTACCGGATACTGCACACTTTAAAGGTGCAAAGTTATTTTTATCTGCAATAAACAATCATTTGGTGAATAATGCTCTTACTGAGCACAGTACGGAAGAAGATGTAGTCCGTTATACTAGGGGCTGTGTGTTATTGATGTTTGGTGGAATTTTGTTTCCTGATTCGTCCGGCAATACTGTAAAGTTATTATATTTACATATGATAGAGAATATTCATTTAGTTGGTAGTTATAGTTGGGGGAGTGCCGTATTGGCATATTTGTACCGTGAGTTATGCACTTCCTCGATGAGAGGCAAAAAAGTGATCGGTGGTGCATTACAGGTCGTACAGGTAAACTTTACATTAACACTTTTCAAATGTTTGAAATATTATTGTCGTCATAATAGCTGATATTATTCCTGATAATATTTTAGATTCGGGCATGGTCAAGATTACCTGGTTTAACTCCTCAACTGGGTGATGCTAGATTCGACACTGGCCCAATAATTATCAATGAGGATAATATCTTACCTGCTGCTCCATATGGTGCAAGGTAATAATGTTTTTATGTTTTGTGCTATTTTATATGTTTAAATATATTTATAGATTTTGTAAATGTGTTTTTTTCAGGTGGACATGCCATTTAAGGTTCACGAAAACAGGGAGGCATTCTGTACGTATCATTAGGGACATTCTTGATGAGCAGCCATCAACTCAAGTAAGCAGTATATTAGTTGTGTTTGTTATGAAAGTTAATAATGTTGTTTATATTATTTTAATCCAATTTTGTATTTGTAGTTTAATTGGCAGCCATACCCTGATGAGTGTACTGAGCATCTGAGCCACCAGTTATGGACATATGCCGGCCCATTAATTTGTTATGAAATTGTTGAGATGCACCGTCCTGATAGGGTTCTTCGTCAATTTGGAATGCTCCAAGACATCCCCACAGATCCACAATCAAGGGATGATAAATTGCATTCTGTTGATCGAAGAGGAAGTATGAACAAGGATTGGAGTGCACATCATATTGGATACGTGCAGAAATGGGAGATGGCAGGTGATTTATGTGTGGACAGACCACTATATTGTGCAGTAGTGGTTGGATATAGTGAGTGGTATGACCGAGTCACCCGCAGATATATTGGCCATCAAAGGCAATTTGTACAGACCGGATACCAACATGGTGACGGCCCAGCGTGGCATCATGTGGTAAGTAAATATATTCAAACTTTGTTTTGTAGAATATGTCATATGGATTTATAGATTGAACATGTAATTATTGTTATTCACTTTTCAGCTTGATCAGATGCAACAGTTAAGTGTTAGTTGCGACCGCTATCCTGCTGAGGGAGAATCTGTTAGCACGTATATGGAGTCGATGAGAGATCATCATAGGGCAATAGCGCAGGATGTGATGCAAGTGGCTCGTGAACGACGAGACAGAAACTTCCCACCAGACGAAGAAGTTCACGAGCCTGATGAAGAACCAGTACAGACTGATATCGCAGGGCCTTCTATGTATACACCTTTCTCGACAGATGAGGCAGGTCCATCTACGTATACACCTATACCGACAGATGGGGCAGGTCCATCTACATCTTTTACTGGTTATTATGTCCTGCAGCCGCAGATGTATGATCCTTCACCATTCACTCCGTATGCTCCGATGTACACACAGCAGGGTACATATGTGGGATATGAATTTCCACAATCATATACCACATCTGCGGGCCTCGATTTTGATGTATCACCTGTTGCATTTCCACAGTTCACACCATATCGACCACCTACTGATGTACCTGTGGATAGGAGGCAGAGAGTTAGCAGAGAGATCATTCCTCCTCCTTGTGGTACCGGAGGTCATTTACAGACGAGGCCTCGTGGTCGTGGTCGTGGTCGTGGTCGTGATCGTGGTCGTGAATATCATCTGGTTCTGACTGAATATCATTTCCCAATTCAGCGAAACTGTCTGCTAGTGGCTCAGGAGCAATAACATCAGCATCTATTGGATCGTCATCATGGTGTCTACCGGAGACAGTCGGTCGTTCTGCAACTACAGGCAAACAATCTACATTTTCTGGAATATAATCATAGTTTCTTTGTTCCGTTTCTATGTAAAGTTCCAAGCAACTAAGACCTTGTTCTGAATCCAATAGCCATGCTAAATTATAATCATTATCGATTGGCAAAATTGTCTGTCGTACCCCGGCAAAATCTCTAAACATATGTCTTACATGTATTTTCAGAAGAAACTGGTTGCCATCGATGCCCGTGATATTATATATTTCGGTCAACAACTGCATAAAATTAATTGTGCGAGATATTGTGGTAACTCTTATTGGACCACGATCATATCTAATGGTATCCAAATCCTGTAATATATTACCTCCACAATATAATAATATTTGAATCGACATATCTGAAAAATTTATAAAATATTACAAATAATTAATAAATTTATAAAATCCATATGATAAAAACAATAATATAACATTTTTACCTGAAAAATACTTCGAGAGTGGTTAATTGAGATTGGAGATTGAACAATTTTGACGATAAAAATAAGATAAGAAACTATGATGATATGTGATTTTCGCTTCGGTATGAAAAAATGAAGGGCTCGGGCGGGGTATTTATACCCGAGAAGGCGCCATCTTGGATGGCGCCTTCATAAAAAAAATTAATTTTTTATCCGAAGGCGCCATCCAAGATGGCGCCTTCAATTATTTTTTTTATCAGCTACAGAAGACGCCATCGCAGATGGCGCCTTCACCTGAAGGCGCCATCTGAGATGGCGTTTTGGGTCATTTTAAAAATGATTTTCAAATTCGGATATTTTGTTAAATCTTTTATTTTTTTCGATTAATTAATTAAATTAGCCAACTAATATACCATTCTGTCATTTAATAAAATTTATCATAAAACCTACTTAGCTCACTTTTACAATTTTTCTACGCTTCGAAAATATTTTTTTTATCCTCATCGGCATTTTGGAATTTCTAAAAGATAAATATACATTATTTTAAATTTTGATCATAATTTATTTTTCTAAAAATAATTAATTCTACTGAAAAATCTATGTATATATGATTGTGTGTTGGGGAACAACAATTGTCCTTATTGTGTGATCGATCGAAACATGTTGCTTGTGCTGCTATACAATTTAAAATATTTGAGTTGCACTGTTACCCATCAACTATAACTTCTAGTAAAGCAGTAAGCGATTTATTGTACAATTGGTATCAGAGACAATGTCACGTGTTCGATTCTCATTAGTTGCAAGAAGTGCGGTTATTGGGACGGAGGTTGTTGTGGTACAACAATTGCTCTTGCTGTGTGATCAATCGAAACATGGTGCTTGTGTTGTTGTACGGTTTAAAAGATTTGAGTTGTAGATTTACCATAAACTATAATTTTTTTATAAAGCGGTAAGCGCTTGATCCTACAGTGTACATAAATTACAAGCATGGATGTACTTTTCAGTAAATTTATTGAGGATGTAATTTAAACTCACACACAAATTATTTTATGAAAAATATAAATAAATTAAAGTAACTAAGATTCTGTGGAATCGTGTCAAATATCATTTAAGTGTCACCATATAATGTATTATGCAAATAGAATTTATGCAGTGGGGTGTAATAATTATCCTGGATGAGAGATCAATCGAAATATGATGTTTAACTGATGTATGTTTTAAAAGATTTGAGTTACATAATTACTACAAGATATAACTTTTGGTAAAACCAGAAATTATTTGATCCTACAATTTGTATCAAAATTAATGCCATGTGATCGATTTTTATGTGTTGCAATTAGTTCAGTTATAGTGAGGTTGTTAAAGATTCACAAGTAATGTGACACATATTTTTGAGTTGTATGTTTTTTAATTAAATATATAGAAATTAGTAATTTTAAATATATTAAATCTTTTGGTTAATTGGTCTAAAATCTCAAAACTCACTTACAACTTTGTGTTCAGTAATCATGTGAGAAAATATTATTTAAACCCTTAATTCAATTTTGTTGCTTGGATTCACTCCATGTGATCTTAAAATGACCAAAATATCCTAATTCCTTTTATAGAATCTCAATTTTTTTCTCATTTTTCTCTTTCTTCCCCTAGAAAACATCGTTTAACATTTTATCTTTATTCCATTAACAACATTCTTTCATATTTTGTATCTCAAATTGAAATAAAATTATAATTTTCAAATAGTAAACATTTGCAACTTCTAGTTGAAGCCTCAAAATTCTGATTTTTCGATTAGTTGCAGATGTGAAATTTATAAATGGGTTATTTTATTTCTCATTTGTCAATATAATTGAGAGCTTTATGTTTGTGAATATTTTTTGTTGATAGACATGATAGTTAAAAGATATACACAGTTCAAAAAAATCTGAAAGTTTGGATGATAATGGATGTGGTGGTCATCGTGAACGTGGATATGGTGGAGCCGTGGAGGTGGCGAGGACGGTGGATATGGTGGATACATTAGGGGTTGCAGTGACTCCATTGCATTATATTTCTAATTAATCCGGAGATAGAGTGTTTCGTTGGGTTATCGTTTTCGTTGGGATTGCATTGTGCTATAGTTTTTCTTAGGTAGATCATTGGTCTTGTTTAGTGTTGGGTGTGTAGTATAAATCAAAATGTTTACGAATTTCACTGGAACGAAGCAAATCAAAATATAATATCACAAATTAGCTTATTTAGTACCACATTTGCATATTAACTGTATCACAAATTAGCTTATGTAGTACCACGAAATAGATTATATAGTAACACATCTACATTTAATTGTATAATAAGTAAGCTTATGTAATATCATAAATTAACTTATGTAGTACCACAAAGTAGTTTATATAATACCAAAAATTAGGTTATATAGTACCACAAATCAGTATCTATAGTAACGCATATTAGTATATATATAGTATCACAAATTAACTTATATAGTACCACAATTTAGTATATATAGTACTACAAATTAGCATGTATAGTACTACAATATATAGTACCACAATTTAGCTCGTATAGTACCTGATCGCGATTTATTTAAACAATAAAGTGTAGTGTGATTATACGCAAGTGCACGATTGTCAAGTTTTAGTATATATAATTAAGATCAGGTTGTCGAACCCACATGAACTAACTGTAAGTACCAAATAAGACGCATTTAATTATATTTAACATACGAATTAAATAAATACTAAGCAACTAATTAATTACTAATCCAACCAAGTCAATAAAAGTAAACGAGAAAATTCCGCTAGAGAAGATTATCAAGACGTCGGTTCACCGATATAATAAAATATGACCCTTAATTGAATATCCATATATCTCTAAGGTGACGAGTTCTCCGAAGTTATCTAATATACTCTCTCGAGCTATATTAAACCTAATATCAAATTGCAGTAAGTCACTCTCGTGTACTTATTTAACAACTCAATATTGAATTAAGATACTTCTAGCTTTCGATTACTAGATATCTATGGCTATCACTAGTGATGTCAAACGAGCCGTGCGGTATTGTGCCGCCCGACACAGCCCGCAACAGAGACGGGTCGTGCCTGACACGGCCAATCTTGTTTTTGCTAGGCCCGGCACGGCCCAAATCAAATTTTTTTCGTTTTTTTTGTTTAATTTTAATGATTTAAATATAATAATAGTGTAATAAACTATAGATTGACACATTATACTTGCAAAATAAAATTTTATTGACTACGAATTGAAAAACTACAAATTACATTGAACAAACAAAATCAGAAATTACAAAAGAGTTTAAAAAAATATTCTAGTTTTCTTCATTTTCATCCGAAGAAATATCATGTTCTCCCAAACCTTGTAAGCAGCTATCAGCATACAACCAATCCTTTAAAAGAATACACATCTCCACAGTGTTTGGTTTCATTCTACTTATTTTTTCATCAATGACTCTTCCACCTGCACTAAAACAAGACTCCGATGGAACTGTGGATATTAGAGGAGTTAGTAGATTACGTGCCATGATGGAAAGTACTGGCTAAAGTCTAACATTGTCTTTCCACCATGCCAAAACATCAAAAGTTTCTAATTCTTGTTCACTGAAAATTATGACTTGGTTTAGATATAACTGAAACTCAGTAAATGAAGATATATTAGAACTAAAACTAGAAGAAGCGAAAGTAGTGTCTTGTCTTCTTCTTAACATTGTCTACACAGAACCCTTACTTCTACTAACACCACTATTACAACTTTCTCTTACTGTAATTGATCTAGAATTATGTAACGAATCATATAAAACACAACTATCAATTCCAAAATAAACAGAGGCATCTCTAGCATGGACGTCATGCATCCCAAGATGCATATCGTTTGCAAGAATACAACAATTGGTCTCTCAATCAAATGAATAAGTGTATTTGAATAGAAATAACATAAAGTGAAGATATATCTCATAAAAACCTTCTCAATATGGTGAAAAACAATGACAAGATTTCATATCTTCTAATTCACCTCACATTGACCTAAATCATGACAAAATCAGCCAGAAAACAAGGATATAATCATAATTCACTCAGATCTTTTTGTGCCCAAAAACCAAATTCCACTGTCAAATACATTCTCCAATATGGCACCATCCTAATCCAGAATAAGCTCAATCTAAAACAATGTAGAAAGAATCGAACACATTCCACGACAACTTGCTATATTAACCAAAAAACACATTAATTCAAACTAACTTAAAGTCTCATACAATGCAAGACAATAAAAAAATTTTAAAGCCGGCCTCACCGATTTTAAGTCGGAGACCTTCAACCATCGGCCCGATCGCCAGACTCAAGTGCAACCCATGTTCAACATAGTTGTAGATAAAATATATAATAAAATAATTATTTGAAGAGTTGCATTCACACCTGCCCGTAATACTGACCGATTTAGTGTGCGTATAATTTTCGTTCGAAATCGACTCACGAACTTACTCAGATTTTGATTGCAAGTTTATTGTTTCACAATGAGACATGTTAGCGAAGTAAGCGTGTAAAGAAATATGAGGAAAATAAAGAATTTGCTTCAAATCAATGAAGAAATAGTTGAGAAGAATACGTTAAAAAGAGGAGGAATGAAGATGGAGAGTACGAAGAAAATTGGTTAAAACAAATTTTACGTAAAATTGATGATGAATGAAGTGGGAAGCAAATGGATAGATGAGAAGGGTAATATATAGCAAGATATTGACATACTCATACATTAAAATTTAATTTTTCCGAAGGATTGATAATTTGAAAAATATTAACATCTTTTTAATTTAAAAATAGAAAGGTATGTTTGTTCGTAGATTTGAAAAAAATTATAATAGTTTGATAATAAGCATTACTATTTTTTTTTATAGTTAGAATCATTAATATTTTACAGCTAAATTTTTTTATGAATTTTATCCAAACCGATGGATTCGTTGGAATGTTAAAAAGTCAAAAGAGAAGTTCGGATAGAGATCTAAATTGGCGCTCCTTTCTCCATTCTCTTTCCCTTTTTCACAATTCTCACAATTTTTTTTTCTTTCGAAAAACATTATTAGGGAAAAAGTAAATAAGGAAACTCGCCTTAATCAAGAAAATGTCCATGCGTAGGCGAACATTGCTCAAGGTCATCGTCCTCGGAGACAGCGGGTATTTTTACCTTATTTATTTGATGTCATTTTTGATGTTTTTTTTTTATAGTCTGTTGTTTAGGATTGTATAATTTTGTTTATCTTGTTCAGGGTAGGCAAAACCTCGTTGATGAACCAGTATCCTTGTGTGTTTTGTTTCGTTTACTCTCTGATCTGGATAATGTTGTCTTTTATTTGTTTATTTGCATTTTTTGTACGTAACTTCTGCTTACAAAATTCGAAGTTGGATGATTTCGATTTTTAACGTATTTATACTTTTGCTGTGCGTGTCGTTGTTGTATCATGAGAATTCTTTGACTGATTATAATAGATACGTGCATAAGAAATTCAGTCAGCAGTACAAAGCGACAATCGGGGCTGATTTTGTCACTAAGGAACTTCAAATAGACGATCGACTCGTCACTCTGCAAGTGGGTTCATAACAATGTCTAGATATTGTGTTTGAAAGTTTATCCTGAAAATTTTAAATGTCGCAATTATGTTTACCTTCGAGGAATATAAGTGAATTTTGGGTCGGCAGATTTGGGACACTGCTGGCCAGGAGAGATTTCAAAGTCTTGGAGTTGCATTTTATAGAGGGGCTGATTGTTGTGTTCTTGTGTATGATGTGAACGTGATACGGTCATTTGATACACTGGACAATTGGCATGAAGAATTTCTTAAGCAGGTTGGTGGTTTTTTTTGTCTTACCTTTATATCTGGTTAGTTTCTAATATTGTATTTTCTTTCTTTGTTTGAAAGATTAACGTTGTAGTTCTTTAATGTGATGTTTTCTTTAATTATTAAAAGCTTTATCTGAAACAATACATAACAAAAGATTATTTCATTCTAAGTAGGTTGTGACAGTTTCTGAGAAAAAAATATTTAAAATGATAAAGCATTAAATTTGCATACTCAACTTGTTTGAAAATTTTAAATTACAAAATTATTGATATACATTTCGTATGCTAAAAAGTTGAATGAAATTTTTATCAGTCAAGGGTATGTTACACTATAAGTATAACCCATGCACCTATGTATCTCATTGATTTTGAATTGTGATGTCATGAATTGAGAAAAATAGATATTAATTTGTAGTGAATCAATAGAGTTGGGTTTATGGTGCAGGCTAATCCAGCTAACCCAAGGACATTTCCATTTGTGTTACTCGGAAACAAGATTGATATAGATGGTGGTAATAGCAGAGTGGTAAGTTGGGAAATTTTGGAGATTGACTCCCCCTCAAATTGTTTTTTTTTTATAAATAACATCTTATGTTTATATTTTTAGCTTTAAGAAGGTAAAAAAATTTGTTTAAAGGTTAGATCTCAAACTATCCCTAAGTTGGTTCAGTTGTTGTGCTTCGAAAGTTCCATTCTTACTGTTTCTTGGCTCTAATTTTGTCAAATACAGGTTTCAGAAAAGAAAGTCAAGGAATGGTGTGCATCAAAAGGGAACATACCTTACTTTGAGACATCAGCTAAAGAGGATTACAATGTTGATCCTGCATTCTCAAGTATTGCAAAAACTGCGCTAGCGATTGAGAATGATCAGGACATGTGAGTGAAACTTAGATGCTCTAATTGTCATCACATTTGGATGCTGAATCACCTCGCTATTATTTTCTACATGTGTTGATACATGCATACACAAAAACACGCTGGCAATTGCAAATGATCCAGTTGCATTTTATCCTTATCGAAACCGATGCAACAATATGACCCTGGATTAATTGATTAGCATTGACCGAAATGTCTCACAAAAATCTAATTCATTTTTAGTTTTGTTCCATTGGTCTGAAATTACTCATTTTTATAACATTCTTTACTGCCTAAAGAAATGAGACCCTTTGTCCATCAGTAAAAAAATCTAAGTGTTTATGAAATGCATGGTAGTGCGTGGTATTTGTGTCGCTGTTTTGTTTTTGGTGGCAATAGAATGGTTTCATCTATGTACTTTTATCTTTGTATGCTGATAAATTTTAAATGGTAGTCTGATGTATAATTTTCACGGAATCTTAATAAATCCATTTTGGATCTAGATCCAAACCATTTAAAGTGAGATCCTGCTTCCAACACCAAATTCGATCCGACCTGATTTGGATTGTCTCACCAAATTTTTGTAGACATAGCTTGCCTTACATGCATGACAGCTATTTATTATGAGCCATAGGAGCACAAGCGGCTTTTTTCTATGGTTGATGTCATGATAATAACATTGTATTGTTAAAATGAGTGGCAAACTCAGCTAACAAAATATGGTACGTTCCCTATGGTGATTATTTTCCTGGTGAAATTGGCAAATGATGATACATTGAAAGGTCCATCTAATACTGACAAAAAGAATACCAAATCTTTGTTCCTCTCCTGTTTCAATTGAGCTTTGGGCAAGCCTCATTACTGTTGAGCCATTGTTCAAGAATTTTACTTAACTACCGTTGAAGCTTTGCAGAATTTCAATCTCAGATGAAAAAGTTGTAGGGTTTTAAGATGTGGAAAATTTTATATTTCATAGATGCGTATATGGGTTTCGAGATTTGTGGAATTTGTTTAGATAGAGATGTGCGTGCTCTCATGGACATATGAGTTTATGGATTTGCTGGCAGCTCCTAGGGATATTTGTGCACGAGAACCGGCCCTAAGTATTGTGAAAATATCGGGTTTGAACCTGTTATTACATAGGCTAATTTTGAATAAGAACTACCAGATGTATTCCTATACTTTACTTGAGATTTATTTAACCTTCCCATCTCCCTGGCTCTCTGAATAATTTGTTGCCCTCCTACACTTATTTAATTTCTGTTACTTCTACATCCTATTTTAAGTTTATTCTAAGCAATTTTTCTTCCTTTTGGCCTTTTAAATTTGCTACACACAGATACTTCCAGGGCATAACAGAGGTTGTTTCTGAAACAGAGCAACATGGTGGTTGTGCATGCTGATGCAGATTTACCACTTGATGAACTCATCTATAATTTTGTCCTTGTGTAAGTCTTCTCTTTGAGGCTGATACTTCATAGCTATCCTTTGTATTCGAGATATGCATTTCTCTGAGGTTTGAGACGACCCTTTTCATTGGAACCGTTAACTATGCATATTTTATCCGTTTCAAACTGATTGTAATCTTGTTTTTACACTGGTATTCTTTCAAGGTTTGAGTTTCCTTGTCCGTAAATGTGTGGAGGAGTTGAGATTTCACTTCTGAAGTGACATTTAAACTGAGCTTTTGTTTGTATGCCATGATTTTATTATCTTCTAAATGTTTGTTTTGATGTGATCTCAAAATATATTCAACTTTGTTGAGGTCGTTATTTTGCATGATTTGCTGTAGGTTTGTTGAGTGCTTCTGCATTTGCTTGGAATTTTTCAGATTTATTGGACATTGCATAGAGATGCGAGCAATTTGAATCTGCTCAATACCTTCTTGAATTGGTTGGAGATGTATTTGAAATATTCTAACCCAAATTAAACTTGAATATGTTTAAATTATTTACAATACTATTTTATTTTATTTCTCATATATTTAATTATATATTGTCATAGCTTGACTTTGAGTTGGAGCTTAACATTTATACAAATTTGCTTGTTGGATATAACGTTAATTCTTGGGCCAAAAGTGGTTAATGTCCTCTTTCATATCAATATATTTATATAAAATATCCGATAGTTTTGTATGATATGATGTAGAAACGCTAAAATTATTGCTTTTACAACTTAAATTTTATGTCTATAAAAAATGTGTAATGAAAATTTTCCAATTGTTAAGCTATGAAATATGGTACCCGTTTCTCACAGCCCAAGAGGCAAGAAGTATTTGCCCATTAAATACTTAAAACTAATCAAGTCTGCCTTTCTTTTTTGGGAAAATTGCGGGCCGGTACCCTTTCCTGAAACTTAATTCATCATAGTCTAGTTAAAAAACCTTAGTTCACTTAGGTTCATTCTTGGTTGAAATGACTATAAAACCCCCATGTGGTCCATGTGATCCAAGTGATTCACATGGTCCAACCAACTCTTAATAAAATTGCATTCTTAACCCTAAGAAAATGTTTAAAGAACAAATAAGCATCTATATACTATTTATCATCTTCTTTATCCTATTATTCATTAAACAATAGCATTTATGAACATGAGATCCTTCAGTTTCTGTCATCTCGGGTGAACCCAAGAGCATACTTCTGCAAAGGACTCACAGTTCATATAACGTTCTTCTAATTATAATTCACAACCCGATTTGAAGATCATGTTAAAAATAAATAAAAGGCCCAACATGCTTCCGTATTACAATGAAATTTTAACAAACTAAAATATACCATTTTGACCATAACGGCACCGGGTGAGGTGGGTCGCAACGCCACCAGTCGAAAACTTACTGCCTCCAGACTGTTTTACGAATGGCTCCTCACCATTAAACCTCAGCTCACGGGCGAGGCTAGTCTGCCAGTTATCCGACTCCTTCAGAAACCGCACAGCACAGCCCATAATTCGTTTTCTGCCTTATGGCGTAAGGTATACTTAACATATAAAAAAGATTTAAAGAAATCTGGGAGATAGCTGGGCAACAACCTTATTTTTATTCTGGAATACTTATAATATATATTACATTAAAACGTCTCCTTTTGGGAGGAGACGGGCTTGTTTAGCCTCTCATATAGATGAGGCTTGACTCAAGAACACATAAACTTTAAACAAACAGAACAATATTACAGACAAACACTTATGAAATGAAAGAAAGAAAATAAATATTACCAAGCTAAGAAAGCTGAAGATTACAAAGCTTGGAGACTAAAATATTTATTTTCAGAAAACTATGGAGAATTTTCGATGTCCTTAGCTTCCTGAATGCCTTGGTATTTATAGAAGTCTGGAGGTGGATGTGAAATCCGGACTTCAATTCTTGTTTATAATCAGACGTCATTGCATGCGTCTTCTCTCTTGTTTGGTATCTTGTGGTCCCTTCGACTTTCGGCCGAAGAGTGGTCCTACCATTTTGTTTTTCTTTTGCAGATGGTAGTGGTCCTCGTCAGAGTCACATGGCTCTTTGTCTCCTCGTGGTCCCTAAAATTTGGCTTTTGCAGTCCGTGTGGGAATCTTCCACGTTTGCCCGGTCCTGCTTTGTCATCTTTCTTCTGGTCATGGAACCCTTTCCCGAATAGTGGCTCTTTCTGCTCTGGGCAGCTCGGGCAGATATAGTCCTGCCATCTTCCTACATGAGCCATGTTGCAGAACTTCCGACTAGTTTCTTTGGTTGCCGGAATCTTGTTTTCCCATAATATTTGCCTCTTATTTTCAAAGATGTCCTCGGCAAGTTTTGTAGTATGGCTTGTCATGGAGTTAACCATGAATGATCCGTTCGCTGTTTTCTGGAAGATTTTGAACGGATACTTGACTTTGTCCATCTCAGTAAGACAGACCCATAATCTCCAAGCTCTTCTAGTAGTAATGTCATCTTCGATGAGCGGGGAAACTAATGTTGTTCCTTCAGGCGGTGGTTTTATTTGATCCATTGCCTTCCAGTTGGGTCTCTGTAACTTTACAAAATGAAAGCTAGGGTGAAGACATTTTCCTGTGATTTCTAGGGCTGCAGTTTTGAATTTCAGCTCCAGAACATCTCCTCGTCCAAGTGTATGATTATTTTGCCATGAGTCATACACTCCTTCATAGATCCAGTCCGGTAATTTTGCGATTTCCGAAAAACTTGGTGATGTGGTAAAGACTGAGGCTAGGCAGCCAAAATCAAACAACTCACGAACACTTTCTGGTTTGACACCAGGATGCATCCACATTCTTGGGTATTTTCCTGACCAGTCTGCTGTAATTTTTCCAGGAATTATACCCACTCCTGTACAAAGTTTCTCCCATGATCTTTGATATTCCTGCAAAGGGGAAGTTGGGGAAACAATATTCTCGTTAGTATTAGCTTTAGATTTGCCCGCCGATGGCCTAAGATTAATTTCTCCCTCTTTAACCCCTGAGATGCTGGGTTGGCTTGATTCTTCAGATATCCCAGATACCTTGGAATCAATTTTTCCTTCTGTATCTTCCCCGAAAGGATCGATACTAGGACCTGTAAGTAACCCCACGAGCATACAGCGCAGCGGAATAAAATTTTGGGATTACAAACCAGCGATCTATACATAGGGATTCATATCGGATTACAGAATAACAAGTGTCTTACCCTTGTAGCGTGTTTGAGGCCGAATCCACGGAGCTGCACCACGTCCTACGCCTTCTCCGAGTCAATAGCAAAACACGAATGGTTTTGCCTCAACGGTATCCACACGATCAAATCGATTGAAGGAATAGTTTAATAACAAGTTGCTAGACTTGTTCTTAAACCAATACACGAAACACACTTGATTCTTAATCAAAGGATGGCCCCTTATCACACTTTGAACCACACGGCTACAAGAAGCCGAGAGCTCAAGAATGTTGGCGGCCGTGTGCCTCTATTTTGATGTAGGTTTTGAGTTATAAAAATTGTCTTACAATTAAACACCTTGCTATCATATTAAATATGATTAATTAAAGGCTTTCTTAAAGCTTCATGGGCTTAAGCCCATGATTTAATTAATCCTTATGATTATTAATTAAGACTCCTCTTAATTATTTAATTCATCTCATGAATTTAATTTCCCTTCTCGATTTAATCTTTTGTGCGACCCGATAGGATCTCGTAATGTTGGCAGTGACATAAAATCTCATTTTATGTCGCAAGCATCGAGCGGTATCTAGCAACACATCGATGCTACCCAAATTACGAGAATGTCAATGACTCGACATAACCTTTATAACTTGTGATAATATTAATCATGTAACTTAATCCCTTTGTCCTTTGTGTTTAGATTGAACACGAGTCATGGAATAGTCATACTCGTATATTCAATCTCTATTTCTTGATCCCCAAGTAGAACTAGAATAAACGAATAAGCTCGATATCTCATATCAACTCATTCGAGCATGGCCATGCATTTTAGTTCTCACTTGATCAAGGGCCAAACACATCTCCTGTTATATAGGAGGGACAAATCCTATCTCGATCAGTCAACATCCCTCTACATAATTCGTAGTGTATCCAATAGTCGCCTTTATAGTATACCCTGTTACGGGTAACGTTTGACGATATCAAGATACATAACTCCTTATGTTGGGATCTCTGATGATCACAAGTCGTAAGGATTACATACATTATTATCACTATGAGAATTGCATATGACGATCATATAACTATCCATGTTGCATTCTCATGGTGGGTCTGTTCAGTACATCGTTCTCTAACATGTACCCATATGTTGATTTGATATCTCATATCAATGAACAATTCATCGATCAACATATACTAGTCTCTACGTATTATCATTATCCCTTTCATGATAATACTTGACTAGGAACATCTTTAAGAATAATACAATATTATTCTAAGGACATTAACATATATATTAATTCACAATGCACAGTTAAAAGAATAATATACAATAATGAATTGCCATTCATAAATCCATAAACATTGTATGTCTTAAACAACCATCTAATGACTTGTCTTAGGGCATATCCCAACAAATCTCCCACTTGCACTAAGACCACTCAGACATATACCTAATGCCTAGAGATCTAGTATGACGATCATGCTTCTGCTGTGACAGCGGCTTCGTCAATGGGTCAGATACATTATCATCTGTTGGTACTTTGCATATTTTAACATCTCCCCTTTCAACGATTTCTCGAATGAAATGGAAACGCCTAAGTATGTGCTTGGATCTTTGGTGAGATCTTGGTTCCTTAGCCAATGCGATCGCTCCATTGTTGTCACAATAGAGTTCTATCGGATCTTTAATGCTAGGCACCACTCCAAGTTCAGAAATGAACTTCCTCATCCAAACAGCTTCCTTTGCTGCATCCGAGGCAGCAATATACTCAGCTTCCGTTGTAGAATCGGCTACTGTTTCTTGCTTTGAACTCTTCCAGCTCACAGCACCTCCATTTAGGCAATACACATATCCAGATTGCGATCGAAAATCATCTTTGTCGGTTTGGAAGCTTGCATCAGTGTAACCCATTACATTGAGCTCTTCCTCACCTCCATAAATCAAGAATGTATCCTTAGTCCTTCTCAAGTACTTCAGGATGTTCTTGACAGCAATCCAGTGACCTTCACCTGGATCAACTTGATATCTGCTCGTCATGCTCAAAGCATACGATACATCGGGACGAGTACATATCATGGCATACATGATAGATCCAATAGCTGATGCGTATGGAATCTTACTCATGCGTTGTCTCTCATCTGGTGTTGAAGGACACTGTTCCTTCGAGAGATAAATACCATGTGTCATAGGCACGAATCCTTTCTTGGATTCTTGCATGCTAAACCTTTTAAGCACCTTGTCTATGTATGTACTTTGACTTAGACCAAGAAGCCTTCTCGATCTATCTCTATAGATCTTGATTCCTAACACATAGGTAGCTTCTCCTAAGTCTTTCATCGAAAAGCAGTTCCCTAGCCAAATCTTTACAGATTGCAAGGCAGGGATATCATTTCCAATAAGAAGTATGTCATCTACATACAACACTAGGAAAATGATTACGCTCCCACTGACCTTCTTGTAGACACAAGGTTCATCTTCATTTTTGATAAAACCAAACTCTTTGATTGCATCATCAAAACGAAGATTCCAACTCCGAGAAGCTTGCTTCAATCCATAAATGGATCGTTGTAGCTTGCATATCTTTCCAGCATCCTTTGGATCGACAAAACCCTCGGGCTGTGTCATGTACACATCCTCGAGCAGATTTCCATTAAGGAAAGCTGTTTTGACATCCATCTGCCAGATTTCATAATCATGAAATGCAGCTATTGCAAGTAAGATCCTTATGGATTTAACCATGGCCACTGGTGAAAAGGTTTCATCATAGTCAATACCATGAATTTGTTTGAATCCTTTTGCAACCAGCCGACCTTTATAGGTTTGTACATTACCATCCATATCGGTCTTTTTCTTGAAAATCCATTTGCACCCTATGGGTCGTACCCCTTCAGGTGGATCAACCAAAGTCCATACTTGGTTTGCATACATGGATTCCATCTCAGATTTCATGGCTTCTTGCCATTTCTCAGAATCATTGCCCATTATAGCTTGTTGATAAGATGACGGCTCATCCTCATCAATAAGTAGTAAGTCACCTTGTTGAGTCACAAGAAATCCATATCTCTCTGGCTCCCGGTGTACTCTTACAGACCTACGCTGGGCTTGTGTCTCTTGAGCAGGTGCTTCTTCCACAACAGTTTGTGGTGCCTGCTCTGTTTCCATCTCAATTTCAGGTTCAGTGTTTTCTTGTGGTTGAACTTCACTAAGTTCTATTTTTCTCCCACTGGTTTTTCTAGAAATAAATTCTCTTTCAAGAAATACACCAGTCCGAGCAACAACTATTTTGTTCTCGGTGGGATAATAGAAATAGTATCCTTTCGTTTCCTTAGGATACCCCACAAATAAACACTTATCAGATTTGGGTCCAAGTTTGTTAGTGGCGTGACGTCTAACGAAAGCCTCACAACCCCAAATCTTCATAAAAGACATACTAGGACGCTTCCCAGTCCATATCTCATATGGTGTCTTTTCCACTGATTTAGATGGAACACGGTTCAGTAAGAAAATCGCTGTTTCCAGAGCGTGTCCCCAAAATGATATCGGAAGATCTGCATGACTCATCATTGATCTAACCATGTCTAACAAGGTTCGATTTCTCCTCTCGGATACACCATTCCATTGTGGAGTATACGGAGGAGTGAGTTGTGGGACTATCCCACACTCCTTTAGATAGTCATGAAACTCTTGGCTTAAGTATTCTCCTCCTCGATCTGATCGAAGGATTTGATACTTTTGCCAAGTTGGTTTTGTACTTCATTCTTGAAATCTTTGAACTTTTCAAAGGTTTCATGTTTATGTTTCATTAGGTACACATACCCATATCTACTGAGGTCATCAGTAAATGTAACGAAGTATTGAAAACCACCTCTAGCTTGTGTACTTATTGGTCCACATACATCACTATGTATTAGTCCCAATAAAACATTTGCCCTTTCAACATGTCCCTTGAAAGGGGCTTTAGTCATCTTGCCCATTAAACAAGATTTGCATGTTTCATATGATTCAAAATCAAATGAATCTAATACTCCATCCTTATGAAGTTTAGATATGCGGTTCTCGTTTATGTGGCCCAAGCGACAGTGCCAGAGATAAGTCGGATTACAATCATTATTTTTAATCATTTTAGTATTTATGTTATAGATAGGTATATCAAGATTTAATACATAAAGACCATTCACCATTTGTGCATCAGCATTAAACATATCATTTAAATAAATAGAACAACAATTGTCCTTTATTATAAATGAAAAACCATACTTGTCCAAACAAGAAATAGATATAATGTTTTTAGTAATTGAAGGCACAAAATAACAGTGTTTTAAAATCAACGATAAACCAGAAGGTAAAGCTAAATGATAATCTCCTATAGCTAATGCAGCAACTCTTGCTCCATTTCCAACTCGGAGATCAACTTCACCTTTTGCCAATGCCCTACTCCTTTTGAGATCCTGCACATTTACACAAATGTGAGATCCACATCCAGTATCTAATACCCAAGATGAAGAAGTAGATAAATTGACTTCTATAACAAAAATACCTGAAGCGGAAGTCACACTTCCTTTCTTTAGATCCTCCAGATATACTTTGCAGTTCCTTTTCCAATGGCCGGTCTCACCGCAATGGAAACAGTTCCCTTCCTTTGCTATCCCTCCCTTTGGCTTTAGTGCAGAAGACTTTGGCTTAGATTTAGCAAAGACTTTCTTTGCTTTCTTGTTGCCTTTAGCTTTGGCCCTTCCTTTGCCTTTATTCACAATAAGGACATTTGTGGCCTTAGTCTTCTTAGTGTTTGCTTCATATGTTCTCAACATACCAAGCAACTGGGGCAGAGTCTTTTCCATATCAGTCATATTGTAATTTACTACAAATTGACTGAAGCTCTCCGGCAACGATTGCAAGATTACATCGGTGGCCAACTCTTGGTCCAATGGAAAACCTAGCTTGTCCAGATTCTCAATGTACCCAATCATCTTGAGCACATGAGTTCCAACTAAGCTTCCCTCTACCATCCTGCACTGGAATAACGCTTTAGAGACGTCATACCTCTCTTGTCTAGCTTGCTGTTGGTACAACTGCTTTAAGTGTTCGATCATATCGAATGCCTCCATTTCCTCATGTTGCTTCTGAAGCTCAGAGTTCATAGTGGCAAGCATGAGGCACCCAACATCAAGTGCGTCATTCTGATGCTTCTTGTAAGCATCTTTTTCAGCTCTTGTAGCTGTTAGGGGAGGTTCCTCAGCGAGCAAGGGTTCCTCTAGAACATATTGTTTCTTTTCTTGTTTGAGGACTATCCTCAAGTTCCTATGCCAGTCTAGGAAATTTGTCCCATTTAATTTGTCCTTCTCAAGGACCGATCGCAGTGATAAAGTGCTAGTAACGTTTGTAGTTGCCATGGATATCTACAATATAAATATGCAAAAATAAGTTTATGATTTAAATCATTTAACATGGTCTTATATTAAATGATACTCCCACTATTTTGTTTGAAAAATATCAACCCTCGAAACTTTTAGTGGGCCAAGATCCATATTTCACTTAATCTTGAATTAGCTTTGGCTAATCGCCCAAGACTCGGTTATTTAGGTAGACAACACTTTGTCAATTACATCACATATAATTCTTGGATAGTTGGACGAACAACACTTTGTTCAATTCATCAAATGAATTATAATCCAACCCATGCCTCTAGGTTCCCAATCCTATTGAGATAACCTAGTTAAGTCGTACCCAATTAAAGTATGACGGATATCACTTTTATCCTTTCGCGCCTTACTAAGATTGCCACGGTGCTTTGCTTTGGCAAACCCACACATGTACAATCGAAGTTATTGACGAGTACTTTTATTTGGAAGGCATCTAAAACTTAATATTTTAGAGGGATTTATTGATCTCATGATTAATTTGATAATTTAAAATATGTCCACTACATATAGTTGTATACATATCTACATATATGTGTAATACTATTATCAAACTAAAACATAAGATAAATCATGCATCAACATACATAATTAAAACGTGACATGGTTATAGCCCCTACTAATGAGTTTCTCAAGCCAATGAGAAACTCCTATGAGTCAACCTAAGGTAACTTCATAAGCACCTTCCTTTGGCTCCAATTTGTGAATGGCCTCCTCATCCCGGCACGATGCTCCATCTTCATTGATCACCATCAATAAAATAGACTACACTATTTTACAAGATATAGAATTCCTCGATTCACATTCGAGGGGAACATAGGGGAGGGATAACATTTAGAATGAAATAGAGAAAGGCACGACACGCAGGTCGTATTTATAAATTACAATCATTCACAAATCCTATCTAATAGGTCAAAGGGCTATAACCACGCACCATGCTCAAACAACACATAAAGCATGCATTAACATTTAATTAATTAAATTCTAAACAATTTAAATTTAATTCTAATTAAAACTGTAAAATAATTTTTGAAAAATTATCGTACGCTCGGGACATCACATGCCACGAACTAAAGCGACTAAAACACGAACCACCATGATTCGAACCAAAACCCACGGCTGGACCAATAGTGGGCCTAGGGTCGAAACCCTAGCCCATGGCCGAGCCATGGTCCATACGGCGGCTTGGGTGCGGCGCTGCTAGGGTTCCAAACCCTAGCCGCCTTGCACCATGTCGATTCTATCGAGCCATCTTGCACCTTCTCAATACTTTATCGAGCCAATAGAGTTCAAAACCCTAGATAGTGCGACGGCTTGACCCATGCTCGAGCCAGGGTCCGAACCCTAGCTCTTAGGCGGCGGCCGAGAGGCCAATTTGACTAGGGTTCAAAACCCTAGCCACTTTGTAGCGGCGGCCGAGCCATGGTGACTAGGGTTCGAAACCCTAGCACCTTGGTGGCCTCGGCCGTGAGCCTACACGAGCCATGTTTCGGTTTTTGATCACGAATTATCATATATTTCGATCCGTCAATTATATCATATATATTATCATACGATGATCTTCACAAAATCGATTTTTCCATATCATATATGAAAATACAGTTTTAAATAGCATGCAATATTAATTCTAACATGATTAAACTATTTAACCACATAAAATCCGATATGAGCCTTGTACACGGCTCTGATACCACTGTAAGTAACCCCACGAGCATACAGCGCAGCGGAATAAAATTTTGGGATTACAAACCAGCGATCTATACATAGGGATTCATATCGGATTACAGAATAACAAGTGTCTTACCCTTGTAGCGTGTTTGAGGCCGAATCCACGGAGCTGCACCACGTCCTACGCCTTCTCCGAGTCAATAGCAAAACACGAATGGTTTTGCCTCAACGGTATCCACACGATCAAATCGATTGAAGGAATAGTTTAATAACAAGTTGCTAGACTTGTTCTTAAACCAATACACGAAACACACTTGATTCTTAATCAAAGGATGGCCCCTTATCACACTTTGAACCACACGGCTACAAGAAGCCGAGAGCTCAAGAATGTTGGCGGCCGTGTGCCTCTATTTTGATGTAGGTTTTGAGTTATAAAAATTGTCTTACAATTAAACACCTTGCTATCATATTAAATATGATTAATTAAAGGCTTTCTTAAAGCTTCATGGGCTTAAGCCCATGATTTAATTAATCCTTATGATTATTAATTAAGACTCCTCTTAATTATTTAATTCATCTCATGAATTTAATTTCCCTTCTCGATTTAATCTTTTGTGCGACCCGATAGGATCTCGTAATGTTGGCAGTGACATAAAATCTCATTTTATGTCGCAAGCATCGAGCGGTATCTAGCAACACATCGATGCTACCCAAATTACGAGAATGTCAATGACTCGACATAACCTTTATAACTTGTGATAATATTAATCATGTAACTTAATCCCTTTGTCCTTTGTGTTTAGATTGAACACGAGTCATGGAATAGTCATACTCGTATATTCAATCTCTATTTCTTGATCCCCAAGTAGAACTAGAATAAACGAATAAGCTCGATATCTCATATCAACTCATTCGAGCATGGCCATGCATTTTAGTTCTCACTTGATCAAGGGCCAAACACATCTCCTGTTATATAGGAGGGACAAATCCTATCTCGATCAGTCAACATCCCTCTACATAATTCGTAGTGTATCCAATAGTCGCCTTTATAGTATACCCTGTTACGGGTAACGTTTGACGATATCAAGATACATAACTCCTTATGTTGGGATCTCTGATGATCACAAGTCGTAAGGATTACATACATTATTATCACTATGAGAATTGCATATGACGATCATATAACTATCCATGTTGCATTCTCATGGTGGGTCTGTTCAGTACATCGTTCTCTAACATGTACCCATATGTTGATTTGATATCTCATATCAATGAACAATTCATCGATCAACATATACTAGTCTCTACGTATTATCATTATCCCTTTCATGATAATACTTGACTAGGAACATCTTTAAGAATAATACAATATTATTCTAAGGACATTAACATATATATTAATTCACAATGCACAGTTAAAAGAATAATATACAATAATGAATTGCCATTCATAAATCCATAAACATTGTATGTCTTAAACAATCATCTAATGACTTGTCTTAGGGCATATCCCAACAAATCTCCCACTTGCACTAAGACCACTCAGACATATACCTAATGCCTAGAGATCTAGTATGACGATCATGCTTCTGCTGTGACAGCGGCTTCGTCAATGGGTCAGATACATTATCATCTGTTGGTACTTTGCATATTTTAACATCTCCCCTTTCAACGATTTCTCGAATGAAATGGAAACGCCTAAGTATGTGCTTGGATCTTTGGTGAGATCTTGGTTCCTTAGCCAATGCGATCGCTCCATTGTTGTCACAATAGAGTTCTATCGGATCTTTAATGCTAGGCACCACTCCAAGTTCAGAAATGAACTTCCTCATCCAAACAGCTTCCTTTGCTGCATCCGAGGCAGCAATATACTCAGCTTCCGTTGTAGAATCGGCTACTGTTTCTTGCTTTGAACTCTTCCAGCTCACAGCACCTCCATTTAGGCAATACACATATCCAGATTGCGATCGAAAATCATCTTTGTCGGTTTGGAAGCTTGCATCAGTGTAACCCATTACATTGAGCTCTTCCTCACCTCCATAAATCAAGAATGTATCCTTAGTCCTTCTCAAGTACTTCAGGATGTTCTTGACAGCAATCCAGTGACCTTCACCTGGATCAACTTGATATCTGCTCGTCATGCTCAAAGCATACGATACATCGGGACGAGTACATATCATGGCATACATGATAGATCCAATAGCTGATGCGTATGGAATCTTACTCATGCGTTGTCTCTCATCTGGTGTTGAAGGACACTGTTCCTTCGAGAGATAAATACCATGTGTCATAGGCACGAATCCTTTCTTGGATTCTTGCATGCTAAACCTTTTAAGCACCTTGTCTATGTATGTACTTTGACTTAGACCAAGAAGCCTTCTCGATCTATCTCTATAGATCTTGATTCCTAACACATAGGTAGCTTCTCCTAAGTCTTTCATCGAAAAGCAGTTCCCTAGCCAAATCTTTACAGATTGCAAGGCAGGGATATCATTTCCAATAAGAAGTATGTCATCTACATACAACACTAGGAAAATGATTACGCTCCCACTGACCTTCTTGTAGACACAAGGTTCATCTTCATTTTTGATAAAACCAAACTCTTTGATTGCATCATCAAAACGAAGATTCCAACTCCGAGAAGCTTGCTTCAATCCATAAATGGATCGTTGTAGCTTGCATATCTTTCCAGCATCCTTTGGATCGACAAAACCCTCGGGCTGTGTCATGTACACATCCTCGAGCAGATTTCCATTAAGGAAAGCTGTTTTGACATCCATCTGCCAGATTTCATAATCATGAAATGCAGCTATTGCAAGTAAGATCCTTATGGATTTAACCATGGCCACTGGTGAAAAGGTTTCATCATAGTCAATACCATGAATTTGTTTGAATCCTTTTGCAACCAGCCGACCTTTATAGGTTTGTACATTACCATCCATATCGGTCTTTTTCTTGAAAATCCATTTGCACCCTATGGGTCGTACCCCTTCAGGTGGATCAACCAAAGTCCATACTTGGTTTGCATACATGGATTCCATCTCAGATTTCATGGCTTCTTGCCATTTCTCAGAATCATTGCCCATTATAGCTTGTTGATAAGATGACGGCTCATCCTCATCAATAAGTAGTAAGTCACCTTGTTGAGTCACAAGAAATCCATATCTCTCTGGCTCCCGGTGTACTCTTACAGACCTACGCTGGGCTTGTGTCTCTTGAGCAGGTGCTTCTTCCACAACAGTTTGTGGTGCCTGCTCTGTTTCCATCTCAATTTCAGGTTCAGTGTTTTCTTGTGGTTGAACTTCACTAAGTTCTATTTTTCTCCCACTGGTTTTTCTAGAAATAAATTCTCTTTCAAGAAATACACCAGTCCGAGCAACAACTATTTTGTTCTCGGTGGGATAATAGAAATAGTATCCTTTCGTTTCCTTAGGATACCCCACAAATAAACACTTATCAGATTTGGGTCCAAGTTTGTTAGTGGCGTGACGTCTAACGAAAGCCTCACAACCCCAAATCTTCATAAAAGACATACTAGGACGCTTCCCAGTCCATATCTCATATGGTGTCTTTTCCACTGATTTAGATGGAACACGGTTCAGTAAGAAAATCGCTGTTTCTAGAGCGTGTCCCCAAAATGATATCGGAAGATCTGCATGACTCATCATTGATCTAACCATGTCTAACAAGGTTCGATTTCTCCTCTCGGATACACCATTCCATTGTGGAGTATACGGAGGAGTGAGTTGTGGGACTATCCCACACTCCTTTAGATAGTCATGAAACTCTTGGCTTAAGTATTCTCCTCCTCGATCTGATCGAAGGATTTTGATACTTTTGCCAAGTTGGTTTTGTACTTCATTCTTGAAATCTTTGAACTTTTCAAAGGTTTCATGTTTATGTTTCATTAGGTACACATACCCATATCTACTGAGGTCATCAGTAAATGTAACGAAGTATTGAAAACCACCTCTAGCTTGTGTACTTATTGGTCCACATACATCACTATGTATTAGTCCCAATAAAACATTTGCCCTTTCAACATGTCCCTTGAAAGGGGCTTTAGTCATCTTGCCCATTAAACAAGATTCGCATGTTTCATATGATTCAAAATCAAATGAATCTAATACTCCATCCTTATGAAGTTTAGATATGCGGTTCTCGTTTATGTGGCCCAAGCGACAGTGCCAGAGATAAGTCGGATTACAATCATTATTTTTAATCATTTTAGTATTTATGTTATAGATAGGTATATCAAGATTTAATACATAAAGACCATTCACCATTTGTGCATCAGCATTAAACATATCATTTAAATAAATAGAACAACAATTGTCCTTTATTATAAATGAAAAACCATACTTGTCCAAACAAGAAATAGATATAATGTTTTTAGTAATTGAAGGCACAAAATAACAGTCTTTTAAAATTTTGAAAATTGGACCTATTTGAATAGAAGTTTCTCCAATTTGGATTTTCTTGCAGTAAAGTTTTTAAAGTTTCCCAAAAGAGCACTTCCTTGAATTTTCCCTTCTTTTATTCCTTTTTTACTTGTTAATACTATCTATTCTTATTCCTATTTAATATTATATATATATATATATATATATATATATAAAATATATAATACATGGTTTCTAAACACAAAAAGACATGCGATAAGACCGTCGCAATAATTTAGTATATATGTGTAGACTCTGTAGAGTTTATATATTTTTCAAATGTTTTCCAATATTTGATACTTAGGAAATTATAAATTACATCTACATTTTGATTTATTTGGATAAATTTATATTAGATGAATTTCAAATTCACCATTTATTAATTTAGATAAATATAATAAATGGATTTGAAAATCCTATTATACTTTATGTTTTATTTAATAAGCCAAGAATTTTCAAACCTCAACAAAAATTAAATTCCCTATTTCTATTTTGAATGTCAAATTAAATTCGTTGTCCTAATTGATCGAAACTAGTAAATTTAAAATACAAAATATGATATATATTTCAAATTTTTTGAAATGTTTATAAAATGAATTAATTATTCATAATTAAATCTCAAATAATTATCAAACGAACTGTTTGACTTTGACCATACTGATTTCACATGAGGGCCGATTCGCTTTCACTCGGGTAAATAATATGCTAATTTTAATTGGGAAATTTGCGTTCGAATACCCTTACCAAACAATATTTGCACATTAATCTCAATGTTAAAAAAATCTACAGATAAATACATGGTGTAAAAATCTTTATTCATATAAGTCAACTTTCCAAACTTTTAGTTTTTGTATTCTCTCTCCACCTTTTTATATTATCTCTCATCCTTTTAGCATTCTTTCTTATACTTTTTGTATTCTCTATTCTCCTTTTTACATCATCTCTCTTCCTTTTGGCATTAATTTTTTTAATTAAAAAATATAATTTACGATTGACATGAAAATTTAAAAAATAACTAGTGCATGAAATTGTACTGGTGCATGAAATCATAACTGATGCATGAAATTGTATATTATAACTGATGCATGATATTATAATCGGTATGTGAAATTATAACTGTTGCATGATAATTATATCTGGTGCATGAATAATATACGTGGTGCATGAAATTATAACAGGTTCATGAAGTTATAACTGATGCATGAATTTATAACTGATGCATGTAATTATAACTGTTGGATCTAATTATAACAGGTGCATCATAATTATAATTGATGCATGCAATTATAACATGTGCATCATAATTCATAACTGGTGCATGAAAGCATAACTGGTGCTTGAAATTATACTGGTGCATGGGAACTATACCTGGTGCATGAAATTATAACTGGAGCATGAATTTATAATGGATGCATGTAATTGATGTAAAGGAAGAGAAAAATACAAAAATGAAGAGAGAAAATGCAAAACAGAAAGAGAGAGAATGAAAAAAGGAAATGAGAGAATTAAAAAAAAAAGAAGGATAGATAATGCAAAATGTAAGTGTACATTTGTCTTTTTGGTCTGAAGTGGACCTAAATGATTTAATATTTTTAACCTGGATTAAGTTGAACAATTTTCTCCTGACAACACCAACCTGAATTTTTTCCATTTTAACAAAGACAAAATTATACAAAATCCCACTTATTCGTGGCCCATAAAGAACGTTTTCTGCCCTTGGAAGCAGCCAGCAGGCCGAGTGTCCTTCATAGGACGACATTTCACTTTTTTTAAAAAACAGGGGGAATTGCAAGTAGGTGCTGTTATTACAAATAAATCTGGAAAAAAGCTTCTTACCAAAAATACACAAATGAGAAAATTATATTCACATAACTCCAATTTTTTAACTATTGGTTTGAAAATGTGTTTTTTAGTTACCAAAAGACCCTTCAGTTGAAAACATCATAACCCTAATTTCAGATATTTCTTTTCTTCCTCAGACTGTCGCCACACCTTAAATTATCTGCCAAAATTTTCCGGCGATTCTCAGATCATCATTTTCTTCATCATCTCGTCGCCACGACCTAAAAATTATTTGCTAAAATGTTCTGCACATGAAATATGTTTGAAAGCATCTAAATTGTTCGTAGCATTTGGAATCTCTTTGAATCGAAGAAGACCTCGGACTGCTATGCACATAAAATTTATGGATCTACTCTACACATTACATCGTGTGTGTGTATGTGAATTATAATTTGAATACCGATGTAAATTTATAGACAACGAAAGTTTGTTGGTATGATTTTTTTATATAAAAAAAAAAATCTCTCATTGCTTTGACTGATGCATATGGATGAAGAAGTAATGTATGCGTTGGAGTCTGTGCTTGTTTGCTCATTTCTAAAATTTACAGCCTGACAACAAGATATTGCAACGAAGAAAAAGTAATTGGTGAATGAAAATTACAAAAAAGTAATTTGTGCACGAAAATTATAAAATGTAACTGGTGCACGAAAATATAACATTGGTGCCCGAAAATCATAAAAAGTAACCGTTGCACGAAAATGATGAAAAGTAATGGTGCACGAAAATACATTAACTAGTGCACGAAAATATAACATTGCAAAAAAAAAACAGTTGGTGCACGAAATACAATAACTGGTGCACAAAATTAAATGATTTGTGCATCACTTACTTAATTGTATGGTTCGTGCATCACCCACTTGCGATTATGGTTCGTGCATCACATACTTTTTCTATGTTTCGTGCATCAGCTATTGATTTAATTTTCGTGCATCAGTTACTGATTTTCAATTTTCGTGCATCAATTACTGATTTTCAATTTTCGTGCATCAATTGCATTTATATGTTTGTGCATCAATTACTTTTATAAGTTCGTGCACCAGCTACTTTTTATAAGTTTCGTGCACCAGTTATTTTTTATATTTTTCATGCACCAGTTTATTTTTCTCGGGATCATCTTATTCGTTGCAATATTTTCGTGCACCAATTACTTTTAATAATTTTCGTGCACCAATTAATTTTTCTTTGGGTCATCTTCTTCGTTCCAAGTTTCAGGCTGTAAATTATAGAAATGAGCAAAGAAGCACGGACACCAATGAATCATAACTATAAAATCTCAAATGGCAGCAAATAATATATATATATATATATATATATATATATATATATATATATATATATATATATATACTAGTTAATTTGGCACCGATATATATCCAACAAAGCGTCCGACACAAGTTCAACAGACAGTTCCAGAGAATAAAAAGATGGTTCATACGCATTGAACATACATAATCGTATGTATATAAAATCAAATAGGTTGGAGTGAACATAAGTCTACCCCAAGAGTACACCATTGCAATAGTTGGCATATGATATCCTTGTAGGGCCCAATAGACTATCTAAACAAAAGTCATCTACGAAAGTGCAGTAGTAGATTACATTAATCATAATAAAAGTAATCTCAACGAGCTCAAAAAAACCAATCAAAAGTTGTTCGCAAGAGTTTTCAAAATGACGATGGCTAGAATTATAGTTTATATTTATTGTTGTAGTTGCATTGTTATTTTAGGATATTGCTCTTATTACTTGCTATGGCCTCAAGATTAATGAATCATCTTACTTTTATAATTATTTATATACTTTCTGACAAATAATGAATGTAAATGTGACGTCCCAAATTATTATCAAACAAGTAATATATAATTATCATAATTTAATTTTTCTAATTTTTTTGATATAATCTCCTTATACATGAAGGGAAAATTTGATGTCAAACACCATAACAAAGGTAATCGAGAACAATCACATATTAACAACGGGTCGTAGGTAAGCCAAAACTCAAAATGTATACAAACAAGCAAAACTGACGACCTATAATCTACTTAAAAATTCATCATGCCGAATATTTTATAAAAAAATATTATTAAAGTTTGCCACAACGAAAACTTATTTTTAACTCTTTTTTTTTAAATAAGTTCATATAAAAATTTATTATTAAAGTTTGACACGAGAAAAATCTATTTTGAACTATCTGTTTTTTTTTAATTCATACTTGACAAAATCAACAAGTTTTTTTCTAAAAAAAAAAGATAACATTTTAAATTTTAAAAATTGAGATAAGATGGATGCACTGTTGGGTCAAGGGTTTTGATATAATCTCCTTATATATTAAGGGAATATTTGATGCCAAACATCAGAACAAAGGTAAATAGGTAATACCCCATGTTAGCAATGTGTCGTAGGTAAGAAAAAAATCAAAATGTACATAAACAAGCAAAATCGACGATATGTGATCTACCAGAAATTCATCATACCGAATATTTTATAAAAAATACAAAATAAAAGAAAAAATAAAAGGAAAAAAAAATAAAAAAATTTTAAAATAAAAAAATAAAAAAAGTGACGTAATGGTTACTGTTCATAGGAACAGTAACCATTACGCCACATATATAATATGGGTAATATAGACACACACACATACCTGATTTGAAAAGAAATCTGGAAAGAAGTGATGGAATGGAAAATCGAAGAGATGAAGAGAAAAACCAACTGTAAAAAATCGTTATTGGCAAGAGAGATTTACGAGGAGATTTGAATCGCAGTCGTGAAAGGAAGAGCTCGAACGAAGTGCTGAAAGGAAAATATCGAATTTTTTTGAGATTGCTGTCTTTTCTTATTGAGGACACTTTTGTTATTTCAACCTAAAGTGGACCTATATGATTGCCATTTTTTTTCCAGAGTAGGATGAATAAAATTTCAGTATAAGGTACCGGCCTGAACCAATAATTGTTATATTCTTTCCTTTACCCTTCTATGAAATCCTGTGACGAAGAAGTACAACTACAATAGGTCAGTTGAAAACCCCAAATACTGAAACTCAGGCATTTGCTGTTTCAACCCCAACCCCGAAATGGCTTTCTCCACTCGCTTCCTCTCCAGATCTACTCGCCAGGTTTCTTTTCAATCTCTTTGTATTCTGAATTGATAGTTCGATTTATAAAATGAGCAAACGTTTCTTTAAATTATTACGTTTGCATTTGATTATTACTGTATTATAGATAAATGTGAATTGGATTGTTAAAGTTTGTTCCTTTTCCAGGTGTTTAGTGGACAAAGTATTATAGCACGATCGGAGTATGCTACTCCGGCTCGTGGCATTGCGAAAGGAGCTGGCTCTAATCCCCCAGCGTTAAAGGGTGATGGTGAGTTCTAGATTTGTTTTCTTTCCACTGGTGTTATTGTTGATGTTATGGTTGTTTCTTGGGGAATCGTTGAGTTTTCTTGTGAATAATTGCGTTCGAACTTTTGTCTATGACAGACAAAATGCTATCTAAATTTTCAGAATTTTTGTAGAAAAGAGGTTTAGGGAGTCAATTATGTTGCATCTTGAAGCCATCTGCTCAAAATTAGTTTCAGCAATTTTAACTTCCTCCTTCTTCTCTTAGTATCTCACATTATCTGTGATCTATGTTGTCTAATGTTGTGAACAACGAGGACAGGACTGCCCTTTGGTAGATTTGATAAATTTAAATTTGTTCAACAAACAAAAATATCTAAAATTCCACATATCACCGACGCATTCGAGTGCTTGAGACATCGCACAAGACTACAAGAGGATACCTCCGAGGGAGCATTAGAGTTGTCTTGATTCAATGGGAAATGTGCCATCATATTTCTAGACTAATAATATGAAAGGAATTGGGGCAAGATGGTTTGAACTGTGACAAAACACTTTTCTTAAAAAACCAGAGCAGGAATGAATTTGTCTCGAGCTAATTATTGATGTAAGTTATATAGTAAATATTGTCGTTTAGATGATGAAGAGTAATCAGTTTTTGTCAGTTAGATAATGTAATTGTTAGTTTTTGAAGTGGATGGCATATGGTGCCTGAATTAGGGCTTTGTGTGGTGATTTGTTTAGGCATGTTCAAGATTCTGATGCAGTGTTTTGATCTGTCTCTTTCATTTTATTTTACAGTGTCTAGGTTTCATTTCGTAGAATATTATCCTGCTTCTGATTTTTGTTTGCGAAACGATTTTTTATTCTTCTCCCTCTTGTTGTTACTCTTTTTTCTTATTCTTTTTTTGCATGTCACTGTCACTTTTTCCGCACATTTATGAGTGTTCATTGGCTTCGATAATTTTTCGTGCAATAGTAGTCCAGTTTGGTTCCGAAGGCTGGAAACATGTACAATTTCAGTTTATTTCACTCTTTTTTATAGTTTGGTAGAGCATTAAATGTGTGATATCAACCATACTTGGGAATTCACAGTACATTCATATAAATAAAACTTAAAGAAGTACTTGGATCAATCACGTGGGTGGAAGGGAAAGAAACAGCAGAGATCAGCATGGAGAGAATTTGGATGTTCTGAATGAAGATTTTTAATGGAAAAATGAGTTAGTTATCAGTGTTGCTGATACAGCGTGGTTCAATCAAGAATATGTTAAGCAGATTTTTCTCTTGCTTTGGTTTAGTTTTATCTGAGGGTATATTTTGTTATTGGTCTCCAGGCATCATTTCTTAACTCAATTGTTACTTCAATAGCAGTATAGATGTATGTTGCCTTGTGTTTCTACAAAACTTTGCTTTGTTGGTTGATCCTGGTAGGTTCTCAATTTTGTTTCATTTTAATTGTTGTCTGGGACGATTTGTTCTTCCCTATGTATATTTATGTGAATGTGGTATTTGAGGTTTTTTGACTCTGTGAATGTGAAGTTTTTTGGTGTTTTTAAACTGTGAGCGCCTTACTGTTGCACATTTTTATGAAGAAATGTTGAAGGGCATTTTTCTTGAGGTTAAGAAGAAATTCGACACAGCCATAGGGATCCTTCGAAAAGAGAAGATTACGATAGATCCTGATGATCCGGCTGCAGTGGCTGATTATGCCAAGGTTATGAAGACTGTTAGGGAAAAGTAATATGTTGTTACCTTTCTTATAGTGAATCTTGTCTGTAATGGCCTGTTTAAATTTTCCATATTACCTCTTCTCTGAATTGTACAAATAATGCAGACTCTTCAATGTAAAAACCTAAGTAGAATCATTGTTTTTTTCTTTCTATGGTGCACAAGTGTTGAGTTCTATCTTTGAGTAGAGTCTTGGTGTAGACCCCAGCTTATTTGCCATTGTTCTGTCAGAATTATTTTTGGCTAATCTATTATTGAAGTATCATAAGATTAAAACATCATAGAAAACTAGTTGTTTGACCATTGAAAAACATTATGTCTATACATCTCTGGATGAAGAACGTACATATGATTCATTTTATGTTTTTATCATGTACTTCCTAGAAATAAATCATTGATCAATTTGTGTGGTCTAGACTTTTCGTCTTCGGCTGCATAATGACTTTTTCATCCTTTTTATACAATATTTATAATTGCTGTGGATTCATTTTGATTTTTAAGGAAACATGGTTACCTTGCATAAATTTTTTCTCTAATATGGCTTTTCTCTTTTTTTTTTTTTTTTTTTTGTAAACTGCTCCCTGTTATATCCTCTAGTAAAATTTGTTGGGCATCCTGATCATTTGTGGTTTATCCCCAGTCTTCTTTTGTTCGCTGGTGTGATCTATCCTGCAGGGCTGATCTTTTCTCTGAGTCACAGAGGATCAAATACACAATTGAAACACGGACACAAGGTATCCCTGATGCTCGATCCTATTTGCTGGCATTGAAGGACATAAGAGTCAAGTATGTTCTTGCGTTAAAGCTTTGATTATATTTTTTTCATGGAGATTAAATGAGCAAAATCCCCAATTGTTAGATTCTCTGGGCTAAAGTCATGTGATTATATTAAGTTTGTTACCGAACTGCCCGAACACTTTAGCTATTCTCCGTTGATGTTTGAATTTTCTACATGAAATGTTATGTGACAGCTTAATATGAGTTTTGATGTTCTTTAGGATCCTTGGAACGAATTATATCCACACGCCTTCATCCAATTCTGATCACGATCCCAAAACTTACTGTTTTGGTTCCAATATATGATGGAATTGGAACCAAACGCTTGAATGTTGTTCTGCTGTGGTCCTTGATGGTTCCAAATATGGTTTGGCTATAGCTGAACCGATTCGGAAGGAATTTTTGTTCTTTGAATTTTAGCAGTCAATAAAAAAATAGAGTTGCATCTCTTAAGGTCGTGAAACCAGTTAAATTTAATTATTCATAATTATATTTCAAATGTGATGAATATTTCATTTTTATAAAATAGGTCTTGAATTTAATTTATAAAAATCAAGTAGTTTAAGTAAGATAAATCAAGTTGAGATATATTCGCAACCTTGAAACTTGAGGACTTTTAGTTTCCAAGTTACTCCTGATTCAGTTCGAGCTTTCTGTTTCTAGGGACCGGAACTGAGCTGTAAGACATTGTTTTTGGTTTCGATTTTTTGGAGATGGTTCTGGTTTTATTTTCTGTTTGGAAAGGATCATTTTAAAATAACCTTTGGCAGGCGTGGTCTCGTTGATGAACTGGGTGCAGAAGCTATGATGATGGATGCACTGGAAAAAGTGGAGAAAGAATTGAAGAAGCCTCTTATGAGAAATGATAAGAAGGGAATGGCCCTCCTTACGGCAGAATTTGATAAGATCAACCAAAAGTAAGTGTAGGAATTGAAACTCAAAATTATTGAAGAATGTAAATATTACGGTTACAAAAAATCTGAGGGATAATGGTTTGGAATGTGTAGTCGGCCTTTGTTGTTTAAGATCTGGCACCGAGTTTAGCCTAAAGCAAGCATATTACAATTTGTAGTCTTACGTGCATGATAAATGTTGATATAATGATTTTACTCGTTGACATGCGATATGAAGGCTTGGCATCCGTAAAGAAGAGTTGCCCAAATATGAGGAACAACTGGAACATAAAATTGCCAAAGTTCAACTGGAAGAACTGAAGAAGGACGCTATTGAGGCCATGGAAACTCAAAAGAAGCGGTACTCCCTCTAATCCACGCCCTTTTCTCTTTATGCAGATTTAGAGGGTTCTTTATTTGCACATTCTTGACACCAAACTATTACAGGGAAGAATTCAAGGACGAGGAAGTACTCGATGTGAAGTCGTTGGACATCCGAAACTTCCTCTAGAACTGAAATATTTATCAATCTTGTTTGCTTTTGTTATGCATTCTGTTTGTCTGCAAATCTCCTAGGTTTGTGAGGATATATTATTCTGCTGACAAAGTGAAAGATTAAATCAAGGCCCTTTCCGAATAATAATAATAGCACGTCGAAGTTCACTCGACGTACTTTGTCATCTGTTGAGCACCTTTTCCTTTCATGTAGTTATCACTCTCTTGAAACAGGCGTCAATTGATGCTCTGTATTCAAGTGTGATCTAAACTTCACCATCACGTACGACGTAGATACGCTGATATTTTGTGTGCGTGTTTTGTTTCATATTTGGACGCTCATCGCTCCTTTTTGCCACCATTGATTTCATATTTGGACGCTCATAGCTCCAATAATATTCTTATATATGATATCAAAATGTCTTTATTTTGGTTTGATTAAATGGCTTTGTTGTACGGACTACGGAAGTCGTAGGAATTATGCGATTTTTATTTTTTGGTATTATTTTTTTTTAGCTTGAAACTGGAATTATATTAACATAAAACATAAGTACAAGATACATAATTGCCTATTGAATTGCCCACCGAAGGGAATAAGCACAACACATGTAAACAGAAAATGTCTATTAATAATGTGATCCACCGCATAAGTAGAATAAGGATGTGATTTGATTAGAATCTAATGAAAAATCCTTATACTATTCAAAACCTTAATATGTGGGATTCAATCATTTTTATTTTAATTTTTTCCCTAGTTTTCGTGCGAATTTTACAGCACTTTCATTTTAATTTTCATGTTTAGAATTTGATTTTAGATAAATATCAGGCTACTAATGAGCAATTGAAGAATCTGATTATTAACATATATATGTATATGCATATATATCAAAAATTAAATTAAATGCAACTTTCGATTCGATTTCTTAAACCATGTTTTATGAAGTATCAAATTTGATTAATTCTATGTTTTCCTTGGTGAAAATAGATTCGGTTAATTCAAAAATAAATTGTATAAATTATTTTTTTTGTCAAATGATTCAACTCAATTTAATTATCAACTCGATCTCCCTATTTTTGAAATAATACCTCCTCAAAAATTGACGATGATATATATATTTTTTTGAAATAATAATGGCACTAAATTATAAAAAATAATCTCCTCAGGATAAATCATAAAAGTACAAGATTTTTAATTCTTTAAACTATAGATATTGCGTAACCTCCATGCTGATTTAAAAGGCACTTTATCGAATAGGGACAAAGCGGGATCTCATCCATTCTTGATGAATCAACCTATATACGTGACAACTTTTTTAAATTTTTTATTATAATTCTTTGAAGATGCAAATTTTGTCTTAGATACAAAAGTACACTTTGCATTAATCATGTTCTCATACTTCCAAATTCAATTATTATTGTCAGATCAATTATTGTTGTTGTCAAAGTAATTTTATCAAAAATCCATGAAACTTATTCTGATAACAACAATAATTACTCTGATAATATCATAACACTCAGTTTTAACACCAATCATTCTGAATCCAATGAAAGATGGAATCAGAGAAAATGGATTGATTTTGGATCTCATAGTTTTATTTCATGCTTATAGTGCAAATTAATTTAATAAAGAATTTTCATCCATAAATTTGCGAAGTCAAGAAAGAATAATCATGAATGGCGAGATTATCGAAAAAGCTAAATTTAACTTTTTAATATTATAAATCACTCTTTCCTCTGAAAAAAACATAAAATTAAAGCTTGAACTTTTACTTATATAAATGAAGTAATTTATATTTATATAGTTTTTATTGTTGTGTATATATATCGAGTATGATGTGATACAAAACAAATTTATTAAATTTGTGAATCACTAAATTATGAGGTTGTTGTCTTCATGTGCAATTGATTATCATGCTGGTTTCCTCGACCCCTTGATATTCTCTAATGTATTCTAACTTACATGGAAACTGTTAGAAATGTATCAATTTATTCAACAATGTACCAGAAGCTTCTTGAGGCAGTTGGAGGAGGTTACCTTGCAACTTGTTTACTGACTGAGAGGCAAGCATATAACCTGCTGTGCAGGTAACTTATTCCTACCTCTATATAAAGCATGAAGGCTCAAGAGGCAGGAGAGGGAGAGGGAGAGTGAGGCAGAAGAAGAAGGCAAAAATGTGAGATTCAAGAAAAGACCCGAGTGGATGATCAAGAGCCAGAGAGTTTTTTGAAGCAATTGAGTGAATGATTCCATGGAAGATTCATTGTATATCATAGAAGTGAATCAAATGGTAAATCATATAATGTATTGTTTGGTGTACTCAATGGTGAATCAATGAAAATATCCTCCCGTGGATGTAGGTCGATTTGATGACCGAACCACATAAAACTCGGTGTCTATTGTTCTTACTTTCTGCATTCGTTTTCATTGATTGAATTCTTGTTGCTGCGTGGTTGATCTTGTGTGTCCATTAACGTGTGTCTATAAATCTGTTGTCTACCACTTCCATTGCTGTTCATCGAAGGTTCATGCCATTTTTTGTTTAAGTTCAAAACAATATGTGGACTTAAAATGCATTTGGTGAAATCAGTTTCAATTGGATGTGCATGTTGATTTCTTGATGGGGAATTACATGGGTAATTCATAATAGAAACATTTCTAGAGTCACAAACAAGTATCAATTTTTTTTTTCTTTTGAAGCAATGTGGCATTCGGGGATGGAGGATATAGGGTTAACCCCACCCGGGGTCAAATGTAGAAATGTAGCCTCATTTTTTCATATGTTTGTTTAATAGACATACAAGATTCAAGGTTGACCCCAATGAGATTGGTTGACCCCAACCCCTCTCTCCCCGTGGCATTCATCACAATAATTCCTTCTGAAAGTAACATTTACATAAGTTGTCGAAGAAGAACTATATACGTGTTGTCTTGTAAACTTTTAATAAATCTTTTTTCTACATGACATGACAAGCACACACATGTATTTCAATAAAACAGCAGCATCACCATCACCTTAGATCGATATGTTTCAAGATGTAACTTCGCATACTCAACTTTATTACACCTTCACCGAGTGGCTCTCAAGAATGAGTATCACTGATTACAACATATTATTACACACACATGCGCATATATATTAAGAATATATGGGGTTCCAACTCAAAACTAATTGGCCATGAGTGGAGTAATACATGTATTTTATAAATAACCAATATAATTTGTAAATTCCAATGTGTGACAACTCTCAAGTCTCAACACGCACATTATGTAAGTCAAACGCGTGGATTGATAACGCGGGTAACAGTTAGCATGTGGGCGGAATAATCAATCACATGAAAAACATGTTCTGATATTATCTGCTCCGCATTATAATGCAAGAGGCCTGATGATTTCATATGACATCATTTTTTTGAAGCTTTTTCAAATACCCAAAAATGTCCTCCCAACACTTTTATTGAAACCTTTTTTATTTATTTATTGTTACACATGTTTATTGGTCGTCCCCATTTTTGTGAATATTGGATTCTATTTTTTAACTCCTCAAATCAACTTCTCCCTCTTAAATCCTCGCCGCCAACGAAAATTTAATGGTCTATACCATAACGTTTGTTTCACCTCCACTATTTTAAATTTCAATATGAAACAAGATTTCTTTTGAGTTATGATGAACCGAATGAGGTTACATGCACAATGCTTGTGCATTGGCGCTAGTATTGATAATACATGGGCTCCAACTCAAAACCAAGTTGATAAGTAGAGTAACACATATATCTTATAAAGAGCTAACATAACTTGTAAATTTTCAATGTCGGACAACTCAAAAAATATATATATACTAGAAAAAATGCAATACGGATAAGCTTCTCAAATTTGACAACTTAAAATACATTCACATTAAATTTATACGTAGACATTGCATATCCCATGTTTCCGGACAGTGTAATAATCCATATAAAAAAGAGATTGGATGAAAAATCAATGGCCACTTGTCGATATTGCGTGGGATGAGGTTCACTATAAAAATCACAATGGCACACACAAAAAAGCAAGAAGAAAAATATTAAATAAAACTATTTCAATAGTTTCTTTATAAAGGGTTTCTTCCTTATTTGAAACAGTGGGGGAACTTTGGACTATTTGAGCTGAGACACAATAAAATCCACATCCCTAGTTGAAGAGTTTTTCAAGAAACCACCTCCAAAGGTATGTTTTTATTATCTGTCTAGCTTAGCCTAATGTCTAATGAACCCCAAAATTCATTTTTTCCAACTCTTTGTTTTCTGGATAAACTCTCTGATATAATTTGGAAAACACACATTGGTATGTATTGCTGTGATTCCTGATATATAGATCAAAGTGGAGGCTATTGGCATAAATTATATAGTAGTGTGGAATTTCATCAGGGTTTTACACAGTTTAGATCCACGTACTATGACTTATAACTTTGTTGGTTTTAAATGATATGCTTTAATAATTTTGAGTTGGGATGATTGAAAATTATTCAACTAGTTTAGTTATAAAATTTTCTTCGAGATCGATAGTTTTCTTGGCTGGTATATTTGTTAATTGCTGTGTTTTCCATATTATATAACTTTTAAAATATAATAATGGGTAGAAAGAGGATCAAATGAAGTAAGGATGAAGACAAGTAAGAGAATCTATTGGATATATGAAGTGGAAGATCCCTAAAGAAATCGAGTCAGTCTTAAAAATACTTGATCCTCAAACATTTTCGTTTTTTTTTTGAGCTAAACTCAAATCCAAATTATTTTGTTCAATAGTTCACGAACCGCTCGTGAGCTATATAAATATATATTAAATAAACATATTCCAAGCCTTTCGAGTAATAGTTCGAATAGCTCGCAAACATGTTCGAATCTTCTCGAGCCAAACTCGAACTCGAGTTAATTCAAGCCGCAAAAAATTTATACTACCCGAGCTTCGAATCGAGCTCGAGCTCGAATATATCTAATTCCAGCCGAATTCGTCTTGAACTTTTTTTATATTAGACTCGATTCAATTCGTTTACACCCCTACCTCGGACTCCATCATCCATTGTTGAATATAATTGTGTTTTCAAGTTTATAATATCTAAATAAAGAAATTAAGAACAAAATTAAATAATATTTTTAAGATATTAAATAATATTCTAGTATGTTAAATTAAGTAGCAAGTGTATTCCGGATTCTCTGATTTTTTATTATGTTTTATCATTCCCATAGGAACCTATCCTTGGGATAGCCTTGATCCTACGTAGGAGAGGAGACTTTCTAATTAACCATAAAGAGCTACTTCACCTTCCATGCTTCATTCATATCATAATATAAAGGGCGGTGAGAAATTAGGGAATAAAGATCAAGCAGAAAGATATTGACATAGGCTCTTTTATGCCAATCATCCGTTAATGATCCCCAATCATCAGTTAAGGATCCCCTAAGTACGTGAAATCCTCTAAATGTTATGCACACCCGCCTAATGGTAATTATGTCTTGGATTCATTTTTTAGCCCTTTATTATTTTAAAAGTATGATAAAATCAAACATTATTTTTGTTAGATAATGTATTTTTCTTACTTTTCATGTATCTTCACACTGATTTTTTTGTTTTTTTTTCACTTCCTTAAAATACACAATCTTACACTACAAGCCGATCCAATAAAATAAAATTTAAGATTATGAGAACTCCACTCTTGAGTAAAATATATATTTATTTGATGTGATATTACCAATTCAACATGTTATTATATCTTATTATTTATAAATTAAAAAATAATAATCACATTTATAGTTTCCAAACCCTAAATCCAAACATAACCTAAAAGTATCCTATGATTGACCTCAATCATAAACCCCACTTATTAATCAATAAATAATTATAAACTTATATAATTTACTTTTTAAAATATAAAAAAAGGAAAAAAAAAACATATCTTTCACCCTTTACATTATGGACTCCACATGTCATCCCACTTTGCCTTAGAAAGGGTTTTGGGGAAATTCGAAAAATAGATATTTCCTCAAAATCGGAATAAAAAACAGGAGAAGAGAAGGACATTAGTAGTCACGTCACGTTCATTTCTCAATCATAGCTAACCATTTTCTCACTTAATTTGGAATTCTTCTAACCTACCCATGGGATAAATTTATGATGCAAAATGATTCAGCACACACCTCAAATATCGGGTCAAAAGACTCGTACAATAAATTTATCACATGTGACATTACCCTATAGAACAACATAAAAATGACCTTTAATTTGATAACACTGTTGTTAAGAGTATCAATCATTCAAATATTTCATCGGTTAGAAATCAATGATAAATACTACTTTAGAGGCTGTTTATGGGGGTATCATCAAATTTCTCGATTTTATCGAATGAAGTTTATAGGCTAAACATTTTATTGCTATCGGATTATACATTTTTCATATTATAAATTTTTTCTTCCAAAAAATGCTAACTTCCTTCTACGATTATTTTTTTTTCAAAAAAAAAAAAAAATCACATTTTCAATGAGTTTGATTTATGGTGAATATGCTGACAAATTTGTCGTGTAAGTATGTCATAAATAGAACAAATTACAAACTATAACGTGAGCCCCTCATGTTTATTGCAATTTTATTCGAATAAAATATATTTCTCCCAACGTTTGATACTCTAAAAGTAGCAAAGTTTACATACTTTTTCCCTTTATCTTTGTTGGCAAATCTTCCTATGATAAGCCAAGTATAGACCAAATTCAAATAGAGCAAATTCAGTTAGTTTTTAACAAAAGTTTTGTTAATAATAAATGTGGTTTCAACTTAGAACCAACTAGTAATGAATGGAGTAGCACATACATCTTATAAAGAGCTAATATAGCTTCTAGTTCCTCAATGTATGACAACTCTCAACACACATCATTACGTGTGACATTATATAAGTCAAACAAGTGGATTGATAAAGCACGTGACGGTGAGCATGCGGACGGAATAGTCAATCACATGAAAAGTATGCTATATTTAGGATTACAGCTCAAAACCAATCAATGAGTAGAGTAGCTTATGCATCATATAATGTTGGACAACTCTCAAATAAGTATATGGGAAAGTTATCGAATATTAAATAATTTCCCAATCATATAATATTATTAATTAATTTATAATATGCTCCCGTGAACTTCTTCCATGCTTCCATTGATTGTATGTTCTGATTAATATAATTTACTAGTGACTTATGAAAATCTAATTTTAGTAAACTTCAATTAATTAAAGGCTGACGACTTTGTATTAAGAGGGATAAAATTATTTAATGCTTAGGTAAAAGTCAATGTTTCCATCATTGCTACACATATAAATACCCTAATAAAGATTTCTTGAAATTGATTCTCTATTTTATATAAATCCAATATCAAAGAGATGGTTCACTTTAATAATACATATACCATGCATGGTTATTCTCAAAAAAAAAAAAAACATGCATGGTACTTTGAAAAAGGCTATAAAAATTATGGTTTGTTGGAAACATTAAATTCTCGTTCAATATATTAAAATAATCGAGTTCTTTTTATTTTTTGGGGGATTATAATATATTGTTTACACATTATATATTTATTTGAATTTATTTTCTGTATGTGTATACAATTTTTAGTTAGTCGGGTACGCATAGTTCAATGCATCTAAAAAAAAATTAAAATAATAATAATATTATATTATATGATATCCATTTCAACGGTGGTCGTGGATGTAGCAATTGAGGGGGACCATTGAGGAAAATACTTGAACTGGTGACATGATGAATTAGGGATGGGGCTTGTAGTGATTTTCTCGAATTTCAGCAGAGTATTTATTGGGGTCCGACACATGGCTGTTTTATTGTCAGACAAGCACGGTTTGTTGATCCTGACCTATGGCCATTCGACTGTTTATTGGGGTCCGACACTTGGCTGTTTACTTGTCAGACAAACATGGTTTGTTGATGCTCCTCTGGGAGCTATACATATCTATCATTGAATAAAAATATCTACATCTAAAATAGATATGAATATTTTATCCAAGAATCACTATTTTTATAGGTGGCGTAACAACTACTCAATCGAAACACGCACTTTCTTCAGCGTGAAAGAGCCACGAAAACATGTGTTTGATGTGAGCTTCGAGTCTAGTCCGCTTTAAAAACTCACTCCCCTTTTTGGGAAGACTCGCGTTCGAGTCTCGCATTGTCCGGAAATCTTTAGCCCCTACCCCTACTCGTTATTATTATTATTATTATGAGTTGGGATTTCTCAAGATATATTTTTTAAACAATTTAGCCGTTTTACGTTTATGTATATAGTTAAAGTTTTACATATTCGTGCTTAAAGATATGATCTTATTGTGGTATTTGATCATTTTCTGAAAGTAAACAAAAAATTCCGGACATTTTGAAAAAAGAAAAATATTAGAGAGCATTTTTGGGAAGCTTATACTTAAATAAATAATAAAGATGTATTTGGGAAAAAAAAGTCACTTAAAAAACAATGGTGTTGTTCCTAATGGATCTCTCGTGTTGTATATATATATTAACGATTTTCGACACGCAATACATGCACATATAATTTTATGTTAAAAAATCTATATGGTATAAAATTATAATATAAATATGTAATTACAAATATTATGTGATATGATAATATTGCAACTGACGATATTAGTAAGAGTATTACATATATATATATATATATAACGAAGAGGAGAGTACTTTTTAAAGTTTTACAAGACTCGAACCTGAGTCTGTTTTCCCAAAATGGAAGATGACTACTAATGAGGCTAACCTTGAGTCGGATCTCTCATATTTGTGACCATCAAGTTTACCCTAAAAATTCTTAATGCTATTTCATCTCATCGTATATAACATATGTATGTGTGTGTGTATAATAAGAAACGAAAGAGTGATAAGTAATAGAAATTTTTTAGATAAAATGGGTAAGCAGCAATTATATTTACCATTTCATTAATATTTATAACTTTTATATTATATTTGCCATATTATTAATTTTTCTAAGGTACCAACATTAGTTATATTATGAATAATTTAAATTTTTTTTAAACTAAGATATATAAAACGTATTAAAAATATTTACTGTTTAATGCACACGGACGATAGAGTTGTACAGCTAGATGAAGCACCAAAACTAGATTAACTAATTAGATTTAAAGTACAACGACCGTAGTATGTCGTTATACAGCCGCCGTAGTTCTGCTCACGCGCCGCCGCAAACATTCACTCTCTCATTTGCTGCAAATTATTCTAATACTTGCTCACACTTTGCCTCTAGAAACATTGTTTAACATGAAGAAGCTCAGAATGAGAAACCGCCACCAGCAACCCGAGGTAATGTTGCCTCCTTTTTGGCAATCTTTCAATTCATATTTTCTTTTATTTTATTTTTATTGGGATGACTTGAGAAAGATTGCAGAGGAATTGGACTGAAATATAGTGTTTGAATTGCACGTGCCTGCAGCTTTCATGGCGACGCCTGGTTATGCGCAAGTGGCTCAACATCGCTGCCACCGACTCCGATTACTCAGCTGATACTGAAACTGAAACTGAAACTGAATCTGATTCCGATCAAGGTCCTTTTTCCATCAATATGAAGTCGATTTACTCTTGCCTTGGACATATTTTCGTCAACTTCTTATGGGTTTTACAGAAAATTGTGATTGGCCAAGAGAATCGAGATTCAAGAATTATAAATCCGATGGAGTTCAGCTCGATGTTGATGGTAACGTGTTAAATATATTTTTATTTCTTTTCAAAGTTCTCAAAAAGTCAACTCTTTTGCTAGTCAACTAATTTGATCTAAGCCTTTTTTTAGTAAGAACTACATACGAGGCGTCTTGCATTGTGGAATGGAGTGGGGTTGCTAATCTGATTAAAAAATCTTAACCTTTTTGAGCTGTGATATCCTGGAATTGCTCACTCAAGAATTTGGTGATACGTGGCAATTCCCAATTCACTTTTCGAAATTCAAGAATCTTTATTTATGCCAAGAGTCAAAGATTCTGGTTATACAGTTTTCAAATTTACTCTTGAAATGTCTGAATTTTCATATTTTACTGACCTTAGCAATTACTTTATTTTTTGGGTTATTGATGAAATATCAAGAATCTGACTTTTATAGCGAGCAAATGTCATATTTGATGATGTACTGAATAGAGATAGAGCAATTTGAGCTACCACACAGTAATGAAGAGCTAAGGCTTGGTGTATCAATATGGTTTATATGAACTGCTTTTGTTCATCTTACTGAAGAATCTTGAACTTATTAAATTTGACCCATTTTGGTTTAGAGCTTAAGAATCTGGACATGCATATGCATCTCCCTTAAAAAATAGGCCTCAACTCATTTGTAGTTTCCAAAGTTTGAGACTTGAGTATATTGTAATATCTCCTTTATATGTGGTTTACTTTTCTTAAAATATATATGAATGTTACATTTTAAGTAAAAACAAGACTAGCATGCCACAGCAAGCGAAATGCTCATTTTTTCACTCTGATTTAGTTTTTCTGAACCTTTACAACTGGACTGTGTGAAAATAAATAACTATGTAGCATAAGACAATGTTTCATCTGCCTTTGCTGGTACACATATATACACTTTTGACTCTTACCACTGAGGTATTGATGTATGATTATTACAAGCACTGCATATGCATTATTTCTTTGATTGGTTAACGGCTCATTACACATATGGTTTTGAAAATATGCAGATTGCTTCTTTGTGATTTGAAAATAGAATTTTATCCTTCCGTAGTTTTGAAAATATACAAATTATCCCCCGTGGTTTGAAAATAGGTATTTACCTCATTGTGGTTTTGAAAATAGACATTTTACCCGTTTATGGTTTGTGAATAGGTGCAAAATACCCCCTCCATAGATGCCATTTTTTGCAAACCACAAGAGGTAAAAGGTCTATTTTCAAACCATAAGAAGATACAATATCTAATTTCAAACCACATGAAAATAATCTGTCTATTTTTAAAACCACCGCGTAATCTGTCTATTTTCTAAATAAATTCACACTTACTATCCTTCTATCTATGTACTGTAGTTTAGTGTTTTTTATCTTCACTTTCACAGTTGAACTCTGATTGTGATTTATGTTGCTTATACAATCATTCAATTTCAGAGGCTCTTCCCATCTTAAGAAGACGAAAATCAGAGGCATTTAGAGCTCAGTATATAAACACAAAGGAAATCAGGTATTCTTTCCCCGCATCTTTAATATCACGTTGCATACTAGTATTGTTATTCATACCCAAGCTTTTCTCAAATTCATTAGGCTGTGATAGTTAAGAAAGATTTTTTTTCCATGATCTTGTCTTCGACTGAGAAGGGTATGTGCTGGAACATGGAACGTTGGGGGAAATGTTCCTTATGATAATCTGGATCTTGATGGCTGGTTAGATATTGCTGATCCTGCTGATATTTATGTAATTGGGTGAGTTCATTATTTTTTCATAAATTCCCTTGATTTGATATCTACAGTGCTTGCAGTCGATGCTGTAGATATTGTTCTTGATCTTAATTCTAACGCGTTTCCATTTTCATGTTAGTTTGGTTTTTGCTGTAAAATATCTGTTGGTTCTAATGCAAGATGTTTTTTTTCCATGTCACCGCACTTTATAAACCTTCAGTTTTCAGGAGATCATACCATTAAATGCGGGTAATGTATTTGGTGCCGAAGATAGTCGTCCAGTTTCAACATGGGAAAACATTATTCGTGAAACTCTGAACAGAGTTCCACCAGCTACTAAGTTCAAATGCTACAGCGATCCTCCTTCTCCTTCAAAATTTAGGCGACATGATGATGCCCCAGTTATTGAAGATGAAATAGCTCTCGATTCTGACATTGACCTCGAGGAGGAAGTTTATCCAGTCAGTGAAGAAGCAAGCGGATTTGATGAAATCAAGTATGGAATGGTCGGAGAGAAGTTGCTTGATGTTGAGTCCTCTATGTCAAATGGCAGTGATAGCTTTGGAAATTCAGCTGAAAAGGAGTTGCATCGGAAATCTTCTCCTCCAAAGAGGTCAGACAGATTGAACTACTTAAGAACAGAGAATTCCGAGGAAAAAGTGGGAGCCCCGAGTACCCAGTATACCAAGAAACTAACCAAAACATTTAGTGGGACAGAAAGGATAGGCTTAAGCTGGCCGGAGCAACCACTAAATCTTTTAGCTCAGCATGTTTTTGAGAGTTCGAATTCCTTGAAATCTCATGAATCTTTCAAAGCCTCTAAATCTTTCGGAACATACAGTTCTTTTAAATCAAGCACGATGCGATCTGATATAGCTTCTCTCGTGGAAGTTGACCTTGAATATTTAATAAATCGAAAAAGAAGGCCCCCATATGTTAGGATATTAAGCAAGCAAATGGTTGGAGTTTTTATTACTATATGGGTCCGCCGGAGCTTGAGAAGGCATATACAAAACGTGAGTGTGTCGACTGTTGGAGTTGGTGTCATGGGCTACATTGGTAACAAGGTTTGTCTGTCATTCCAAAACTTGGTTACACTTTGGTTGGCACATGATTGTTTAGTTGTGTTTGCTTTATACTGTCATAAAACGATAATTGCAAATTGTTCCTGTTCTTGGAACTGATTGTCATTGTTTTCCTTAAAATCCACAAGACACGGCATCCATTTTCTTTTTGTGTCGAGTGGTCATCAAATTTGTCTTCTTCAATATGACATCATCAGACTCCCTTCCCCTTGCAATTTACTTGTATAAATGGGAAGACTGGGAGGGGTAAATCGAGTAACACCCAGATGCTTTTAGGTTGTTTGATAACAACTATAAACATCTTTCATTAGCCCAAGAAATTCTCTGGTCTGCAGTGACTTTTGTGAAGGAATTCCATGTTTACTTATCTTTTAGGAAGAACTCTTTGGTACAGAAAATTTAATCCAACGTCTGGCTTTAATTTTCATCTTTGGGAAAATGATTTGATAGGGAATAGGTAAAAAACTGAATTACATATATCATATTGGGAACTGTAAAACTTGATAAAAATGTATTTTGGGATAATGATTGAAAATGTTTTTGGAAGAAAAATCTACATAATATAGCATATCCTTAAGGATTGTGATTTTTCATGTGGGATTTTTGAAATATTAACTACCAAATCATTTATCTATCTTAAGAGCTCTTTATTTTAAGTCCATAAACTAACAAGAATGGCAAATCATACAAAATGGACACCTGAATAAATCAATGTATGAGTAATGTTTGTAGAGTTGGTCTGACGGCATAGTTAGTTATGAGATCCCTCACTGTATACTTTGAATATCAGGGAAAATCAGTGCTACTGAAATCATGCTACATTGTATTCTTTATCTGTGCCATTTTATCCTACGCTAAATCCATTCTCAGTTCTGTAAATATGATGAATGTTCTTGTTTCTTTCAGGGATCCATATCAGTTAGTATGTCTATAAATCAGACACTCTTCTGTTTTATCTGCAGTCATTTGACATCAGGCGAGAGAGAGGTTGACGCAGTCAAAAGAAATGCTGATGTTCAGGAGATACTTAGGCGCACACGATTTAGTCCAATCTCTTCAGTTGGATTTCATAAAAGCATCTGCGACCATGAGTGAGTTTACCACTTCCTATATAAGTTTCTTTTCTCCCCTTCTAAATCGGTAACTTTATGTATGACTACTATCATCTGCTCGTTTTTCTTTTGGAATGATATATGATGTGTATACATGATGTATGGGATACAGTAGTGGTGGAAGGAAGAGGAGTCATGATCTTTGAAACAGTTGAACTGTAGAGATAATTTACATAACAGAGGATTTACATGTTTGATGGTTCAAATAATGAATGCCTACATTCACAAGACAAACTCCATATGCTTCAAACTCTATTAATTTCTCTTAGAATCATCAACCCGCTGTAGTGTGAGAATAACTTTGGAAAAATGTGGTAAGAAATCTGTTTTTAACTAAATCACAATATAACAAAATAAAGAACATATCATAACTAAGAAATTAACAATAACTAAATGAATAAAATGAAAAAGAATTTTCTGTAATGCATGAAAAATAAATGTATATAAGTGAGGTCCCATCTCTTTCATGATAAATCATTGAATTTGTTCCTTGTATCTGTTGGTGTTGATTAATTAAGTGGTACGCCAAGCATGCATTTTATATTTGGTTCTCGCAATCAAAATGGTGTGATGTTGTCCGTAAGAAAGCCTTGATTGGCTCATTGATAACTCATTTGGGCTATTTGGAGGTGTTAAACTTTGGTCAGGTTGTTTAACCTCGCCATTGTTATCAAATCCTCCACAAGTACTCTAACGTTGCACTATCTGCTATTAATATAGATGTTGTTTTGTGAAAAATCTCCTTCATTTGCTGATTCTTTCTATAAGGTTATTCAGAGATGTTCATATTTTAGGTTCAACCAATTCATTTCATATAACAGTACGATGATATCTGTGCAAGAACTTATTTTACAGTTTGAAAGTGAATTTACTAATGTTAATGATTGCTTAGTATTTTCCTTTCCATTTCTTAATATTTTCCTTCCCATTTCTATTGCTCCTCTCAAATTTTTCTTGTATGAAATAAAAACATGTTGAATTATCTCATATTTTTCTTCCATAATGTTGTTGCTAATTTGTAGCATTTTAAATGTGAATGGTATTGGCAAATTCCATCTGGTTTCAGGAGAGTAATCTGGCTTGGTGACCTAAACTACCGTATCAATTTGTCTTATGATCAAACAAGAAAGCTAATATCCCAGAAGGATTGGTCCAAGTTAATTGAATCAGATCAGGTGACTAGATGTGCTCTTGTTTCCTTGCCTATTCAATGTTGGTTTTTATCTACAAGTGCTATTGTAATAAATTTTGTATCCATTGCCTGAAATATTCTCCCTTCATGTCAATTTGAAAACCATTGCATCTCCTAGTCATAGTGATACCATGTACTTACTTGCATATGTATGAAGGAGATAAAGAATCGCCTGAATACGCCTGTTGATAAGTTACAAATACAAAAGGGAAAAAAATTGCACTCTAGAAAAAATTTAGCATCATATGGGAGCCGCCAATTAGCAATTTGTGCAGCTACAATCTCTGGCCACAATATGAAGCAATTTGTGCAGCTACAATCTCTGGCCACAATATGAAACAAATCTCTTGAACTTACTTTTTCCTTTCTTTTTTCTTCATCTCTCACTCTCTTCTTCACCAGACTAAGCTACTCTTAAGTTACAAAGGATTTTTCTCTTTCATTCATCCCGGAACAGTCTTTAATATGGTCAGGCTGGATTTTTTACGCAATGGTCCACCTCAAAAATATTATATTCAGTTTTTTGGTCAGATCAGGAGGATTTCTGAAGATATTTGAGATATTCTTTGAAGGATGAAAAGCCCTTCTTTTTATTCTCTCTCAATAGTAAAACTTGTGTACATTTGGTCAATTAAATAGATACAAATGAATCATAAACAAATCCTACTAAATTTGAAGATAACCTTATCCTACCCTAATCCTACCAAACTTAATCACAAATATTTAAATTCAAATCCCATCTTATCAACACTCCCCCTCAAGTTGGTAAGAAAATGTCTATCATTCCCAACTTGTCAACTTGTTCTTCAAACTCTTGTTTTGATAACCCCTTGTCAGGACATCTGCGGCTTGTAACTTACTTGTAACTTACTTGGAACAAAAGAGATGCAAATCACCCCATCTTCAAGTTTTTCTTTAATAAAATGTTTGTCAATTTCAATGTGTTTGGTTCTTTCATGCATAACCGGATTATGAACAATACTGATAGCAGCTTTATTATCACAAAATAGCTTTATTGGGAGGTTTATTGCCTTGTGCAGTTCTTCCATAACCCCTTTTAGCCATAGTACTTCACATACTCCTTGAACCATAGATCTGAATTCGGCTTCAGCACTGCTTCTAGCAACAACACTTTGTTTCTTGCTTTTCCATGTCACCAAGTTGCCCCATACAAATGTGCAATAACCTGTTGTAGATCTTCGATCAGTAATTGATCATGCCCAGTCTGCATCAGTGTAAGCCTCTATTCCCCTTTTTTCACCTTTGCCAAAGAACAATCCTTTCCCCAGAGCTCCCTTTAAGTATCTTAGAATACGATACACAACTTCAAGATGTTGTTGGACTGGAGAGTGCATATATTGACTTACCACACTTACTGCAAATGCAATATCCGGTCGAGTGTGAGAAATATAGATTAGTTTCCCCACTAATCTTTGATATCTTCCTATATCTACTGGAACACCATCTTTGATATCTCCTAATTTTGCTTTTGCCTCAATAGGAGTATCTGAGTTTCCTTTAGAATATCTAGGGTATACTTTCTTTGGGATACGGTAATCCCCTTTTTTGATCTTGCCACCTCCATCCCTAGGAAATATTTTAGTTGCCCCAAATCTTTCATTTCAAATTCTTCTGCCAACTGTTTTATTAGTCTGTTCATCTCTTCGACGTCATCTCCTGTTAATATAATATCATCAACATAGACAATGAGTATAGAGATTTTGTTTGAATTTGAATTTCTAGTGAAGAGAGTATGATCAGATTGCCCTTGATAATATCCCTGACTTCTAACTAACTTGGTGAACCTTTCAAACCATGCTCTAGGAGACTGTTTTAGCCCATAGAGTGATTTCCTCAATCTGCATACTTTAGACGCAAATTCATTGGCATATCCAGGTGGTGGTTCCATATATATCTCATTCTCCAATTCTCCATTTAAAAAAGCATTTTTCACATCTAATTGGTTTAGTGGGCAATCTAGATTAGAAGCAATAGAGAGAATCACACGAATGGTATTGAGCTTGGCCACAGGTGAAAAAGTATCAGTGTAGTCAATGCCATATGTCTGAGTAAAGCCTTTAGCAAAATATGAGCTTTATACCGTTCCAACATCCCATCCGAGTTAAATTTTGTTGTAAACACCCACCTACATCCGACAACTGGTTTTCCACTGGGTAGATCAACCTTCTCCCAAGTAGCATTTTTCTCCAGAGCTTTCATCTCCTCTTGAATCGCCTTTTTCCACTCTGGTGTCATTAGAGCTTCTTGTACAATGTTTGGAACACTAGTGGTGTCAATCTGAGAGATAAAACTCGAGTAGGAAGGTGACAAAATGTTATAGGATACAAATTTTGAGAGATGATGTTTTGTGCACATTCGGACCCCTTTTCTTTGAGCAATGGGTAAATTAATATCATTGGAGGGAATTGTGTGAAAAGTACCTGGGGTTGACTTTTCAAAAGATGGAAGAGTGTCTTTTTCAGGATTATGACCCGAAGTTAATTCATGGCTCTGTAGTTGAACCGTGTCTCCTCCTCTTTGTATCTCTTCTCCTGGTATAAACAATATCACATCTTTGATAATCTATTCCTGTAACCGTGGAATTATGATTTGGCAGAAGATGATTTTGTTTAAAATCTATTGTAATAGTGTTAAAAATGTCATCTTCAATCTTATTTTTAGTCATATCAGAACTCTCCCCCTGAAGATGAGAGGTGTGGAATGGTTGTCCTTCAAAAAAAGTAACGTCCATAGAGACAAAATATTTTTGTGTCAAGGGATCAAAACACTTGTATCCACGCTGATGCGCAGAATAACCAACAAAAATACATTTAATTGCTCTAGGGTCAAGTTTAGAAAGTTTGGAGTCATGATTATGGACGAAAGCCACAGTTCCAAAAATTTTTAGTGGTACATCGGATATAAGTCGTGAGTTAGGGAAAGTTTGTGAAAAAATATTCAGAGGAGAATGGAAGGTCAAAACCCGGTTAGGTAAGCGATTAATTAAATACGCAGCAGTTAAAATTGCATCACCCCACAGATAAGTAGGTACATTACTTTGAAAACCAATAGCTCTGGCAACTTCAAGAAGGTGTTTATTTTTGCGTTCCGCAACCCCATTTTGTTGGGGAGTATGTGGACACGAACTTTGGTGAATAATGTCATGTTGAGTAAAGAAATCACCTAAAAGGTGATTAAAATACTTTGTGCCATTATCACTGCGAAAAATTTTAATGAATGCCTGAAATTGGTTTCGAACCATCGTAAAAAAAATTTGAGAAACCACGCCAGCATCCGACTTATCCTTTAAAAGGAAAACCCAGGTGATGCGAGAATGATCATCAATAAATGTTATGAACCAGCGTTTTCCGGAGATAGTTTTAACCCTGCAAGGTCCCCAAACATCGCTATGAATAATGTGAAAAGGTGCTGATTTTTTATATTTTTGAGATGGAAACATAGTACGGTGATGTTTGGATAATTCACATGATTCACAATGTAAAGGAGAAACTGGTTTATTAAGAGAAATTTTTGGAAACAATCTGCGTAAATAATCAAAATTCGGGTGTCCTAGCCGTTGATGCCATAACATAATATCTCTAGAAACAGAAATGGAATGAAGACATAATTTATTATCAGGACGCGACAGAGAAGAGATAGCGTCAAAGAGGTAGAGTCCACGGTCCTGTCTAGCACTGCCAATCATCGTCCCCGAGGATAAATCCTGAAACTCACAATGAGATGAGGAAAAAATGATACGGCAATTAAGATCATGTGTGAGCTTACTAACCGACAAAAGATTATAAGACAGTAGGGGTACGTGTAAGACATTTTTTAGAGAATATGTGGGGGATACAGAGATAGTGCCTTTCCCGGCAATCGAAGCAAAGGAACCATCATCAATTTTGACCCGTTGGTTCCTAGCGCATGGTGCATAGGTAGTAAAAAAATGCGAGGAACCGGTCATGTGATCTGTAGCACCAGAGTCAAGGATCCAAAAAAAATTTTGGGATATGATGGGCTATAAAAACAGAGGAGATACCTGTTTGTGCTAAAGAGCACGACGAGGTGGAGTTAGATTGACCCAAACGGGATTCAAACATTTTGTACAGCTGCTCGATATGATCCTTTGTGAATGGTAGCTATTCCTAAATAGATGAGGGCTGGCTGGAGATGTCTGTACTTGTTTGAAAAGCATGGCCAGGAGTGGCGTGCCTGTTGTCATATTTCTTCTTAATATGTGATGGGCGCCCATGAATCTCCCAGCACGTATCAATTGTGTGCCATGGTTTTTTGCATTTTTCACACCAAGGCTTCTTCTTCCCATCACGGCGAAACGAATCAGACGAGGAATCCCGACTCACGAGTGCAGATCCCTCGGGTAGAGGTGGAGGAACATCACGGCTCATCATGATCATACGACGCATTTCTTCACGCCGAATTTCAGAAAACACTTCCCGAAGGCTGGGCAATGGTTTTCGAGATAGAAGACGACCACGAGATTCATCAAGATCTTTGTTGAGGCCAGCCGAAAAAACAAATATACGACCACTCTCAATTTTTTTCTGTAGCGCATGTTGTCTTTTGGATTCTCCCATGCCTCAACATCTAGCATGTCAAGTTCCTGCCAAAGAATTAATAATTCATTATAATACGAGGTAACGCCCCGATTACCTTGTTGAACCCGCCACATTCGAGTATTCAACTCATATAATTGTGTAGAATTATCGACATCCGAGTACGCCTCCCGCACCGCATCCCAGATATCGTGGGCTGTAGGGAGGAATAGAAATGGTTTACCAATGGCTTGGTCCATTGAATTTATCAGCCAAGCCATGACCATGGCATTATCCGCCCGCCATTGAGCATATTTTGCATCAAAGGAGTCTGGTGATGTAGTTTCGCCAGATAGAAAGCCGATTTTGCCTTTTCCTTCAATCACGAGTCGCACATATTGTGCCCACTCAAGGAAATTCTTCCCATTAAATTTATGGATTGTGATATGAAGAGAGGCGTCGGGAATTAGAATTGTGGCTGAGGAAGAGTTTCCGTCTATATTAGACGTGGTGGAGGACGACCCACTCCCAGATCCGACCATTGCAATGTTATGATAGCACGTTAAAATTGAATGGTCGCTGGCTGTGATACCATGAAGATATTTGAGATATTCTTTGAAGGATGAAAAGCCCTTCTTTTTATTCTTTCTCAATAATAAAACTTGTGTACATTTGGTCAATTAAATAGATACAAATGAATCAGAAACAAATCCTACTAAATCTGAAGATAACCTTATCCTACCATAATCCTACCAAACATAATCACAAATATTTAAATTCAAATCCCATCTTATCAACAATTTCTTATAGCAGTCGAAGACTAGTTTTCGTGGAAATAAGTGGGTACATGAACCTTGCCATATAGAATTATAATTACTACCCCCCATTTCTCTCAACTAAGTGCTGTCCTACTGGTTACTTGCATCGATGAAGGTACCCAGTTTGCAAGGTTTTTCACCTGTTCCATGAGTAAACTGTGTAGACCAAACAAGTATATGTTTTGGCATATTTAATTTTTTGATTCATTATGAACCATTTCTTTCGCGAGTAATTCATAGTTACCTGCAAATAGAGGTCTCCTTGCATTCTGTCAGTCATTAGTCTCTATGGAGGCCATACTCAAGAGAAGTGTGCATTTGAATCTCCTGCTTCAATGCACTGAAATCAGTAGAGTGGATATATAATATCCAAAGAACATCTTTAGCTAATGTACAAAATTGTTCACATGCATTTGAGTAAATTTCAAAAGAGACTTGCATTAGTCTCCTAAATCCTTGTCTTTCGATCTTTCTTTCTTGCCTTTGAATATTTTAGGTTACAGTCCTGCGTCAATGATCATGCAGTATACTGGTAAAGTCGAATATTATCACTTGCAAGCTAAATGACTTTCAAAGACAATGGAGATCTGTTCTAAAGCAGCTGCAGATAATGGTTATTGTGGGCTGATATATTAACTAGGGTAGCTCCAAATCCTAAATATTGTGTCAAAAGTGAACAGGAGTTCTGATTGCCCCTTCTTGAAACATATCTTATCAGCATCTAGAGCGAAGTCCTGATCCGTTGTGCACAAATAAGCTTCAGTAGCCAAAGATGAATATATAAATAGAACTGGACCCCCTTGAGACTGAAGCCTCTGAATATTTTTGATTTTCCCAAAGAAATGTTTCACTTGCAAGCATAAGCACTGGTCATTTCTTTTATCAACATCCGTAACTCTGGCGTGTTTTAGGTCCATTTTTTGGCTCTCTTCTGACATTGAATTGTTGCATCGACTTAGTTGGATGTTTCTCCTGACATATCGACACCCTCCTCCTTTTGCAGCTTTGCAAAGAATTTAGTAAAGTTCGTGCATTTGATGGATGGTCCGAAGGTACTTTGAGCTTTGCGCCAACTTACAAATATGAATTGAATTCTGAATCTTACTGTGGAGAGGATCCTAGGGCTGGGAGGCGAACTCCAGCATGGTATGTGTTTTACTTTTTCCATCCTAAATATAACATCCAAAAGATTTATTTATAGGTCTCTCTCTCTCTCTCTCTCTCTCTCTCTCTCTCTCTCTCTCTCTCTCTCTCTCTCTCTCTCTCTCTCTCTCTCTCTCTCTCTGTGTGTGTGTGTGTGTGTATGTGTTTTAGAAAGTACTGCTAGTAACCAGAATCTTTCAAGCTTATACTATGTCAGATGCTTTACAAAAAAATTATTCTAAAAATCTGCTCCTTAAATTTTCTGTTTTTGTGTTTCCATTTTGTACAGGTGTGATCGCATCCTAACTTTTGGAACAGGAATTAGGCTACTAAGCTACCGAAGATCTGAACTAAAACTATCTGATCACCGTCCTGTGACTGCCTCTTTTTTGGTTGAAGTCGAAGTATTTTCCAAAAGGAAATTGCAGCGGGCACTCTCTTTTACTGATGCGGAAATTGAAGAACAGGATATAGTCATGGACACTGGACTCGGTAGAGCAATGGGCCGGCTACAATCAGGAGAGGTGGGTAGCTTCAATTCTGAAAAAAACTAGGAAATCTTGGTTTTTGTCTATGTACACAAGCTGGTAGTTCGAGTCATTGGTGAAAAACTTTACTGACAAAGAATAATATAGAAGAGCCATGGTGATGTTGTAGTTTTGGGGCTTGGTTATGATTACACCACAGTATATGAGTTTACAAAGCAATAAAATGGATTGCATAAAAACAAGTCACCAATAAAGCATTTGCTTTTCTTCCCTTTTCTTCTATGGCGGTGCAAGACTTAATACAGCGGCGAGAAAACTCTCACTATAAAACTAGAGACTGCAGCTCAATATTTTATTGGTCTCTCATTATTTTCTTCTGTTTATGTGATGATAGATTTTTGTGATAATGAATGATAGATGTTCTTGCTGAATCAGGATGCATCATATTGGGGGCGTTGAGAACGTTGGACCGATGAAACCTGTGGACAGGGGTGTCCATTGTAGTATCCGCGAGTAATTGCTTTCCGCTGTGTATATATTTTTCATCTCTTGTCATCAATATAGAAATGTAGACTCAGAAATGAGTATATGGAAGTCTTGTGGATGATGTTATGGTGTTATCGGGAAATTGTCAGCACTCAGTTAATGTGTAAAGCAGTAAACTCGACTTCGGAGGTTTTAGTGCATAATAACTTTTATTTTTATACTATGTTGATTTATAAATCCTAGGTCTTTCTGATCAGTCCTCCCAATAACTGTTCCAATCTATAACTAATGAGAATTGAATATTTGACTACGGCTCTAGTATCAATAAAAAAATATTGGATTATTGAAATTTTACAATTTCTAAGCTATAAACCAGTTTTTGATTGCCGTCTCACTAAGAATACACTACCCGATTAGTATTGCCAAACAGCTTCTGTTAGCCAATTTATCAAACTTAGGCGACCCTAATAGGTCATATAAATCCCGGGAAATGTTATTGTGAGATCAATTATTGTTGTTGTCATAGCAATTTGCTATTTCCATGAATTTGAACAACAATAATTGACTACTTCCAAAAAGACTGCTGCGGTGCAAGTCAACGGCTGGTGCTGTTATTAGGTATAATACTGCATCTTTATTTATATTTTATTACACCTCTTTGAATTCCAACGACTAAACAAATCACACGTTTTCAAACGAGATTGTTTTCTCTAGGTGCTTTATGAATTGGGCATCTATTTCTCAGTCAGTCAGCATTAAGATCATCAGTATTCAATACTCCATTCATTCTATATGAAAAATGGTGCTTAGCATGGGGAATTTTTTTGGAATCTACACGTGTCTGATATTGTCCAACATTTTTGCGGTAATTAGCTATCCAGAGGACCCGAATCTCTCTTGTTTGAGATTGATGAAAGACTCTATTCGTGATCCGTTCAGTTACTTAACAAACTGGAATTTCAATCAAACCGGCCAAGGAACTGTCTGCATATTTACAGGAATTGAGTGCTGGCAATCATCTGAAAACAATGTGTTAGACATAAATTTGGGTTCCATGGGGCTCATAGGTCAGTTTCCTCGAGGGATCGAGTATTGTACACGTTTGACAGGGTTAGATCTTTCAAGAAACAATTTATCTGGACCCATTCCCTCAGATATCTCGCAGAAGTTGAAGTATCTCACATTTCTTGATCTATCCTTCAATCAGTTTTCCGGTACAATCCCACCAGAGATTGCAAGATGCCAGTATCTCAATGTTATAAACCTAAACAACAATCAGCTGTGGGGTCCAGTTCCAAGCCAGATTGGCTTGATGGTTCGACTTAAGGTATTTAATGTCTCTCACAATGGATTGACAGGGCCCTTGCCAATTTTCTTGACTGCGTCTTTTCTTGCTGATTCTTTTGATGACAATCCCGGACTTTGTGGGAATCCATTGAATCAATGTGAAGTTATAGGTGGTCCATTTGTTGAGGTATTCTTTAAAAGTTTCGGGATTGGTTGGGCAATTTCTTTCCCTTTGGTTACATTGCTTTTTTCATTCTTTGGCATTCCTAACATGCCAAAGGTGATTAGCATGTGCAGAAGGAACAAGGGAACAGAAAAGGACGCTACTGGAGGATCTGAAATGATAGAGCCGACAATGGTAAGTAAACGTCTAAAGGTACAATGATTTTGTGATCAGTTCTATATTTGGTGTCGTATAATTTAACCCTGACTGATATTATCCAATGACTGAGTAGATATCAAAGCTAGAGAAGTACGTTACAAGAATTAGCTTTCAAGAACTGGCCAACTTAACTTCAAATTTTTGCAACGGAAATGTCATTGGTTTTGGCAAGAATGGAATAATGTACAGAGCATTGTTTCCAAATGGCAGTTCCTTTGCCATCAAAAAACTCTATGCTTCAAGCAATTCAGACGATAAATTTGTCTCCGAGGTATTGTCTCTTGGCACACAACGGCATCCCAATTTGTTACCTCTAATGGGATTTTACATTAAAAAAGATGAAAGATTTTTGGTTTACAAGTATATGCAAAATGGAACTCTCTACGATTACCTACATCAAAGCAGAAGTGATGGAAACATCGTTGAATGGCCTTTGAGAATGAAGATTTCGATCGGAATAGCAAATGGCCTAGCATGGCTCCATCATAATAGTCGAGTTAGAATCTTCCATTGCAACATAAACTCACGTTGCATCTTGCTAGATCATAACTTCGAGCCTAAGATTTCAAATTTCTGGGAAGCAAAGTTCAAGAACCAAGAATGTGTTGGCTCGAACAGCAGTTTGATATCGAGTTTGAAGTCCTTATTACCGCTCGACTGTTATAATGAGAAGGACGTGTACTGCTTCGGACTTGTACTACTTGAGCTCATAACAGGAAGGGAATCACGCAATGCAGATTTGGAAGACAAAGAGCTTCCTAATGGATTGCTTGGGCAAGGATTTGATGAAATGATTGAGCAATTTTATGGAGTGGCAAAAGATTGTGTGAACCCAGAAGCAGAGCAAAGGCCAACAATGCTTGAGGTGTACAAAAGGCTGGAAGAAATCAAATTGGGATATGAAAATGCATGGGATACTGAGATATCAATTCTAACTGATTAAGATTACTAAAGCCGAGTAAACAACAAATGTCTTCGACGCAACCCAAAAATTGGTGGGTAATGGGGTTTTGTCGTTTTGACTTTTGAGCGAAGTTTTATATCTGTATTTCCTAGATCATATGGTATTCTTGGATGTAGAAGTTTTACTTTATTTATCTGTGTTTCCTAAATTTGGCATTCTTCTTGTCCGTATCAAGTATGATAATAGTCTTGAAACACATAATCGGTGACTATGATAATCAAAATTGTTTCGAGTCTATGAATAACCTAAAATAAGATTTATATTAATAATATTCTGAGACTGAGATTTTATTATGCATGTGATGTGTTGTATTTTATTGGCAGCATAGGAAAATGTATTAATCATCAGTTCCTGCAGGAATAGAACTCAATAAGCTAGGTTGACAACTGCAAATTCGAATCAAATTTCATTAGAATTCCATCCGGTTAAGTAACATTACAACTGGGTACCATATTCACATATCAGCAGTTTCAGAACTGATTGTAATATAGAAATCTATTAAAGATAAATAATTCCATATATATAGTCAAAGAATTTTCACTATAAATCAAGGAGCTAATGCAAAACAGTGATAAATCCTTCCCGAGAACCAATACTCTGTTAACATTTAATCTCATTTCTCAAATCGTATCATTTAAAGAATCGAAAATGTATCGACTATCTATATCCTGTGTGTGTGAAGTATCAACTGCCGAAGAAATGCTTATACCTTGTCATCTAGTTCAGACGACTCTGGTAAACCTCCATGTTTTTGCTGACTACTTCTTGAAATTGAAAGGCTGCGCCGTTCTTTACCCCCAGGTTTAGATGAGGCATTGCCATACCAGATCATTCCAACAACCGCAATGATCATGCCAAAAACAACGTGTAAGTTAATACCCTCTTTTCCGAAAAACAAGAATCCTAGGATCAGTATAAAGATGGTCTTCATGTGGCCAAGGACTTGGAATGAAACAGCTGTGAATCTGCCGATGCAAATGAATTGGCTGAGATTTGTTCCCACCGCAATGGTACACGATGCGATTAAAAATGCCTGCAGAATAAAAACGAGGGGATCACGAGTTGCATAGTTCCAGAAATTTTGACAACTACGAAGTGAAGCAAAGGGCAACCTCTTTTAATGATATGTAAGAAAGTTCTAGAGTACGAAGCAATTAGCACAACTGAAAATACTAAAAGGCCAAAACTTCACCACATGATGGATAAATAAAAAGGCTGACACTACATACAGTATAAACAAAAACAATAATGAGAATAACTTCTGGAAAATTACCAGAGACGGTAAATTAAAGTTGAAGGCATCAATTCTTTTGTTTGTCAACCAATAATCCAGAAAGGGGCCGAACAGCAGTAGTGACGCAGCCTGCACTGGAGCAGTGTGCCCCAGCAGGTTGAAAGAACTGAGGGAATACTTCCTTTGAAGGAAGTGAACATACTGCAAATATTTATCAATAATCACGTTGTTGTCATGAATAACATCAGATAAAAGTACGCATGCCATTAAAATAAGAAAAGATACAATCGGAAACAAATGCTCTGGTATAAAACTGGACGGTCAAAAATAAACTAAAGCACCCAGAAATTCTACACTCCCACACGGTATTTGTCATAAATCACACATTTTTCGTTTAACCAATTTCATGCTCATGTCCAGATGATCAATGAAGCTTTTTCACGATATAATGGAACTTTCACACTTCCCTTGGTTCAGGCGAACTTACATATTGTTGCAGTGATGTACTCCAAACTGCAATAAATGCAGCAACAAACCCTTTGGTATTAACACTCACATCTGTAACTGTGCAGACAGCAACACCAAGAAGAACAACCATGATGCTAAGTTTTGTGTCTCTCGAATAGCGTATCTTGTCAAATACAACTTCCAGTAAGCATGAAACCGGGATCATACTCAGTTTTGCAATCTGGCATTGACACATGATAAATTCTTACCATTGGCATTTTAGAGAAAAAAAGTGAAGACAGAGACAAAATTGTCTCCACTTTCTTTCTTCTTTCATTTGATAAAATGAAAAGTGCATCTAAAATTACCTGGTAAAATCCCACCGAATTCCACATTAAACTAACATTCATCCCAACAATAGAGAAATTTGCAAACAGAACGAATGTCAGAAGCTCTGCATAGGGTAGATGAGAAGCTTGGATGTAACCCAGCCATCTAAGAACCATCGTCATCAAAGTTGTTGTAGCAAAATGTAAGCCGGTTAATGATGTAGCTGCATGGATTGTATTAATCAAATGTTTAAACTCACATACAAGAAATGTACCAAAGTAAAGCAATAGAAAACAAAACATTTAACATGAAATCTAGTAGCACATCATTATATTCTTACTTCCTTCGAGCACACATTATTGACACGAAAATCACCATCAACAGAGTATAACTTTTTATCTGTATCACACTACTCTCACTTCCAGTTTAGAGTGTCAGTATTATTATTCAAGTTCCTCGATCCTTCAGCCATTCTCAGGTACCATAATCAATTGTTTATGATTATTATTTTCTCTGAATTTTACTATAACCACTTTCAATCTAATCCTTGCACGATTTATATTTCCCAAGGTATAAGTAATGGCCATTGCACACAAGCACATATATAAGCATCACAATTGAGTTCCATTTTTAGATAGCATTTCATCAAGGTAGCTGAATTTTCAAAGCAATGCGTGAGCATAATGCTAGCCCAAAAATCTGTTTAAATATGTGTCTATTAAAACATTCAAACCAAGAATTTGACCCTTCAGCTTAAATTGCTTTAAAATTCTCACCAAGTGATTAATTCGTAAAGGATGTCTTGAAAAATATAATAATATCAAAATAATCTAAATTCCTTGAAAATGGAAATTATAGGGAAAGCACTGGAGACAATTCCATCCTTCAAACCCTTTATGGAACATTGCCGTGCAACAAAAAAAAAAAGTATCCAGCATATCATTATAATTCATTCTTGTTGGGTGAACACGGTAAAATTCTAAAACTCAAAATCCCTACTCAAGTTAATAAAAAGTTTATGAAGGGAATTCAAACTACACCATGTAAAAGTGAAACTTAGGTCATATATAACTTAATCAGCTATCCAATATATCATAAACAGCAAGTAAAGATTCTCTCCGAGTCAAGCTAAGAGAATTACCAAAGCTGAAGCCATAAGTAGCCATTAAGGTCTTGTTAACAATGATGATACCTACTGAAGTAACTACATTAAACATCCATGCAGCCGTGTCCAAGGTAGCCTTCTTATCAGCTTTGCTTGTAGGTGCCATTTGACAATTTTCCCTTTCGAATATGCAATTAATATAAAAATTTCCCTGCCAGGGCCATAAAGCTACATATTACAACAGATCTGCATATAATCCAAGATTTTTCCTACAAAATTCCTGCACAGATAAACATTAGAATCAACAAAAATCCAACTATTGAATTCTTCATCAACTAAATCTAAAGAAAAAAATCAATAGCTTGCTCATCAGATAGTTTCAGTAAAACAGTAAGAAATAACCAAATAAATCATATCAATTAATTCATAATCAGACATAAGAAACACCAACTGATACTGATTCAAAAATAAACCTAAAAATTAGGTAAGAGAGCTACATAAATAAAATAACGACAATCCAAACTCAGTTAAAATGCTGCCAACATCCGATCTAAAATCCTCAAAACCCTATTCTTGCCCAGATCGCACTCAATTCAGCAAAAAATCATTAATTATTTACCAAATTAGAGATCCAAACACGATTCACCAAAAATCAAGTTCCCATAATCTTTTTTGAGAAAAAAACAATTCTAACTTCGTGAATGTTAATTTGACGAATGCCCAAGAAAAGAAAAATGTACCCTTTATAAGCTTGGGAAAGAAAGCAACTTTTTGAATATTCACGGATTTGCGTACATTGTATGAATGAAATTTGTATGTTTGTGTATGAACCGAATGAAAAGTCTTAGTTGGCAAAAATTAATATTTTTATCTTTTTTTTTATACTTTGAATTCTGGAATTGCAAGGAACAATAATATAATATAATAATAATAAAATGTGTAGAATGTTGATTTATTTATTTATTTTTTCATATGGACACAGCACGAAAAATTGAAAGCCAAATTAAAATATGATATTCTAAAAAATAAATAAGTAATTTTGTATATAATATTACCTTAAATTGGATTCGAGCTTCCTCCATTGATGAGAAATACATCGACTAATCGCTGTCGTTCGTGCTGTCTACAGAGGGCAAATTAGGTGAATAGGATCAATCTCACATTCCCTTTCCTATTTAATATTAATTAGAATTATTTTCTAAATAATTTATTATAATTATTAAAGAATAAATTTATTCATTTACAATGTGCTCGATTGAAGAAATATGTAGTTAAAGTGACGCAACTATATGTTTATTTATCATGTAAAAATGACAGTGGTCATAGTTGATTTTATTTTTTCAAAATCTAATCTTTTTTGGATAAATTAGTTCGTTTTGAAATTTATATTTAATGGTTTGATCTTTCTGCATGTATTAATATTTTTTTATTTAAGATAAACGATTTGTATTTATGGTCGTTTCTTTGCAGGAAGGTGCGAATTTAGAATTTATGTTGAGAAATGCAAAAAATATAAACATAAAAAATAGGGGATAAAATAATTTTATTTAGGAAAAATATAAATTTATGGGATAAACCTCAAATTAGGGGTTCAAAATACAATTTTATATTTAACATTTTTTCCTGTACAACTACCCTCCCATCACCGTAAAATACCTGATTGCTACTTAACATCGATGGCCTTCTAGAGAATCAAGAATTCGTTGTGCCTTTTTTGGGTTTGCTTCGTTGGTATTTCGGACTGGACCGACCTACCATGGCGTTTGATAGTTGGTGACTTTGGTGTTGGCTCAAGATCCGAGAGCTTTGATCTTACATAGTCTTATCTCAGTTCTAGTTTCTTGTCTATCTTTGTTTGTACCTTCATAAGGTAGTTTCATTATTCGACCTAGTTATAACTCCTATAAAAGTTCGACTGATGTGTTGTCTCCGTTGATTTTTAGTTACATATATCTACTTGTTAAAAAAAAAGAATAATTCATTGTGGAGCTGTAACTTCTAATTGTTAGTTACTGTGGCTTTATGTTTCGTATTTGTATGCGTAGAACTTGTGAAATTTTTTTATAAAATATTGTAAGATTTTTATTTTTATTATAAATTATAAAAATAATGGCATGATAATATTAGAAACAATATGCAAAAGAATAATTTTATAATATTATCGTATATATCAAATTATGTTATGTTTTAAGAAATTTTGATAGATACTTTTTTTTGAATAAATGAAAAAAACGATAAAAATAAAATTTCCTTTAATTTATTAGAGTAAAAATTAATGAAAAATTGATCGAAAATTAACGCACAACTTTGGATTCAAAATTGTGCTCATATCAATGATACATACCGATGGTATTTTAGACACTATACAAAACAATAAATTTTTTTATCAATCATTTTATCTCATCTTTTAAACCAAACAGTACCTTAGAGTAAATAATATATGGGAAATAGATCGTTTGATTTTTTATCCAATAAATCTAGTAGCATATATTTAAATTCGTATATATATTTTAATTTATATAAATATATTAGCATTTGATTTGAATAAATTTTGCTTTAGATTTTTTTTTTCAACTTAAGTTTGAATTTGAATGAATGCGTTTTTGGTTTGATTGATTTTAAAAATTAATTTCCAATGAATTTGGTTCAATTTTATGAAGGAAGCGACGACATCACTTTACGTTTTAGTTCCTCCGAAATTTTACCCATTTTTACTCAAACGTGTATTCCTTGTTTAACTGAACACACGAATAATTATTGTTTGTTGTTTTCTCGTATTTTTCACTTTCCGAACTGCCAGCTTCCTCCCCCTTTCTCTTCTTCTTCTTCTCTGTTATTTCTTCCCCATCTTTGCGCCGTCGCCACTCCACTGGAACCCAAGATTCACTCATGGCAGAATCTGAAAGTTCTGACCATCCAAATTTGTAGTTTGTTATGTTCTTGACTTGCTTTTGATGCCAGGTTCAAGGGCCTCTGAAGTTTTCTCAAGATTCTTCTGTAGGTAAGAAAAGATTGCATTTTTACTCTATGTGAAGTTAGTAATTGGCAACTGAGTGTTGTTTAGCGGTGGAATCATGTTAGATTGAACTGATCTCTGATTTTTGTTATCAGGGGTTTAAATTTCTGTTGAAATGAAAGGATATTGAGCTTGATGTTATTCTTGTTGATGTGCTGATAGATTGAGTTCGGAACTTTCTTTATTTTGCTTTACTTTTGTATTAGCAAGTTGCAGTTGTTGCTGGACCAGCTGAGGCGAGTCCAATGCCGTACAAATGAATAAAATTTAAATTTAACTCGGTTTTACTAAAAGTATAAATTTCGGACCAGGAAATAAAAAGATAGCCATTCCCTCGGGATACGTCCTGGTTGTATTTTGTTAGACAAATGATCATGGATTAGTACTTTGAATCTTCAGCTTTCATTTTGAAATTACTGGGTTAGATGATGGGAATCATACGCTTTCAAGCATCATGGTCACTCCACTTTAATATTGTTCTTTTTTTAGTGAACTGAATGTATGTCTCCTGGATTTTTGGTAGCCAGGTTTTTTATGTGGCTATTTGCTCGTCTTCGAAGTTTGCCGTTTCTTGGGAGTTGACATATTTACTGGAGCTAAATGGCCTCCAGCATGAGCTTCAGACATTGATATTTTAGAAGGGGGTGTCTTTTGTTGTTAAGCCTGGAAATCGGAGTGAAAAGAGTGCAAATGTCCTTACAATCTTGTTAATTTCCATTTCAACTGGCTACTGTAAGTGTAAGGTGCAATTGATTTTGTTGAGTCGTGTAGGTGCTACTCTGATGAATTATTAATATTAGTATCTTATTATGTTGCTATAAATCTCGATTTTATGTACTAAATGAACAAGTTTTTACACTTTTCTAGGGTTGATCTGTTTTGATGGCTGGAAGCTTTGATGGAAGTTATGATCAGGGTGGTCAGTCAGACAATAGCTACCATTTTGACAGACTTCATATCGAGCCAATTTATGACTCATTCATATGCCCTTTAACAAAACAAGTAATGCGAGATCCTGTGACATTGGAAAATGGGCAAACATTCGAGAGAGAAGCCATTGAGAAATGGTTCACAGAGTGCAGGACAAGTGGAAGAAGGCCAGTTTGCCCATTAACTTTGAGAGAGTTGAGAAGCACAGAACTAAATCCTAGTATTGCTTTACGGAATACGATCGAAGAATGGAATGCCAGAAATGAAGCTGTTCATCTCGACATGGCTCGAAAATCATTATCCTTGAGCAGCCTCGAAAATGATATTCTCCAATCTTTGAACTATATCATGCACCTTTGCCAAAAAAACCGCTCAAATAAGCTTGTAATTCGCAATGCAGAGTTGATACCAATGATCATTAGCATGCTAAAGAGCAGTAGTCGTCGAGTTCGGTGCAAGGCCCTGGAAACCCTTCGAGTTGTGGTGGAGGAAGACTCAGATAATAAGGTTGTTAAAGGTTGAAAATGCAATGAGCATTTTTTAAAACTTTTTTGACTTCTCAAGTTGTTTATGTATTCCTTCACTTACAGGTATGTGAATCTGCAGGAAATAATGACTGAAGGGGACACTGTGCGCACGATAGTTAAATTCTTATCTCAAGAACATTCGAAAGAGAGGGAAGAAGCTGTTTCCTTGCTTTACGAGCTCTCTAAATCCGAAAGGCTCTGCGAAAAGATTGGTTCGGTGAATGGGTCAATTCTCATATTCATCGGATTGGCCAGCAGCGACTCTGAAAATGTTTTAACGGTTGAAAATGCAGAGAGAACATTGGAAAATCTTGAAAGATGTGAGAACAATGTAAGACAGATGGCTGAAAGTGGAAGACTGCAGCCTCTCCTGACTTTACTTCTTGAAGGTGGACTCTCCTACCTCAGTACAATATTTGTAGAACTTTGTTGTTTTTGTCGATTTATTATCTTAGAGCATTTTATGGATGGGGATGGAGAAAAAACTACATTTGATGTAGACAGGGGGATCCAGAATATAGATGATTTTTTCTAAAACTTTAAGTTCAGCCACCCCAATTTTATTCAGTCACCCCACCTCCCCCCCTCTCCACAATTCCAAGGTCTGCCCTTCGATGTGGAGTAGCCGCTTTAAAGGCTTTATTGATACAATATTAAGCAACAGTAATGGGATTTTGACGTGGATTATTGCAGGCTCACAGGAAACTAAATTATCCATGTCTGCTTTCTTGGGTGAATTGGTACTAAACAATGATCTAAAAGTATATGTTGCTAGGACGGCTGGTTTTTCGCTGATCAATCTTATGATGAATACAAATATGCAAGAAAGAGAGGCTGCTCTCAAAGCTTTAAACCAAATTTCATCCGATGAGGCAAGTTCCAAAATCTTGATAGACGCAGGTATTCTTCCTCCTCTCGTCAAGGATCTTTTCACCGTTGGGGCCAACCAGCTGCCTATGCGACTTAAAGAAGTTTCGGCAACAATTCTTGCTAATGTCGTGAATTCGGGTCACGATTTTGACTTGATCCCAGTTGGGCCAAATCACCTAACTCTAGTCTCAGAGGAAATTATTCATAATCTTTTGCATCTTATTAGCAACACTGGCCCTGCAATAGGAACCAAGCTACTCCTAGTTCTTGTTGGGCTTACCAGTTTTCCTACAACCGTATCTAGTGTAGTTTCTGCTATTAAAAGTTCTGGTGCTACGATTAGTTTGGTTCAGTTTATTGAGGCCCCCCAAAGGGATTTGAGGGTAGCTTCCATTAAACTTCTTCAGAACCTCTCGCCACAGATGGGTCAAGAATTAGCCGGTTGCTTATGTGGCACGTCTGGTCAGTTAGGGAGCCTTATCAGAGTGATAACGGAAAATGTAGGCATTACTGAAGAGCAGGCAGCAGGGGTCGGGCTTTTAGCTGATCTCCCAGAAAGAGATGCGGGTCTCACCAGACAGATGCTTGAAGAAGGGGCGTTTCAACTCTTCATTTCAAGAATAAGTAACATCCGACGAGGGGAGACAAGAGGCAACCGATTCATGACCCCATACTTCGAAGGACTCGTAAAAGTTCTTGCAAGGATTACATTTGCCTTGTCCGAGGATTCGGGTGAAGCCCGTGCACTCTGTCACGAGCATAATCTAGCATCGATTTTTATTGACCTTCTGCAATGTAATGGGGTCGATAATGTACAGATTGAATCCGCCGTTGCTCTGGAGAACTTATCTCAAGAATCAAAAAACTTAACCAAACATCCCGAGTTTCCACCTCCCGGAATTTGTTCCTCGATCTTTCCTTGCTTAAGTAAGTCTCCCGATAAAACCGGATTGTGTAAGATCCATAGTGGCAAATGTTCGCTTAAAGAAACGTTTTGTCTCTTGGAAGGACAGGCCGTGGAAAGATTGGTGGCCCTTTTGGACCATGAAAACGACGAGGTGGTTGAAGCATCACTCGCAGCCCTTTCCACTTTATTAGAAGACGAGGTCAGAATAGAGGAGGGAGTTCAGGTGTTACTTGATGCAGAAGGAGTTAAGCCTATTCTAGACTTGTTAGTAGAGAAGCGAACAGATAGTTTACGGCGAAGGGCCGTTTGGGCTGTCGAAAGGCTGTTGAGGAGTGAATATATAACCTATGAAGTTTCTGATGATCCAAATATAAGCACAGCACTTGTAGATGCTTTTCAACATGGCGATTTTCGAACACGGCAGATCGCCGAGCGAGCCTTGAGGCACCTTGACAAGATTCCCAACTTTTCTGGTATATTTGCTAGCATTGGATAATTTCCTTGAGGCAGTTTTTGCTAGAATCTAAGGATCTTGTATTTGTCATGTCCAATCTTTCTTAACTTAAAAGGCAAATAGTTTGTGAAAGATGATAAGCTGCAGGTAGATAATATTTGTCTTTACTTGTATTGGCAATATATTGTATTTTTTTTTCCTTTTTACCCCCACTTTGGTGTATGTTTTCACTTAAATCCGTAGTTGTGCTTGGTTGATCTGAGTGATTGTGTATCATTTTATTTCTGATTTTTTTCCGGATTTTTTGAATTATTTCACTTTACCTTCGGAAAGTATCTAGTATTCTCCATCTGATCGAGCAATCAAGAATTAAAATTTGTTGCATGTATACAACCAATGAAGTGCATATATTATTACAAGGTCGTTGTTTTGTCTGCGCAATTTGTAATTTAATTCATTTTAATTTTTGGCCGTGATTGCAAGTAAATAGAAACATAAAATTTAAATATCTTGAGGTGACAAATGAAAAGTGACAATTCACCGGAGGTGACAGTTTTTTATCTAAGAATATTCTTAGAAAACTGGGCTATGCTCTAATAAAGGAAAATTCTTAATGGCTCTTCGTAGAGTTATTGAAGATAGTCATGTTCTTGACCAAATTCCAATTGGCGGCTTTAATTGGATCAGAACAACCGCATTTTTTCGACGACGTGTTCATTTCTCTTCTCTTTTTTATTTTTGTAAAAAAGAAATGTAGGGAGAACTAATGAAAATTTCACCAGCGGAACAGAGATGACGAGCTGAAGGAAAAAAAGGTGATTTTTTTTTATTCAAAATCTATTTTGTTTATAGTTATTGCACTTTTAGCATCTTCAGTCGGTGGCATCGACAATAATGTGCTGCTTGCAATGCAATTGCTGTGAGTATTTGGTGTCGATTAAATCATTATTTGTGGCTATTTAAAGTCACTTTCTGGTGTTCATTTCTGACAATTTGAACGCGGCTATGAAAATCTTTTGGATTTGTTTTGATTGCAGGAGGATCTGGAGCTCGGACTCTCGAAAAAAGAGAGTTTTTGGGATTATCGATTATAAGAATTATGATTCGTTATTGTTGGTGATTGGAGGTCAATGCATTGTATTATTTTTTAAGTGCTGATATACAATTTGGTGGATTATTCTTAATTTTGGTATAAGGTACGAGTAAAATTAAATAAGTTGCTGAGAACTAGCAACATAGCTATCTGTGCATGCGTTTGTTGGATTTCTATGAGTTGACGGACACTGGTGAGAAACAAGTTAAGAATTGGGGGCTCTGTGGTCAAATGTGAAGGCCGGAGCGCTGGTTTGAGTTTGAAAATATGAGAAATTGCTTCTCCATTAGTTGATTAACCACAACAAGCACCTTTTATGGTTTTTTCATGGATGGCTAAAAAATGGGTTCTGGTTTATTTTTCCAACAGAGTCAGCGAGTTAAGAGTTGTTGAACGTCTGGATGGGCTCTGTGAGAAGATGCAGGATTATACTCTTGAATAGGTCGTCTGGCTTTATTTATTTATTTCTCCTTGAATCTTGCCCTATTTTTCAACCAAGAGGAATTTTATTTGTGATTCTTATTAGAGGATTTTCATGCTGGAAAAATGTTCGCTTCAGATTGGCAGGTTAATCAGGCAGGAAAGAGTGGATCAAAGTGAATAACTGGGACAATTTTGAAACTAGTATGCATTCAACTACTTGTAAAATTAGTTCATATTGTACTTGAGAGTTTTCACTTGTTACTCTCTTTGCCTGCTGGCTTGAAAATTTATCCCAGCAATATCAGGCTGAGTCTTTACATTTAACTGTACCAGCTAAAAACAGAAATAATGATTTAACTTATTTTCTGCGGTCATTTTTTTTTCGGTTTTTGTGGTCAAGGAACGGGAATTGTTCGAAAATCTGATGGTCTGTAAAGAAATATTCTGATTTCTTCACAGCAGTCTTAGTCTGCTGATTTGATGGTAGTTAATGGCACTAACTTCTGGTAAGGCTCAGACCAGGAGTGAAAATAATGAACTTTCACCAACCCCGTTTGCTCTCAGGAAGTTCTGGCAACTGTAATTATCAACTGGATCATGTGAATTCATATGCAATGAAAAATGGGGCATTTTCTATCTTCTGAACCAAGTTATCCAAGAAACTTTTGATCAAGTGATTTTTTATTAGTTTGAGGATCATAATTACATCCTTGGTAAGGCGTTCCTCAAGGTTGGAGAGGTCTAACCTTATCTGAAAGTATGAATCATAGCGCAAATTCAAATGCATGGTAACTTTCTCATGGAAGCAATTAGCACAGGGTTCTTCTTTCTATAAAGAATGTGCTCATGTGTTAAAAAAGAAGGCATATTATGTAGTTGCATCAAGATAAGAAAAATGCCAAGTGATATCTTGAAATTTATACCGAGTGTGGAGGTGCGTGGCTTAGATCAGGGACTCATTGAGGTACAAACTTTGTAAAGGTAATGGCCGTAGCTGCTAAAGAGGAATCTTGCAGAACCTTCAGAGTTCAAAAAATATATTTTAGCATTTTTGCTACACCAGTTACTTATGGCAGTCAATGGGTAAACTTTCTGAGGCTTTGTACGCTAAATTGTGCAATGTAATGATCAGATCAACGTTTCTTTATTTATTGTCATTTCATGCAAGTACTGAGATTTTTCAGGTTTTTTTTTAAAATCACCTCTACAGTCCGTACAAAGCACAATGTAATGATCAGATCTACTTTTCTACTTTCTATCGACCTTTTCTTTTACGGACGATTTATTGCACGACTAACATTACTATGTTTCATTCCGTTCACATTGTCGAATGAATAAAGAAAGGCCCAGCTCAAGTTGGAGGAGTAAGAAAGGTTTTATGCCACGATCTCAGCTGATATTCTAGTAGAACAGGGTAATTTCATTTCTAGCTCGTACGTTTACTTGAGATGGCACTGGAAATTGGGGGTGAGGGATTATGACATAAATTGCAGCATAATCGATCCATTCTTTTTATTGCAACCTAAAGCCCTCGCATGTCTGGTTCAAGATACGGATCAAGTGGTGTTCCAGTTCGGCCTTGAATGCGGAAATTGTCATCATTATCAAAAGAAAAGACATTCTTAAAACTTCTTATTGTGCAGTGGTATCCAGGAAGCAAAAGACGATGATGAAACTGGTGGTAGAGAACTCTAAACAACGGGTCTGGTGATTCTGGTGTCAGAAATGGCTGATTTCAGCTGGAACTCTGAACACTTTTTGAGATAAGGCTACAGTGGACTAATAGTCCATGAGGTAGAAGTAGAAGTGTAGAAAACCATTACGGCATTATTCACCAAATATTTCAAAACCCTTATGAAATGGAAAATATTGATTTTTAATTTATAAATATATAAACATTTCTCAATTATTTGTTGGTCTATGACATAACCTCTTTGCCATAGTTATGTTTATAGACGTGGGTTAAAGAGCTTCTCAATCCCTGTCATTATGAGGATGTAGAAGTAAGATAATCTATAGCATGAATCTGCACCTTCATTATGTCTGGCGTTCGGAGAACCCAGATCTCTCTCTTCATATATTTTGTCAGATTTTTTTTTATATTATCTATTTTACAATCCTCTACATCTCTTCATCAAAATTCCAATGCTCCGCCTCAATTCCCTAATCTTCACATTTATTTGTACTTGTTATCTGCAAATCATGAGGGTCATTCAGGAAAATCAGTCCGGCTTTTCTCTAAAGAATATCAGTAGCTTTTATTTCTCTACGTGAAAAGATAAAAACACAGTGAACAGGCTCAGCGTTATATACATCAGGACAAAAGCATCCTATCGTCTGGAAATCCGAAGGGTTTAACTCATTCAATATATTATACAACACTTCACTCAGATAGACACGAGTCAAAAACTAAAAAGAAATTCTATTCTCTTTTTACCTTCCAGCATGAAACATAAGATCTCGTGTATTTCTCACTGATTACCTTCCAGTACACCTTTAAGAAGATTCAACCCTTCAGCCGATATACTCCTCCGGACTCGGCTTGGAGGTATCTCTATCCGAGGTGGAGGATCCTGAGAGAAACAAATCACTATAACTGTCAAGTTATCACAAGTATTGCGTTTCAACGCTTCCCTAACTAACTCTCTGGAGCATCTTTCAGGATCATTATGCAGCATCAACTCTTTCCTTGCCATTGTGATGGCACATTGGCTGCTCATAACATCCCATAGGCCATCACATCCCATGATCAAGAACTCATCATCTTCTGTCAAGACAGCTGCCTGCAACTCTGGGCTGGCACTTAAAGGGCACGCAGATCCTTTTGGTCCCTTCATGTGCCAGTCACCAATTGCTCGTGATACAGATAGTTGGCCATTTAGGTAGCCATCATATATAGCTCCTCCAAGTTTTTCTATTCTGAGCCTTTCAGATGTGTAGTTTGGCTTATGATCTTTGGACATTTCGATTGCTTTGCCCCGTTTCCCCATCACAGCTCGACAGTCTCCAGCATTGGCGACTACCAATGTTCTGCAGAGTAGAAATCATTTTACACGTATTCAAATCCTAAATTCTTATCTAATTAGCACATGGGTACAAAATATAGGGGTGTGAAAAATCCACAACCAGCAGAATCACATTTTTAAGACAAATAATCCAGGGCGACACAAAGCACCACCATACAGTAATTGAATTCTTTCAGTGATTAATAGACAGGATACTAACCACGACTAAAGAAGATTATTGATAACAGGTAATCACATTAACAAACCCCGTGGAGGAAATTCTGATGACAGCGAAGGAGAATAAATTTTCTTACCTTTCAGATATGAATGCAGTCAATGCAGTTGTGCCAGAGGATATGTCGAGGGAACTATCGTCAGCAAATGCATAATCAGCCTTAAGAAATGCACTCTTGATTGCTTTTTCCAAACAAACTGGGAAAAAGGAGTCCTCGATTATGAACTTAAGAATGTTTTTCTTGACAAACGATGCTGCATCTGTACCTCCATGACCATCAAACACCTGCTCACAGCAATGTGCAACTCAATTAACACAAAGAACATGTAGCAAGTGAAAGAAAAGATAATATAGTGGAAAAAGGAACCCAAAATTTCTTTCTTTATTATTCTAAGACAAAAATTTTCAGTCTTGGATTCATTGGAGCACGTAAATGATTCAATATACATTAATAGAATTCAGATACACACCCCGTAGAAAGCTCCGAATGAAGGGGAATCTGCAATTTCATCTAAATGGTGAGCCAAGTTGTCTATGCAGATATGTTCATCCTCCATGTACTGCTTCGGTCCTTTCTCAGCACAGCTTCCGGACCGGGAAGATAGGTTGAAAACTTGAATTTATATCTGATGGTGACTTGATTCCCGACATTCCAAGCTCAAAATCCTTGAAAATAAAATAGATAGCATTAGACCATCAGTAATGCATCAAACATGCAAAAAGGCTAAGGCCTAACAGTAGTGGATTCTCTATTAAAAATATACTTTTTTTAAATTTGGTACTTCTAAAAGTTACAAGCATTGTGCCCATATTGTTATAAGTTGACACTCATATATGCGGCCTGCAGAATATAATAAAGCACATGTTTCTCAAGGAGAAACGGTTTCTCCTGCTTTATTCTCGTAGACAACCATGGAATCCTCCATGGCTGATAAAAACAAAGCCTCCAAATCCTAGAATCCTTCACTCAGGCAATGGTTCAGACATTAGAATTTTCTTTTCCGTATGTATCTAGATGCTGCTAGTGACTACGAGAAGTTATTTACTTCCGTTTTATCTGTCAAAGAAACAGGTGACATTCAACCATAACAGCCATAATCTAGCATGGATTACACAGTACTTGACTTTCTCCACTTGGATAAGAAAGTTTGGAAATTGTACGCGCCTTTAAAGTTCACCTTGATTGGAAATTTTTCCTTAAGAAACCAATATCAAGATGATGAAAAAAATGGTTGTTCTTCTTTCTATAGAGGAGTATCCATGACTTTGGAATCACCAATTTTGGTATAGTGCAGATTGTCCATGGAAGGATTTCAGGGTGCTCAACTTCATTACTAACAAAGAGATGTGCTCAGCAAGGACATCATTCCCATCAGTTCTTTTCATACTTCTATACGAACTATATGCTCTGTGGCTTGAATGATCATAATCTAGGGCAACGCTTGAATTAATATTCTCAGGAATTAGTACTGCCTTATTAAAGGTGCCAAAGTAAAAAAAAAAAAAAAGTAAAATGCCATCAACTGGTTAACGAGACATCTGAAAGAAAATCTTAGTTTCACCATGTAAAACCAGTATGCATTGTCAGAAAGCATTTATGGCTGATTAATCAGACCATGAATAATGGCTTATAATAGCACGCATCTCCCTCCCAACGAAACATGCCAAAAAGGTAGCAGTGACAATCGGTGGAAAGCAACAGGAAAAGTTGAATGCTTTTTAATGATAACGTGGAAGTGCCTCAAGTTTTTCTTCACTTTTTTTTTATATTTGTTTTTATTTTATTTTTTTAGCATGGAATTTTAAAAGGATGAAATCCTTGATCTCTACCACATGAATGAACAATCATTTCAAAAATCATGAATAACAATTGCATCCGAACTTAAGATTAACCATCAGAGAATGCCACATGACATGTATCAGCTTCAGGTCATATTTCTAACTTTTTGTGCTTTCATGCATCAATTAATGTGATTCTTTACCCACTAAAACCTTCTTGTGCACAATGGCAGCTTTATTAGAAGTAAAAAAGTATGAAAAAGTCCAAATATGGGATTGGGGGTGAGGGGGTGTTAACAACTTAATCAAAGGAGGGTTTATATTAAAGAATTATTTAAATTGGGTGAAAGGTATCAGAAACACAATCACATACAAAAGCAGAATATCATAGATATCTACCATATCCATCAACCATAAAAAATAAATTGGCAACCAAAATCCGAAGAACATAATAAATTGGCATGCTTTAAAAGATCCACAAGTAAATAACTCAACTTCCACTCTAATAAGTGCAAATATAATGAACTACGAATCTAATACATATACTACCATTAATAAACAGGGAACATACACTACATAAACTTTTTTCATTAAGAAATGAACATCACGGCTTTACTAACTAGCAGCATAAGCTGGATCACAGTGAAGCATTACATTACTAGAAGAATTCACTCACAAAATCAGTAGGTGACACCAATGTGATGGTGCTGATAGAGTGCCGTACAACAGAAAGATGCCGCGGTGGTTTCCCATTAATTATCTGCTTCGATTCTTCGATGTTTTCAGGCATATCCTCTTTCAAAACTGAAACTTCATGATCATTCTCACTATAACAACCTTTGTCATTAGTTGGCGGAGGTGTAGAATAAGTATCCCCGGCCATTTTTCTTCTTAAAGCATCAACTTATGCCTCTTTCACAAGATCAAGAACTCAATATATGCCCCTTCAATAACAAATTCAATAGATTTGTTCCCCAGGATCTCAATTCAAAAAACCCAATAACAGAAACATATCAACCAATATTTTCCTCCTTCTAAAAGATCAAAATCAATAATCACACATATAATCCTTCACAGAATCTCCCAGTTATTCTAACCCTCAACACCACTAAATCCAATCAAATTAAAGACGAAATCTAGAAAAAGAACCTAACCTTCGGATCAAAATACACACTATTCAGAATATTATTTTACACTACCAAGAAAAGGAAAATATAACGTAATCTAGGAAAATTCGGTCAAAACTAACTTCAGGGACCAACGAATCCAAATCCCGTGGAAAGAAAAATAAATTCAAACTTAAATCAACGAAAAATAAAATCCACGCTTTATCGGTAAAATGGTAATAGACGGAAATACAAAAAGAATCACAAATGCCCTTCCGAGTTCCTTTATCCAATATGATACAAAAAATTCAGAAATCCCTTTGATTGATAAAATATAACAGAGGAAATTGAACGAGAGATCGTAGAAAATGATTCTAAGAGATAAAAAAAAATGAATACTGGTGTGGAATTTTGTTAAATTTAATTCAGTTGGTAACCGGTGATTACAGGTAAATCTTTGTTACTTGGGACACGTGGTGGGTTTTAAGTAGTCTAACAATTGAGCAGACGAGGATCGCATCTGCGAATGCGCCCCTGCCGTTGGATTGTACCCGCCTCATTTCACATGGACACAAGTCAATTTTGTTTGGCTAAAACGTATGCAATTTGGCCCAGTCAACCGCTAACGCTTGCTCAGAAAATTTGATGTCGGCATGTACACATAGTAATGTACTCTCGGTTGATTTCTAATTGATATGAAATATTAATTCATATAAAAAATTCGATTTAATCGATTGATTAATATTACATCTCATTTTGAGAGAGGATCAAGATTGAATCGAACAGCAACCCAAAATATTTGTTAAAAAATCTCCTCTCCTATCAAAAAAATATATTATTCTATCAATGATAATGATTCAATTAAGACAGTACAATGAAGAACAATTTTAAACTCAATTTTTTTCCATGGCTAGTTCCTGAAAAATATATAATAATGATATATTTGATTTCATGAATTATAAGTGATATCTTTAATTTTTTGTTTCTATTGATGAACTCTAATTATTTTAATTAATTTTTTTTTGTTTTGTGGAATCTAGTGTGAAACTTATGAGCGTCTTGATTAATTATGATATTTAATTAGTGTAAATTTTTTTATTTAACTTCTTAAGCATATTAATAAAAAGTGCAAGTAAAAAATTATTTTTATGCTATTTTACCTCAGTATTTTTAGTAACATTCATCGGATTTTTAATTATTTGACCCGAAAAAAATGTATTTAACAAAATAATCTAATTATTTTTTATCAAAATGACCAAAGTTGTCATCTCAGATGGCGATACAATAAAAAATATTTTTTATTGAAGTCGCTATCTCATATGACGACTTCAATATAATTTTCTTTTATAAGTGTGTGTGTGTGTGGAAGTTGTCATCTCAGATGAAGCCTTCCATATATGACAACCTTTCACATTAATTTTGGAAGGCTAAAAAAATATTTATTTCTATAAATGTATGTTTATATAATATGAAATAAAACAAATTAATTTATGGAGTATTGTATAATTTATGGAATTATTGGATATGATTAATTATCTATTTTTTAAAAAAAAATTCAACTTTATTGTATTAAAACTCATTCATCCGTTTGAACTAATCAACTTAATGGTATGATTTTGTATAAAAATTGTATAATTATAATATAAAAATAAGATAATTTTGTTACTATAAAAATTAAAATAGAGTGATATTAATAACACGAAATATTAGGAATGTTGGACTACATCATTGACTTATTTGAAATCATAATATTACTGCTATTTGAATCATATGCTTCAAATTTTCTCGAAAAATCTTTTAATACAAGTACATTATTGAAAAATAATATAGAACATACTCAGAATTTTATTACATAGAAAAAATAATACAACACAATGTAAATATATTATATATTCTCAGACGTTTTCGAGTGAGTTTTCGTCTGGTTAAAATGAGAGGCGGATGGGTGTTTTTATAGTGGGAATTTGCACACGCCAACTAGGTTGACGTGACCATATTTTGACAAGGTCACGCCAATATGCAAAATAATGGTCATGCCAACCGAGTTGGCATGACCATTATTTTACACTGGTCACATCAATTGGGTTGGCGTGACCTATTCACATGCTACACGCCAACTGGGTTGGCGGCTAAGATCACTTATATAATTAATTATATTTGGGTTATTTTTATAATTAGTTATTTATTTGATATTAGTTAATTAAAAAACCCGATAATCACCATGGCACGTAAAATTAACACGCCTTTGGAAATATAAATATCAGTGGTTTCAAAATCGTGTTCTTGATGATTGCATGTTTGATCGATACTGACATCATCGTGATATAATATCTATGTTTGGTTGTTGTAAAATATATATACTATGTAATTGTCATGGTTTTAAGTTGTTCACAATGAAAGAAATATCATTATATCAAACTAAAATGTCTAACTTCAAACAATCAAATCAACATAGGGATGGTAATGTGCGGGTCTAGACGAGTTTGGCCAAACCCGAGACCCGTCATGCTACAAAAAAGGTTGTCCAAATCCACGCCCCTTGATTTTTTTATTTTTTTAAAAAAAATTGTTTATTAGCTACAAATCAATTTTGAAGCACAAAAATTGAGTGTTGTCATTGAATTTCATGTTTTTATCTAGTATATACTTGTCATAAGCATTGTAAATTTTTTTAAGCAACCATATATTTATTAGTTGGTTCTCACTCCCTTCAAAATATCAAACTCTTTAATATGAACACATGCATTTTGATATAAAATTAAATAATATCACGTTATAATTCAGCCAAAGAAATTAATGTATATTCAATATTAATTTATTTATAAAAAAATTTAGTATGTAAAACTAGGCAGGTCCAGGGAGTGTTTGGCCAAAACCCGGGACTGCCCCGCTTCAAATTTCAAAACCCATTAGAGCGGGTACAGACCCTCCTCGACATGACGGATTTAATACGGGTCTGAGTTTGGACCTGTCCCATTGCAATCCCTACATCAACCCATATGTTTAGCATAAGGTAACGATAGCAATCTCAAAAAGAATAAGCAATGATAAAAAAGAACAATGTTTCAAAACCATACGAAAACATTTTTAAAAATATGAATGATTCACATATTTTATAATTTATGATAAACTAAATCTATTATATATAATATACAAGACGTCTATTGTAAACTCATATGGATTTATTGATAAGCGACACATAAAATATTATTTTATAATTATTTCACTAACAATAAATTATATCTAATATATTTTGGTTCTAAAATTTGGCTATAAAAATAACCTCTACAAATTATTAATTTATACAATAATTTATATGTAAATTGATTTAACTTCAAAAAATTTATAAAAAACAACTATAAGAAAATATATGCACAAGCACACAATACGTATACAAAAATCACTAATGTTTATCAGTGTTTTAAACCGATCGATTTAACCGGTGATCGGTGCTTTGTTGATCCTCTAAAACAGCACTGTTTAACCGATGGGATTGAACCGGTCAACAACATGACAACCGACGAATAGACTGATTCCTTCATTTTTAATTTTTTTTAATTTAAATTATTTATTATTTTTTTGAGTGGAATTATCTTAGTCATTTTAAGTAACGACTGAAGTTAATAGATAAGATAAGTAAGTGAGTAATTAAAATTATGAGATGATAAAGAATATAATATGATAAGTTATATGATGTTTGATATGATTTTAAAATGGTGGATTAATTTTATTATTTATTGTAATGATTAAAATATCATTTACGAGGGAATTTCAAATCTTGAGTTAATAGAAAAATATGTGAAATATATATATATATATATATATATGTATATATCATTTTATTATAAAATTTCAATAGAATAAGATAAATACGATGATATACCAACTCGATAATAGATTAAAATTAATTTCTACAACTATCCTACCATTATCCATAAATTCAAATACATCCTGATATGTAATTATTTTATGAGTTATTATCAGTGAAAATAATTGTTGAAATTGTCCAGAGACATAATATACAAAAATAATGACAAGACATGAGGAAAAAATGCTGCAAATATCAGAATTAGTGGGCCCAATCACTTGTCCTATTAAATATTATTTTCATCAATAAATTAAAGCATTCCCACTAGCACATTCTCAAGTTGGGTGGATTCGAGATTCGAGAATAAAATTCCTAAGACTGGATAAGTTCATTTGTTTTAGATTAATTTTTTAAAACTATAGACCAATAATTTAATTATATTTACTGAAAAAATGCAAAACAAATTCAATTGCTCTGTATGTAAGAATAATGAGAAAAATGGTTAAACGTCATTATAATTATATATATATATATATATATATTAACGTGGGTGATTCAATCGTTATCTTTTGAATGATACACTTTGAATAAAATTGTTTATAATAACATAAATTAGAATTTATTCAGAAAAAAAAAACATAAGTAGAATCCTTTCACTTATAATATAAATTAAATATTATTTATAAAAAAATTTGAATTTTAAATTATTATATTGGGAACGTGAGATGGAGTATAAATATATTTTTTTAAAACATTGTCTCAAACTTAGGTATTTTCAAAATGGCAGTGAACCCATACCAAGAGGTAAAAAAACATTTTGTTTGTTCTCTTTCACACACAAATTAATAACCCCATAATATTGTTATGAATAGTAATCATGCGTGCGTAGTTCGTCTGTTTTCTTTGATTTCAATTTTCAAAGTTGTTTTTTTTCTCATTTTTCCACTGGACCAACGTGATTATGATTTATGATAGCTTTGTGTTTATATGTTTTTGAAAAAAAAAATTGGGGATGTGGTCCATTTATGCTCGATCATAAATACTTCTAAATCACACATTCGACGGAGTATAGCATCTTATTCTGCTACTGTTACCATCTTGGGTTTCTAAGGTTTTATTTGTATTTCATTGTGCATTTGTTTTTCGTTGGCTTTTAAAGTTTGTTCTTCAACTTCTTACTGCCCCATTTATACTCGATTTCTGTAGTCTTTTATGTTGTGGGATGGGACTCTTTTATGTCGTAATTCAGTGGAAACATGAACGAGTTTTGATGTTTTGGAAGACCTGCTGTCTTGAAAGTACGGGATTTTTATGTCTGTTTTAGAGCTTTTATGTGAATAATCGAGTGGTTAGGCTAAGCCGTGTCGAGTGGCGAAGTAGCGGGTTTTCTTCTAGTATAGAGGTTTGATGTTAAATTCTTCTCTCAGATGTATCGTTATTTGGATGCAATTTTCTGAAAATATGAGTTCCACAATCAAATCCATTAAATAGCTCCATTGTTCCCCTGTTGTAGAGTCCAAAATTTGGGTCCTCCCTACTTGTTACGAGGTTCTGAATTGGATGATTATTTGGCTTGCAGATTTAGTTGTCCTTACGCATCTGGAATGAGTGTCATTTGGATTATTCTATCATGGTTGCTCTCTTTTGGAGTGGTATCAAATGGGATGAGTGCAAATGTTTCTTCAAGACCAAAGAACGTTAGTGTTGGAGCAATTTTAGCTCTTGATTCTACAATTGGGAAAGTTGCCAAGATTGCTATTGAAGAAGCTGTCAAAGATGTGAATGCCAACTCAAGTGTCCTATCAGGGACCACACTCGTGGTAGATATTAAAAATACCAATTGCAGCGGATTTCTTGGCTTGGTTGAAGGTGATTTATTGCTTTGACTATCTTGTTGACTATGTTGAATTGCTTTTGTTCTTTCTTTATCTTGTTGACTTTGTTGAAGTTGAGGCTGATCCTATTATGAATTGTGTATTGCAAGTTGAGGCTGATCCTACTCTGAATTGTGTATTGCACCCGTCTTAGTACACCTAAAATACACATGGGTCACGTAAGGTTTGGTTTTTGTTGAAGATTAATTATATTAAGTAAAAATCAGAAGTGAGAGAGACCTTTCGTAGATGTATTCCCTTTAGAGTCTCGAGAACAAAACGACTCAAGCTAGTGATGTTCACCATTGTTTATGAAGTTTGTCACATCCTGAGTTCAGCCCTTCATCAGGGTCTAGCCAGATTCCTTCACTGATGAGAGGCTCTTGATCAAGTCAGTTAGTATTCCATGATGTAATTTTTTCACCACTGTTAATCTCACCATACTTGCAATCTCTCAGCTAAATTAAATACATACCTTGATGGAGGAAAGAGCCGATCTTGGTTCCTTGGACTTGTCTGTTTCAGTTCATCTTTAAGAGCTGAGAGCTACTAGTAAAAGTACTCCTTACATTTTTGGTGACTGTATCTCGTTGATGGCCGAAACAGATTTGAAGCGGCATTCTCTGATCAAACAGTACTGACCAGGAAGGAAATAGGCAGATGTTGATCCTCAATGTTTGAAGCTTAATATTTTTTTCAATACTAGATTTCTTAAACATCGACGATAAATTAGTTTCTGCCATAATGTCATGTGCAGGCTCCTCATCAAGTTTGAATGGGTTTGCAAGCCCACATTGTGGATGTGTTTTCCTATTCATGAAAGACTTACAGATTGTTATTGTTTGCAGCTTTGGGAATTATGGAGACCGATGCGGTTGCTGTCATAGGTCCCCAATCTTCCGTAGTTGCCCATACAATACTGCATGTTGCAAATGAGCTCCGAACTCCTTTTTTATCATTTGCAGCAACAGACCCTACTCTCTCTTCTCTTCAGTTTCCTTACTTTATTAGGACAACAATAAGTGACCTGCATCAGATGATGGCAGTTGCTGAAATTGTATATCATTATGGTTGGAAGGAAGTTACTGTTATTTTTCTAGATGATGATTATGGGAGAAACGGGTTGGCTGCATTGGATGATGCACTTGCAGCCAGGCGCTGTCGAGTTTCCCATAAAGCAGGTATTCCCCCCGGAGACATCAGTCGAAGTGAAGTCATGGATATTCTTGTAAAAGTTGCACTAACTGAGTCTCGAGTCATTGTCATGCATGCTAATCGTGCAACAGGATTTTTGGTTTTTTCTATGGCACGATATCTTGGAATGATGGATCATGGCTATGTCTGGATAGCTACGGATTGGCTTGCGTCAGAGTTGGATTCTGATCCCCACTTTACTTCAATGATTGATACTCTGCAAGGAGTACTTGTTTTGCGTCAACACACATATGATTCGGAAAAAAAGAGATCCTTTTTAGCTAGATGGAACAAACTAACTCGTGGTCGGTTAGGCCTATCCACCTATGCACTCTATGCTTATGATACAGTCTGGCTACTCGCTCATGCTATTGACTCGTTTTTTGATCAGGGTGGGGTTATTTCATTTTCTAATAATTCCAAGTTGCAAGCTTTAGCAAGAGGTGAATTGCACCCTGAAGCATTGTTGATTTTCGAAGGTGGTCCGCTCTTGATGAAAAACATTTTGCAGAGTGATTTTGTTGGCCTGACAGGGCCCGTCAAGTTTAGTTCCGACAAATCTCTTGTTTTTCCTGCATATGAAATTATAAACATAATTGGAACAGGACACCATCGTATTGGTTACTGGTCGAATTATTCTGGTCTGTCGACTGTGGTTCCTGAGAGTCTATATTTACAGCCACCAAATGGCTCAGGTGCAAACAAACAACTAAATGTTGTTTTTTGGCCTGGAGGATCGGAAAAAACACCCCGTGGCTGGGTTTTTCCAAATAATGGGAAGCAACTGAGGATAGGGGTACCCATAAGGGTTAGTTACCAACAATTTGTGTCACATGTTCCAGGCACGAATACTTTTAAAGGATTCTGCATTGATGTATTTATGGCTGCAGTAAATTTGCTTCCATACGCATTTCCTTATAAGTTCATCCCATATGGAGATGGCCATGAAAATCCGAATTATGATCAGCTAGTGAAATTGATTACAACTGGAGTAAGTATGATTTTCAACCGTAGTGATGGATATGATAAATTGTTTCCTCTTTATCCATGATGGAAATTTATTTACCTTTTTATGTTACTGGCCGTTAATTATCATGATTACTCGTGACAGGTCTTTGATGGAGTTGTCGGTGACATTACCACTGTGACAAACCGAACGAAATTTGTGGATTTTACACAGCCATACGCTGCATCAGGACTGGTGGTGGTTGCCCCAGTTTGGAAGTCGAATACAGGTGCTTGGGCTTTCCTGGTGCCTTTTTCACGCCAAATGTGGGGAGTTACTGCTGCTTTTTTTATTTTCATTGGGATGGTTGTATGGATGTTGGAACATCGGACCAATGACGATTTCCGTGGACAACCAAAGCAACAGCTGATAACCATTCTATGGTGAGCCTAACATACAGAATTCTGTGATGATAAGTGGTGGTTTTGCTTTAAATTTACTTTCTTCGTATTTGATACACAAGAATTCTTTTTGAGTGAAAATTTGTAGGACTTCTAGTTATGTAATATTTCTTCGGATAGGTAGCATCATCAATGAGAATGACATCTGAAATTTTCCCATAATAAATGAACAACAGCATTCTCGTGTTGGCAGAATAGTTTGTTAAGTTAGGGTTATCATTTGAATTTCTTCCCGTATTCCTTACCCGGCAGAAAAAAACTTTCTTGAAAGAATTTGTGTGACATTTGTTGGGATTAATAAATTGTTGGGATTTATAAATAAAAGCTCAATAAGTTTGTTTAATTTTGTTAATAAGAACAAAATTTGGTAAGTTAGTTTTGAATAGTCAATTGGCTAAAGAAATCCCACATTGGAATATGAGACGCTTATGATTTGTTTATATCGAGAAACAAATCAATAGAGTGTAGTTAAGTAGAAAGATGGGTGTCCCTCGCGCGCCGTCTGTCAGCTCCGATCCGCTCGACTCGACGCGCCGCGTCGATGCCGCAAATTTTACTATTCAGCTTTCTGAAATTACTTTTCACCTACCTGCCGCGTCGATGCCGCAAATTTTACTATTCAGATTTCTGAAATTACTTTTCACCTACCTGACTTTTCATATTTTGTTGAGTATTAAGTTTTAGATTTTTCACCTCCTGCAGAATTGATTTCTGATTTAAATGTGAGAGACTTAAATACGTATTAATCTGATGTTAAGTGTTGAGACTTTTCATCTACCCAACTAAACATTACACTTAATTTCTGAGACCTTTGGAGAGGTCTGCTGCTCAGCTATATAAGCTGCTCCAGCTCTATGTTTTCATCAATCCGAAAATCTGCATACATACATATTTCATATTGTTTTGATAGTATTGTACACTACTAATGTTCGAAGTAGTCTGCTCGTAGTTCTGCTTCAATCCGAACAGAGGTGATTGGGCGTTGTACCTTGGAATTCACTTGTCCAGGAGGCCAGACGCTAAGGCGGACAAATATGAGTTTATGGGCACACGTCTTGTTATGGCCTCGTCTAGAATTTTCAGCTTCTTGTTGTGTTTTTACAGTTTATAAATTGTTACTGTAAGTTCTATTGTTTCTGTACTTCAGTGCAATTTATATTATCAATCTATGATTGTTTAAGCTGATTCAATCCGTAAATTTATATAAACAGTTCCAACAATCGTAAACTCAAATTTTTTATTGTTATGTTTTTGTGTTCTTTAAATTTCGGATTTTAATCAATTGCAATTTTATAAATTGTTACTGCTCAAGTTTCACTTAATTCAGACACTGTTTCTGCACAGTATATGGATTTATCCTGTTGTTCAAAACTGTTTTGAAACAATTTGTGCTCTATCATTTGTGTTCTGTTTTACCTAATTGCTGACCAGATTCCAAACCGAAATGCTGAGAATACTGAGATTCCAGCGCTAAAAGCTAGCGACGCTGAGGTCGTTATGCCAGTTCTGAGAAACCCAATATCGTTATCTCAATTTGAGAAACCTAAAAAGTTCAAAGGTTCCAACTTTAAACGTTGGCAGCAGAAGATGATGTTCTTCTTGACTACCTTGAACTTGACAAGGTTTCTCAAAGAAGAGAAACCATTGGAGGACAAAGAGGATCCTCAATCTGTTGTGATAGTTGAATCGTGGATGAATGCCGACTACCTATGTCGCAACTGCGTACTGAATTCTCTAGACGATGCACTTTTCAATGTGTATTCCCCCAAAGAAACTATGAAGGATCTTTTGGGAATCGTTAGAAATGAAGTACAAAGTTGACGACGCAGGCGCAAAGAAATTTGTTGCCGATCGTTTCCATGACTATCGAATGGTAGATTGCAAGAGCGTTGTTAAGCAATGCGAAGAGCTGCAGGTGATATATCATGAACTTGCTGCCGAATGTATGTGGCTAAATGATGCCCTCCAAGTGGCGATGATGATTGAAAAATTACCTCCATCTTGGAAGGACTTCAAGAGCTACCTGAAGCACAAGCAAAAGATGATGAGTCTCAAGGACCTTATCATGAGGCTGCGCATCGAGCAAGACAACCGAAAAGTTGACAAGAAATAAATCAATTAGAATGATTTCCAAGGCCAACGTGGTTGAAGTTGGGGACAGCTCTCGCGGGAATAAGCGCAAACGCACTTTTGGTTCCAAGGGAGATACTCAGAACAGGAGGTTCACCGGTGACTGTTACGTGTGCGGTAAACCTAATCATAAGGCCAATGACTGCACTCAACGCCAAACCAATGAGGGTAAAAGGAAGATAGTCCCAAACAAAGGCAAAGATAAGAGACTTGCCCATGCCCACATTGCTGAGGACAACATGAGCTCCGACATGGATGACATGCATCTGACTGCTGTGGTGTCGGAGGTGAACCTTGTTGGTGGGAACTCCAAGGAATGGTGGGTGGACACTGGGGCTACTCACCACATTCGCGCCAACAAATGGATGTTTAAAACCTATCTATCGGTAAATGATGAGCACTGCTACATGAGAAATTCAGCAGTCTCAAAAGTTGAAGGCAAAGGGACGGTTGTGCTAAAGATTACTTCCGGCAAAGAGTTGACTCTTACCGAGGTGCTCCACGTGCCACAGATCCGGAAGAATCTCATCTCGGGAGCAGTGCTGAACAAGAAAGACTTTCGGCTTGTGTTTGAATCCGACAAAATCATTATGTCCAAGGGTGGCATGTTCGTGGGCAAAGGCTACTTGGCCAATAACCTCTTCAAGATGACTATAATGACTCTAGCTCCTAAGGCTAAGTCTAATGTAGAGGTTGAGATTGATGTTAATGCAGCCTATGAGGCTTGCACAAGCAAAAATAATGTAATGACTGTTGCTAGGGGTGCTTATCGGACCGGGTCGATCCGGACCCGGTCTGAAACCGGACCGGTTAGTCCGGTCCCAAACCGGAACCGGACTAACCGGTTCCGAACCGATAAGATACCGGTCCGGATAGGTTATACAGTTCTGGAACCGGTATCTTACCGGTTCCGGATTAAACGGATCCGGTTCCGGGTTGAACCAGATCGGTTAATTTTAACAAAATTAATTTTTTAAAATATAGATAAATATATTTGATGTTAGTTTACAAACACAAAGGCCCATTAGCCCAATTGGTTAGAGTTATAGAGTAGAAGGTGATGGTTGCGTGTTCGAATCCTCTACACAACAAGTTAAACCTTAATTTTTCGAAAAAAAACCGGAACCTGACCCGGACCCGATCCGGGTTGACCTTTCGCTTTCTCGCACCTGGCTTTGCTTTCTCCGGTGCATATTAGTTTAGCTGCGCTTACGAACCGGAGCGGACCGGTTCCGTCCTTAACGGACCCGGAACTGGCCGGTTTCGGTCCGGACCGGACCGGGTCAAGCCAATAAGTACCCCTAACTGTTGCCAATGTGGCTAATAAAACTTTAAAGTTTGATTATTCTTGTGAGTCGTTAAATTTGTGGCATGGTAGATTAGCACATGTGAATTATAAGTCCTTACAAAGGCTAATGTCTCTTAATCTTTTACATAAATTTAACATCAATCATAAACACAAGTGTGAGATTTGTGTAGATGCCATATTAACCAAGTCTTCATTCCACTCAATTGAGCAAAGCACCGAACTGTTAAACTTGATCCATACGGATATATGCGATCTAAAGTATGTACAATCTAGAGGCGGTAAAAATTATTTCATAACTTTTATCGATGATTGTACAAGATATTGTTACGTCTACTTGATGAGAAGTAAAGACGAAGCAATAGACATGCTCATTCACTACAAGCATGAAGTTGAGAATCAACTCAATAAAAAGATTAAAAATCTTCGAAGTGACCGAGGCGGTGAATATGAGTCACCATTTGCACAAATATGTGCTGAGATTGGCATTATTCATCAAACCACTGCGCCTTATTCTCCCGAACAAAATGGTATTGCTGAAAGGAAGAATAGAATGGTTAAGGAAATGATGAATGCAATGCTTATAAGTTCCGACTTACCTCGGAACTTGTGTGGAGAAGCTCTGCTTTCCGCCAACTATGTGCTAACCAGAGTACCACATAAAAAAAGTTGGATAAAACGCCTTATGAATTGTGAAAAGGTCGCGTACCTAGCTACAAGTTTTTAAGGGTTTGAGACTGTCTAGCTAAGGTTCTAATTCCTCCTTTTAAATGGATTAGGATATGACCTAAGACAGTGGATTGTGTATTTATGGATATGCGCAAGATAATAGTGCCTATCGATTTCTAGTACACAACTCAGATAATGCAGAAATGCATGTAAATACTATCATTGGGGCTAGGGACGCTTCGTTCTTTGAGGAAATCTTTCCCCACAAAACTCACACATTGACTGAAACCAATGTTAAGAGATATGTGGGGGATAGAGAATCTCAAGAGAATGTAGAATCATCTAGAGGAAGCAAAAGAGCTAGAAAAGAGAAGCCTTTTGGCTTGGATTTCCTAACATATCTGTTGGAAATGGATCCTGCTACTTTCAAGGAAGCAATGTCCTCACAAGTCTCTGATCTTTGGAAAGAAGCAACGAACAGTGAGATATAATCTATCTTACACAATCATACTTGGGAACTAGTGGATTTTCCTGAAGGTTGTAAACCACTAGGCCACAAATGGATCTTCAAGATGAAGATGAAAGTTGATGGTACGATAGATAAGTACAAGGCTAGACTTGTAGTCAAAGGCTCAGACAAACTGAGGGTGTTGATTATTTCGACACATACGCTCCTCTATCCAGGAAAACGTTGATAAGGTTAATAATTGCATTTGCTGCATTATATAACCTAGAGATCCATTAAATGGATGTAAAAACGGCTTTTCTAAATGAAGAGTTAGAAGAGGAGGTTTACGTGGACCAACCTGAAGGTTTGTAGTTCCAGGTAAAGAAACGAAGGCGTGTAGACTTGTGAAATCCTTGTATGGATTAAAACAAGCACCTAACAATGGACGAAAAGTTTGATAGCTACATGTTTTCAAAAGAGTTAAAACAAACCAATGCGATAAATGTGTCTACGTGAAAGGAGACAATACAAAATATGTAATAGTATGTCTCTACGTAGATGACATGATAATTGTTGGTAATAACAATGACACCAAAATTACCAAGAAAATGTTGTCGCGAAAGTTTGAGATGAAAGACCTAGGTCTTGCAGATGTGATTCTTGGGATGAAGATCACCAAAATGCAGATGGTTATACTTTCTCCCAGAGTCATTATGTCGAGAAGATACATGAGAAGTTTGACAAGGAAAATAATACTATCGTGAGAACACCTATGGAGGTGGTGTCAAATCTTTGCAAGAATCGCGGAGAAGATGTGCAACAACTTGAGTACTCTAGAGTCATATGCGGTCTAATGTACCTCATGGACTGAACTAGACCTGGAACTCAGTCACCAGATTGAGCAGAATTCATAACTTTAATCTTGCTGCAGAAGAAGCTGATTGGCTTCAGAGTTTCTTGGAGGACATTCCAATATGGTCAAACCTGTGCCACCCATTAGCGTACAGTGTGATAGTCAGTCAGCTATGGGAAGAACACAAAATAATGTGTATAATGAAAAATCTAGACACATACGTCGGAGTCATAAATCCGTGAGAAATCTACTGAAAAACCAGTGTTTTTTCTCTAGATTATTTGAAGTCTAAAGAAAACATTGCGGACCCATTTACGAAATGTTTAACGAGAGACCGAGTATAGATTTCATCGAGGGGAATGGTGTTGAAGCCCATGAAATTGATTTCCAACCATGATGGCAACCCGAACTGAATTGTAAAATCCAATTTACAGGTTCAATGGGAAAACTGGATTGTGGGTGGCGGGTGGGGGATCGAGCAAAGCACTCGGGAAATTGAGTTCCTTACCTATTCCTGTGATGAAAGAGTGATAGACCTGTATTTTGGGGAGGCTGAGCTTATACTCTTAATGATTCTTCTATCTCGAGATGATAAAGTGGGTATGATAGGATAATCCTTAGGAGAAATCGCCTATATCGAATGTGAAGGGGCCGCTTCTATGAGATGACCCTAGGGCTAAATCTCTAGGGCATTCGATGAAGCAACCAAGGTAGTCTAGGGCCAAAATGGACAACAACGAAAGAACCAGTACTAGTGTGGAGATGAAGTTGTGTGAGTATTGTTGTTTTGGTATACATAAAGCGTCGAACAGTTCAAGGCATCGCATCCACTGGTTGACAAGTATATCCTATGATACTTTACTAAGGAAGGTTCAAGGTTAACCACCACATATCCTGATGCGGTGAATTCTCAAAGTACTCTCTAATCTTTATCTAGGTGCATTTTGTATTTTTTTCGCCATATTGCATTCATGTAGGGGATTGTTGGGATTAATAAAGTGTTGGGATTAATAAATAAAATCCCAATAAGTTTGTTTAATTTTGTTAATGAGAACAAATTTGGTAAGTTAATTTTGAATAGTCAATTGGCTAAAGAAATCCCACATTGGAATTATGAGACACTTATGATTTGTTTATATTGAGAAGCAAATCAATAGAGTGTAAGTCGAAATGATGGTTGCCCCTCGCGCGCCGTTCTTCTGCTTGGCTTGTCTCGTCTAGACTCGCCGCGTCGCTGCCCGAAAGGCAGCCTTATCTTTTTACTATTCGGATTTTTGAAATGACTTTTCACCTACCTGACTTTTCATATTCTGCTCAGTATTAAGTTTGAGACTTTTCACCTCCTGCAGAATTGATTTCAGATTTAAGTGTGAGACTTAAATCCGTATTAATCTGATGTTAAGTGTTGAGACTTTTCATCTACTCCACTAAACATTACACTTAATTTCTGATACCTTTGGAGATGTCTGCTGCTCTGCTATATAAGCTGCTCCAGCTCTATGTTTTCATCAATCTGAAAATCTACATACATATATATTTCATACTGCTTTAAGAGTACTGCACACTACTAGTGTTCGAAGTAGTTTGCTCGGCGTTCTGCTTCAATCCGAACAGAGGTGATTGGGCGTTGTACCTTGAAATTCACTTGTCCAGGAGGCCAGAAGCTAAGACGGACTGAGTTTACGGGCACACGGCTTGTTGTGGCCTCGTCCAGAATTTTCAGCTTCTTGTTGTGTTTTTACAGTTTATAAACTGTTACTGTAAGTTCTACTGTTTTGTACTTCAGTGCAATTTATAGTATCAATCTACGATTGTTTAAACTGATTCAATTCGTAAATTTATATAAACAGTTCGAACAACATTTTCAAGTGACAGATTGTCCATAATTACTTGCTGGTAGACATGCTTCTGTACCACTGTTGTTCAGGATTTCCAAAGTCGCAAAAATATTTTCTATCATTCAAGGATTAGAAAGTCACTATCTGGAATAATTTCCTTGCATAAGAATTGTGCTCAAGGACTCCTTGACCTCATCTCAAACAATCTTTGACGCTCTAGGCGATGGCTTTCTTTTTTTTTTTTTTGTAACTTAGTAGTGTATAGGATCTTGAAGTTGCTTTTTGGAAAAAAACTCATGTAGGGTGGCTTATGAATTTGAAAAGAACAATAAGAGTTTTTCTCTTGGACCCTAGTGCTCAAGCAGAGACAAATTACTGGTTGTGCAATGGTCAATTATCCTAATTCAAGTTTCTTTCAAAAATGGCAGAATGAAATTGGCATTTGACGTCTTGTGTTTGTTCGTGCTGCAGGTTTAGTCTCTCAACTCTCTTCTTCACACATAGTAAGTGAAGTCCAATTTTTTCATGTGTCAACTCTTTTAATTTGGATGATGGTGCCATGGTGGGCTATGAGCATTATTTGTGAAATCTTGATTCTTTCTTGAATGCAGGAGAGAGTACTGTGAGTACTCTTGGTCGTGCAGTACTTGTGATATGGCTCTTTGTGGTTCTGATAATTAAATCTAGTTACACTGCCAGTTTGACCTCGATTCTGACGGTACAACAACTCCGTTCTCCGATCACAGGAATTGAGAGTCTGAAAGGGGGTGATGAACCTATTGGATACCAAGTAGGCTCTTTCGCTGCACATTATCTGAGTGATGTTTTAGGTATACCCAAGTCGAGGCTCAAGGCTCTTGGATCAGCGGAAGAATATGCCAAAGCCCTTCAACAGGGTCCAGAAAATGGGGGCGTTTCTGCAGTTGTTGATGAGCGTGCATATCTAGATATTTTCTTGTCGAGCAATTGCAAATTCAGAATTATCGGTCAAGAGTTCAGCAAAAGCTGCTGGGGTTTTGTATGTAGCATCATTCTTTTCCTGTCCTTTTAAGTTCTCTTCATAATAATAAATATGACTACAGTTTATTTCGTCTAGTTAATGGCATTTTGTGAAAGAAAACCGCTTGGTTTAATTTGCAGAATATCAATTTTTTTGTTAAATGACGCACAACAAAAAATATTTTAAGCCATATGCATTTTTATTGTGATGTATCATGTATGTGCTAGTTTCATGCTCATTTCTTGCGTCTTTTTTCAGGCGTTTCCTCGGGATTCTCCCTTGTCCATCGACTTGTCAACTGCGATATTAACACTATCTGAGAATGGGGAACTCCAACGAATCCGTGAAAAGTGGTTAACCCAAAGCACTTGCAGTCAAGATAATACCGAGCTCGAGTCAGATCGCCTTCATCTAAAGAGCTTTGTGGTTCTATATCTTCTCTGTGGGTTGGCTTGCTTCATCGCTCTTCTGATATATTTCTGTCAGATTATTAACAAATTTCGACGTGCTGCCTCGACTTGATATGCATCCGATGGACCAGGTAGCTTGCGTTCCGGATATTTTAGGACATTATTGTCGAGAATAAGAAGAGAAATCTGATCCATCCAAGAGAGAGTAAACGAAGGAAGCTTGGGAGTTCATCGTTATCAGAAAGTAACAGAGGGATTCAAAGAGAAGTGCATCTCAAGTTTGTTTAGAGAATGCTGTTAAGATTTGAACTCAATGAATTGGTATATGGTTATGCTTAGCATAGATTTTTATGATCTACTGTAAGTGATTGTTAATATTTGTAGTATTTTGTGGATGTCAAATATTTTCCGACGCTCGTAATTAGTAATGAAAATTGCTCGCTTGCCTCCGCACTTCTCGATCTGTTTCCTCTCAGCTTTTGCTTTGTTTTGGAGTTGTTCCTCGCAGCTTGCTCACGTTTGAGGTCATCTCTACTCCATTGAACTATTTTAGTGAATGTTAGCGTAATTTCAGCACCAAATATAAAACTTATCTATTTCAAAATTTAGTTGAAAAAAATCCCATTTTTATCATTGGGTATATATATATATATACACTAGTATTTCTTGGCCTTATATATATAAATGTATTTCTTGCACCGCGCCTTGGAGCCATATTGTTGCAAAAACAGCTTAGCATGTAGATATAAAGGAGTATTATCATAGATTGAAAACATTTGTCGAAACATTTTAAGCAGATAATATCATATACGGTAGAAGCAAAAAGCTTAAGTGCATCATACCGACAAGATGATCAAAACTACCAAAAAATTATAATGGTCATTTCATGCATGGTAAACAATTTATATTTCCAAAAGCGGTTGGATTCAGAATTCTAATCGAATTTCTTGCACTAGATCAATCTTTCTCTTGTTGATTTCATTTTGGGCATTTGTTTATCGGTAGCAGTTACAACACCCAAACAAGGAAAAATGTATGCTTGATTAGCTTATAATAAGAAGGGTAGTTACATAAGGCATATATATTATGTCTGTTGAGGAGAAATAACCTTGTACAAGAGATTCACAAAATTCATGACATACAAAAGTCAAAGTTTTCATTTTGATAGGACAAATTGATAGGACAAAAAAAAAAAGAATGAATCCACTTATAATTACAAAAAAAAAGTGTCATAACAAGTAGGAAATAATTTTGACATGATCATGTAAAATCTATGAAATTTGCCACAAAAACTCGTGAGATTCTAAAGTCAAAGCTTTAGTTTTGTCAATGAAAAGTAGTGTATATTGTTGCAATTGATTTAAAAAGAGTTCACTTATGGAATTAAAGCATCTATGTCATTGTTATAAAGAGACAATACAATTTTTTGCATCCAACCATGTAATATAAATCAGGCATAGTGGAAATTTGAGCAGAACATGTGTGACGCAGAACATGTGTTTTCTTTGCCTAAATTTTTTGGTTAAATGTTCGTATAAATTCGTTAATTCTTTGCTATCCTGCGGTTAGTTCTGATTCTCTATGAAGCTGCTTACCATTTCTAGAGGAATTGATCAGTTATCTCGGGACAAGCTCATATATTCTTCTATCATGTTGCTTCTCAATAAGTTCTTGAATAATAAGCCTAGAAATTTCTTATTTAACGATACTGATGACTGCGGAAGCAAAGTTAAGTGAAAGACAAATCCCAAAAGCAATTTGAAAGATTCACAAACATCCAGTAAAGCTGGAGCAACCAATATCAACAAAGCAAAGAACAACTCAGTAAAGCGTTGATTCTTACTTTATCAAATTAAATGAACGCAATCGTTTTAATTCGACAAGGTATAGCCGTGAATGTTCTTGTGAGATTTTCCCAGTACTATTGTTCCTGCCAGAGAAAGGTTCAATGTAATCGAAGTCATTTATCCAAATTGATGGAATGAGTTAATCATAGAAATATCAGGCAAAACCAAAATGGAGATCATCACCTGAAATCCAAAGAGAAGTAGAATTTATTTTCAAAGCCATCAATCAATTGTCAAACACAAACCCAGGAAAGCGCAAACGAGCAGATCAGGAACTTGTTACTGATCACATACGAGCATGCTTTCGGGGCCATGAACGGTTGTTTGAAGTCTTGAAAGGGCCTATCCTCCAGGCCACACCTCCAAACGGTGCAAAAATGAGTGTGTTAGAAAACGACGCTCATCTAACCCGGAGCCAAGGGATTCAAGTACCCCTGTCACGAGTGCTGCAGATGATGCATTCCTTGATGATGTACAAGCTGTAGCGTATGATGATGGCCAGGTGTCATCACAATCCGAACCTTCAAGTCAACCCAGCACCTCTGGAGTAAAAGATGGAGAGTTAAACCTGATGACAATAACTGGCACCTCTAGGGTTCAAACTAATGATGATTTAGTTTATTCACCTATGCAGGATTATCAACGCACTTGGGAGAAACTAATAACCAGACATGGTATCAACCCAGACAAAACTATTGTTGATATCTCCGGAAAATATCCGAGAGTTTGGATGAAGCCAGGAAGCTCCAAACGAAGTTCAAGAATGGTATAATTTCGGAGATCTTGCTTCGGTTTATACTGTGGCACCAGTATTCTCTGAAATTTCAAAATTAGCAAAATGGATTAGAAAAGCTGTTCACGAGACATGGGCCAATAATCCACATTTGGCCAGATGAGATATCTTGGAGTTGTATTTTTTCAGTGCTGCTGCAAAACCAGCGAAGAAGGGCTTCATTAAAGGTTTTCATTTTATCAAGCTCAGACGACCAGATGGGAACGCCTTAAAAAATATAAGAATTGCGCTACCAGACGGTATACCAGTTTTGGCTGGAACCATCACAGAAGATGAGTTTTCAACCAGAGGCGCATGAGGTCTTTGGATTTGTCTAACAGAGATGGACAAAGTCAAATACTCATTTAAGTTCTTTCAGAATTCTGCCAACGGTATTTTCATGTTGAATTCCATGACAGGAACATCAACAAGATTTGCTGAAGAACTCTTCGAAACAAAGATGAGAATTCTTTAGGAAAATAAGATTCCGGCAGGAAAAGAAACTTACCGGAATTCTGCAACATGGCAAACATTGGCCGATGGATAGATCATATTTGCGAAGCATGCCCGGAGCATAAAGAACCAGAATTTGGGAAAGGATTCCGATCCAAACCCGGCAGATCAAAGGCAGGAAAAGACAAAAGACCTGTTGACAAGAGAGCCCGTTTTCCTAAAGCTTCGGGACCACAAAAACCAATAATGCAAAGATTCTCTGACAAAGGAAAAGACGTGGACCATTAAAAGATAGTGCGGATACTGTTCAAATGCACTCTTACAAAAATAATGGACCACTAACGAGAAAAGTTGGCACACTCAGACAAAAGATCAGACCACGTGAAAGTTAAGGCGCACTCACAGGCGCACTCAACAATTATCAAGATTTAGAATCAGAAGTTCAAATCCGGATTCATGCCTATATGGGCACTCATTCAGGAAGCTAAGGACATCGAAAATTCTCCATAGTTTTCTGAGAATAAAAATTATAATCACCAAGCTTTGTAGTCTTTCGACTTTCATAGCTTGGTAATATTTACTTTCTTTCTTTTGTAATCGTTTGTAATATTGTTCTGTTTGTTTTTGTTTATGTGTTTTGAGCCAAGCTACATCTTGATGAGAGGCTAAACAAGTCCGTCTCCTTCCAAAAGGAAACGTATTAATGTAATAGTATTATAAGTATTTCCAGAATAAAACGAAGGTTGTTGCCCATCTATCTCCCAAATTTCTTTAAATCTTTCTTATATCTTGATTATACCTTACACCCTAAGGTAGGAAACGAATTATAGATGTCTGTACGGTTTTTGAAGGAGTCGGATAACTGACAGACTAACCTCGCCTGAGGGCTGAGGTTGGATGGTGAGGAGCCATTCGTAAAACAGCCTGGAGGTAGTAAGTTTCGACTGGTGGCTTTGCAACCCACCTCACCGGTGTCGTTATGGTCAAAATGATATATTTCAGTTTATTAAAATGTTATTGTAATTGATGGACCTGTTATTTATTTTCACTTGTTCTTTGAATAAGGGAATTTTAGGGCTAAATTCATCATGGATTGTGAGTCTTTTGCAAAAGTATGCTCTTGAGTTCTCTGAAGATGACATTAAACTGAAGGATCACATGTTCATAAAAGCCCCATGCATTTACGTACCATTGTTAGGAGTTGTTTATTAGCAAAAATGGGATTTCAGGTGTTTTAGTAATAATCCTAGATTTTATAAGGAGTTTTATGCAATTAAAGTAAGGGCTTTTATGTCTTTTGAGGTTGGTAGATAGTTAGAATAAAGAAAATGAGTATAGTAGGGAGTTTAAATAAAGAACCTTTGATATATGGAAGAATATTAATGTTATGTTTGGGTGTTAGGGATTTTAAATGAGTTTACCCTTATATCTTTATTTTCTAATGCTTTTTAATCTTCCCAATATTTTTCACTTAATATAATTTTTATTACGTTTTTTGTAATTTCTGTAAAGAGTTGAATTAATTTGGTGAATTTGATTTTATAATTAAAATATAAATAAAATTTAAAGATGCTACCTTCTCCAAATTTATATAGGAAAGATTTAATAATTTCTTTTAATTAAATCCTAAATAAAAATACTTATATCACACAATTAGCTAGTGTAATATAAAATATTACATACCTGTGTGACAGAGGATTTGCTCTCAAGCCTTCGGGTTACTTAAAAATAATCATATAACGAGCTCATATATGACCACAAGTTAAAGGTGACATTTTGCTTGTTCTCAAGTCTCCACCATAAAAATTAAAAAAAAAAAAAAAAAAAACATCTTGTTATTAAAAGTTATTACGCGGGCATAGACTCGTAGTTCGTCAGTATTTGATCTCAGAGTTGAATTATTTAATATTTTCCACTTGACCCACGTGATTTTGATGCTTATTTGTTTTTTGATAAAAAATATGGGGCCTCGGTTTGCTTGCTTGCTTGCTCTAGATGGTTTCTTGGCTATAAATGCTTCTAATCACACACTCAATTCACGTCTGGAGTATTTGGGAGCATCTTATGCTGCTACTGTTAGCATCCTGGGTTTCTAAGGTTTACTTGTAATTCATTGTGCATTTGTTTTTCGTCGGCTTTTAAAGTTTGTTCTTCAACTTCTGACTGGCCATTTTAAAAAAAAATACTCGATTTCTCGATCCTTTATGCTGTGATGAGACTCTTTTATGTCCTACATCAGTGGAAATATGAACTAGTTTGTTGTTTTGGAAGACCTGCTGTCTTGAAAATACGGAATTTTTATGTATATTTTAGAGCTTTATGTGAATAATCGAGTGGTTAACCGAAGCTGCGTCGAGTGGCAAAGGATTGGTTTTTTCAACTGTTTCTTGTGTACAGGTTTGATGTTAAATTCTTCTACCAGATGTATCGATGGTTGGAGAATGTTTGTCCTTCAGGGGCAGAGGGCTAACAGGACGACGGACGCTGATAGCCTAAAATTTCAAACTTTAGATGCATTTTTTCTTAAAATATGAGTTTCCCAATCAAATCCATTAAATAGCTCCCTTGTTCTCCTGTTGAACAGTCAAATTTTGGTTCCTCCTCTACTTGTAACGAGGTTCTGAATTGGATGATTATTTGGCTTACAGATTAAGTGGTCTGCGTGCATCTGGAATGAGTATCATTTGGATTCTTCTTTCATGGTTGCTCTCTTTTGGAATGTTATCAAATGGTCTGAGTGCAAATGCTTCTTCAAGACCAAAGAAAGTGAGTGTTGGAGCAATTCTCACTCTTGATTCTACAATTGGGAGATTCGCCAAGATTGCTATTGAAGAAGCTGTCAAAGATGTGAATTCCAATTCAACTGTCCTCTCAGGGACCACACTCGTGGTAGATATGAAAAATACCAATTGCAGTGGATTTCTTGGCCTGGTTGAAGGTGATGTATTGCTTAAAAATTATTGGCACTTGAATTATCTCAATTGTCTCTAGTTACAGCTAATGGTTTAGGAAAAACTCATATTTTGAATTGCTTTTGGTCTTTCTTTATCTTGTTAACTATGTTGAAGCTGATCTTATTCTGAATTGTGTAAATTAGATTCCATCATTATATCATATGCAAGCTCCTAACCAAGATTTCGGATGGGCTTGCAAGCCACATTGTGTATATGTTTTCCCGTGCACGAATAGACTGACAGATTGTTATTGTTTGCAGCTTTGGGAATTATGGAGACCGAATCTGTTGCAGTCATAGGTCCCCAATCTTCCGTAGTTGCCCATACGATACTGCATGTTGCAAATGAGCTCCAAACTCCTTTTTTATCATTTGCAGCAACAGACCCTACTCTCTCTTCTCTTCAGTTTCCTTACTTTATTAGGACAACATTAAGTGACCTGCATCAGATGATGGCAGTTGCTGAAATTGTATATCATTATGGATGGAATGAGGTGACTGTTGTTTTTCTTGATGATGATTATGGGAGAAACGGGTTGGCTGCATTGGATGATGCACTTGCAGCCAGGCGCTGTCGAGTTTCCTATAAAGCAGCGATTCCCCCTGGAGACATCAGTCGAAGTGAAGTAATGGATATTCTTGTAAAGGTTGCACTAATGGAGTCTCGAGTCATTGTTATACATGCTAATCGTGCATCAGGACTTTTGGTTTTTTCTGTGGCGCGATATCTTGGAATGATGGATGATGGCTATGCCTGGATAGCTACAGATTGGCTTGCATCGGTTTTGGATTCTGAGTTCCGGCTTGATTCAATGACTCCTACTCTGCAAGGACTACTTGTTTTGCGTCAACACACTTATGATTCAGAAAAAAAGAGATCTTTTTCAGCTAGATGGAACCAACTGACTGGCGGTCATTATGGCCTATCCACCTATGCACTCTATGCCTATGATACTGTCTGGCTACTTGCTAAGGCTCTTGACTCGTTTTTTGATCAGGGTGGGGTTATTTCATTTTCTAATAATTCCAAGTTGCAATCTTCAGCAGGATGTGAATTGAACCTTCAAGCAATGTCTATTTTTGACGGAGGTCCGCTCTTGATGAAAAACATTTTGCAGAGTGATTTTGTTGGCCTGACAGGGCCCATCAAGTTTGGTTCTGACAAATCTCTTGTTTTTCCTGCATATGAAATTAGAAACATAATTGGAACAGGTCACCGTCCTATTGGTTACTGGTCGAACTATTCTGGGCTGTCAACTGTGGCTCCTGAGAGAGTATATTCACAGCCACTAAATCGCTCGAGTGCAAAACAACAACTAAATGTTGTTCTTTGGCCCGGTGGGTCGGAGAAAACACCCCGTGGCTGGGTTTTTCCAAATAATGGGAAGCAACTGAGGATAGGGGTACCCATAAGGGTTAGTTATCGACAATTCGTGTCACAAGTACCAGGCACTAATACTTTTAATGGATTCTGCATCGATGTATTTATGGCTGCTGTAGATTTGCTTCCATATGCAGTTCCTTATCAGTTCTACCCCTATGGAAATGGCAACCAAAATCCGGATTATAATCAGCTGGTGGAATCGATAACTACTGGAGTAAGTATGATTTTCAACCGTGGTTACAATAAATTGTTTAAAGTTGTTATCCATGGCTGATGTTTATTTGCCTTTTTATGTTACTGGCAACTAATTATCATGGTTACCTGTGACAGTTTTTTGATGGAGCTGTTGGTGACATTGCTATCGTGACAAATCGAACGAGAATTGTGGATTTTACACAGCCATACACTGCATCAGGACTGGTGGTGGTGGCCCCAGTAAGGAGGTCGAACACAGGTGCTTTGGCTTTCCTGAGGCCTTTTTCTCGTCAATTGTGGGGAGTTACTGCTGCTTTTTTTATTTTCACCGGGATAGTTGTATGGATTTTGGAACATCGGATCAATGATGAGTTCCGTGGACCACCAAAGCAACAACTGATAACCATTTTATGGTGAGCTTAAGATACAGAATTCTATGATGATAAGTGTTGGTTTTGCTTTAGATTTACTTTCTTCATATTTGAATATTCCCGAGTCTAGACAAGAATTCTCATCGAGTAAAAAGTGGTAGGACTCCTAGTTATGTGATATTTCTTCCGATAGGTTGCATCATCAAGGAGAATGATATCTGCAAATTTCCCATAATGATCCCAACATTCTCTCTGTTTTTTTTTAATCAAAGGTGGCATGATGCTAGTAGTTAATTTGTAAATTACTGATAGAAATTAAAACAATACATGGAAGGGGGACTAGACCGAGACCTTCCGAGCGCTGTAAAACCTAAGAAATGCTCTAGGCATTACGATATGAGTGGATTAAAACCAAATGTAAAAGATTACAACCAAAATATCCAAAATTCCAAGTACTAAAAAGGTACTATTACTTCTGCGTCCTGGTCCTTAGATCCAAACAACATTCTCATGTTTGCAGCATGGTTTGTTAATTTAGGATTATCATTTGCTTCTGAACCACTTCAAATATGGGAATACTAAACTTTCTTGAAAGAATTCATGTGACATTTTCAAGTGAGAGATTGTCTATAATTACTTGCTGGTCGACATGCTTCTGAACCACTGTTATTCAGGATTTCCCAAGTCACAAAAATATTTTCTAACGTTCATGGATTAGAAAGTCACTGCCTGGAATAATTTCCTTGCATACGAATTGTACTCCAGGACTCCTGTATTTGACCTCATCTCAAACAATCTCTAACGCTGTAGGCGGTGGGACTTTTTTTATTTTATCAGTGTTTCTAATATTGAAAGTTACTCTTTAGAAAAACGTATGCAAGGTTGCTTATGAATTTGAAAGGACAATAAGTGTTTTTCTCTAGGACGCATGTGGTCAAGCGAGTAAAATTACTGATTGTGTAATGGTCATTATCCTTAATTCAAGTTATGTTAAAAAATGGCAGAATGAAATTGGCCTTTGACGTCTTTTTGTTTGTTCGTGCTGCAGGTTTAGTCTCTCAACTCTCTTCTTCGCACACAGTAAGTGAAATCCAATTTCTCATATCTCAACTCTTTTAACTTGGGTGATGGTGCCATGACGGGCTTATGAGAATCATTTGTGAAATATTGATTCTTTCTTTAATGCAGGAGAGAATACTGTTAGTACTCTTGGTCGTGCAGTACTTTTAATATGGCTCTTTGTGGTTCTGATAATCAACTCTAGTTACACTGCAAGTTTGACCTCGATTCTGACAGTGCAACAACTCCATTCTCCGATCAAAGGAATTGAGAGTTTGAAAGAGGGTGATGAAGCTATTGGATACCAAACAGGCTCTTTTGCTGAACATTATCTGAGTGAAGGTATCGGTATACCCAAGTCGAGGCTCAAGGCTCTTGGTTCACCGGAAGAATATGCCACAGCCCTTCGACTGGGTCCCAAAAATGGGGGCGTTTCTGCAGTTGTTGATGAGCGCTTGTATATAGAGCTTTTCTTGTCAAGCCATTGCAAATTCAGAATTATCGGTCAAGACTTCACCAAAAGCGGCTGGGGGTTTGTAAGTAGCATAATTGTTTTCCTGTCCTTCTTTTAAGTTCTCTGCACAATAATAAAGATGCCTACCAGTTATTTTGTCTAGCTAATGGTAGTTTCTGATGTCGTAATGTGTATTCACTAACTCATATGAATAGCTGTTGATGCTGAAGAAAAATCAGCCGTCTCCATAAAATGGAATTGTGAAAGAAAACTGGTTGGTTTATGTTGCAGAATTTCAATCCTTTTGTAATAATCTGTATGCATTTTTATTGTGATGTATGTACCATATTATGTGACGAATCTGTGAATAGATTTTAGACATGGTTTGAACTGCAACTATGGTTAATACGTGCTAAATGTTTTGCCATTGAATAGTTGAATCTTATGACTTGGCCCCTTATTAATTAGACTTCTGGCTGCAATTTCATGCTCATTTGTTGTGTCTTTTTTCAGGCGTTTCCTCGGGATTCTCCCTTGTCCATTGACTTGTCAACTGCGATATTAACACTATCTGAGAATGGGGAACTCCAACGAATCCATGACAAGTGGTTAACCCAGAGCACTTGTGGTTCAGATACCGAGCTCGAGTCAGATCGCCTTCACCTAAACAGCTTTATGGGTCTATATCTTCTATGTGGGTTGGCTTGCTTCATCGCTCTTCTGATATATTTCTGTCAGATTATTAACAAATTTCGACGTGCTGCCTCGACTGAATATGCATCCGATGGACCAGGTAGCTTGCGTTCCAGACATCTCCGGACATTATTGTCGATAATAGATGAGAAATCTGATCCATCCAAGAGAGAAATTAAAAGAAGGAAGCTTGAGAATTCAACGTTATCAGAGAGTAGCAGAGGGATCTATCTCTAAAGGGATTCAACGAAAAGTGCATCTCAAGTTCGTTTACAGAATGCTGTTACGATTTGGACTCCATAAATTCGTCTGTGTATGATTAAGTTTAGCATGGTTTTTCATGTATCACTTTAATTGATTGTTATTACTTATAGTTTTTTGTAGGTGTCAAATCAAATATTTTTCCTACGCTCGTAGGCAGTAATGAAAATGCACAGAATACACAGGCAACTTCGGTTTGTTTGATGATGTCAGTAACGGCAGTGCCCTTAGGGGCATCATCACCATTCATTTGGAATCTTTTTTTAAAAAATAAAAAAAAGATTCCATTTGGATGATGGATATTGCTCCTGAGGACAGCGCCCTTAAGGGTAGCAACAAAGTTTCCGACAACTTCATGGAAGAGTTTGATCATGTCAAAGACTTTTGTACTTGCATGCCAAGTACATCTTATTCTGCCTTGAAAAATTGCCTTTATGCTGTCCTTTGAACAACCGATGTCCAGGGGATACCCGATCAATCTGTAGCATTGAGCTTTAGTGTGACAATCCAATTACAATATTCACATTTCACTAAATCCTTCTTTTTATCCTCTGATTTTCCCTGTGTGGAATAAAATGGAAGTTGTATTGAGCGATTAGACCATTTTTGTAAGGCGATCGAAAAAGCTTGACTAACCGAAAGCAAAAGAATCATGATTAAAATTTGCTCCGAATGTGAATTTAGCTATCATTGCGTCCCATAAGAAAATTTTAACGGAAAACAACAAGCGAGCTATATTCATCACATAGCTACCTCAACTTCGAAAAATAGCTAGAGATGGTGTCTGTTACCCTAGTAAAAGTATGGACTGTGCAAGAACTGACTTGGACGAGACCTCTACCATGGCCACCCCAGGTCGGCCACGAGGATGACCTCCAGGTCGGCCTCGGGAAGATCTCCACCCTGGCCACCCCAGGTCGGCCACGAGGATGACCTCCGGCTCGGCCTCGGGAAGACTCCACCCTGGCCACCCCAGGTCGGCCATAAAACATATCTCCGTACACGAATAATATCTTAAAAGCTGCAGAAATCGTACAAAGAGTGCAATAAGTTGTCTGTGGTCCCCAGCACTAGGACTCTGACCCCAACCTTCAGCATCAGACAGTGTCCCCTAGACCTTGGGTAGGTAGTTACAGGTTGTCTCCTCCATTCTCATATAAATACCAGATAACTCTCACCAAGCAGGAGGAGGGAGATTTTCCATGAGAGAGCAGGCAGGAGGGTTGAGAGGGCATGGGGAAGGCCAACACCTCTTTCTTGGGGGGGAAAAGAGAGCATGTCTCCTTCCTCCTCAAGAACAAGCAGCAGCCGAGGTCTTCCCCCTTCACCATTTTCATTTCTTAGCTCATTTCTTGTAAAGAACACTATAAATCACACACTTGTTTATAGTGAAATTTATACCGGACTAGGTCCCGTGGTTTTTCCCCATCTTTTGGGGTTTTCCACGTAAAAAATCTGGTCTCATTTACTTTTTGTATATTGTTTGGTGCTCGGATGAAATACACGTCTACCCTACCAAAATCCGAGGCAACAAATTGGCGCCGTCTGTGGGAAAGTGAGCTCAAGACGTTGAGATATGGGAACGAGAAGGATGGTTTGAGGGTTGCATCTCTGTTGGGAGATGGGTTTTCTAAGTTCTGGAGAAAAAAAAAAAAACTTTTGGTAAGCGGCGACGACGGGTTTGATAAAAGGGGGAAAGGTTTTGGTTATTGGGGTGCAGCCTTGTATGAAATTTGCTATGTTTTTGGGTTGCACTCGAAGAAACGCCAGTGTAATGATTCTCGAGATGATACATCTGGCCTCAGATCTCTGGTGATACCTCTTCCCCCTGGCCGACCACAATTTTTGAAGAATGGAGCTGCTTTAACATTTGGTTTTTGGGGCGTTAAGAGCTGTTGTTGCAGGATTGGAGCTGATTAAGAGTGACAGATCAAATCAATACCTCACATCGAGCCATCTCAGCTCGGCCACCTCGGCCCCAGCTTGGCCTTAACAGTGAGTTCTGCCTCATCCATGCAAGCTCGGCCTCATCCACATCACCTCGGCCTCATCCACTACAGTGAGCTCGCCTCATCGGCCCAAGCTCGGCCAACTCGGGCCCAGCTCGGCCTCAACACGGAAACCTCGCCCAGTTCGGCATCTTCCATGCCAGCTCGGCCTCATCCACATCAGCTCGGCCTCAACTCGGAAACCTCGCCTAGTTCGGCCTCATCCATGCCAGCTCGGCCTCATCCATGCCAGCTCGGCCTCATCCACATCAGCTCGGCCACCTCAGCCATCAGCTAGACCTCATCAATCAAACTCAACTTGGGCGCTTAATCTCTATGCCTTAATTATGGTTTTTCCTGTCCAACTGATATTTGAGTTTCGTACATATATATTTGCGTAGTGCTATTTTATTATTATTTCAGGACATGATCACCAGCTCGGGCATGCAATCTAGTAGTAAGGCCCTATTATATTGAGCTCGGGCATGCAATCTCGCAGTAAGCCCCACATCAGTTCGGATTGAGGATCAGCTCGGGCATGCAACCTCGCAGTAAGCCCCTATTATTACAGCTCGGGCATGCAATCTTGCAGCAAGCCCCTATTTATATCAGCTCAGGCATGCGATCTCGCAATAAGGCCTTATTCATCAGCTCGGGATCTTTATTTGTTTTGGACTTTGGATGAACTTATTCGGATGAGATATTCGAAGTAAGCCCAGGTGTATGAGGCCCTGACAAATATCAGCACAGGTCCGCCCTGATTGCTTAAGCCCAGGTGTATGAGGCCCTGACACCAATTAAAAGTGCAGGTCATCCCTGTCACTAAAGCCCAGGTGTATGAGGCCCTGGCACCAATTAAAAGTGCAGGTCATCCCTGTCACTAAAGCCCAGGTGTATGAGGCCCTGGCACCCATTGAAAGTGCAGGTCATCCCTGTCACTAAAGCCCAGATGTATGAGGCCCTGGCACCCATTAAAAGCACAGGTCATCCCTGCATGCTAAAGCCCAGGTGTATGAGGCCCTGGCACCAATTAAAAGTGCAGGTCATCCCTGTCACTAAAGCCCAGGTGTATGAGGCCCTGGCACCCATTGAAAGTGCAGGTCATCCCTGTCACTAAAGCCCAGGTGTATGAGGCCCTGGCACCCATTAAAAGTGCAGGTCATCCCTGTCACTAAAGCCCAGGTGTATGAGGCCCTGGCAAAAATTTAGCACAGGTCGGGAGAGCACTATCTGCTCATATTTATTATTTCCGGAGCTCAGGTCGGGAGAGCATTATCGGCTCATATTTATTATTTCTGGAGCTCAGGTCGGGAGAGCATTACCGGCTCATATTTATTATTTCCGGAACTCATGTCGGGAGAGCACTATCTGCTCATATTTATTATTTCCGGAGCTCAGGTCAGGAGAGCATTATCGGCTCATATTTATTATTTCGGAGCTCAGGTCGTGAGAGAACTATCGGCTCATATTTATTATTTCTCGAGCTCAGGTCGGGAGTACATTATCTGCTCACATTTATTGTTTCTGGAGCTCAGGTAGGGAAAGCATTATCCGCTCATATTTATTATATTGGAGCTCAGGTCGAGAGACTTTATGTCCTCAGTTTATTATTTCTGGAGTTCAGGACAAACGTTATGTATGTGTCCAGTTCATTATTTATGGAGCTCAGGTCGCGAGGGCCTTATATGCTCGGTTTATTATCTTTGGAGTTCAAACAGGTCAGCCCTGTTTTAGATTTAATTCTGTACTTAGAATTATTTCTAGATGTTATTACAGGTCAGCCATGCACATATAAAAGGTCATCCCTGTTAAGATTTAATTCTCTTAGAATTATCTCTAGTTGTCATTACAGGTCAGCGCTGCATAGAAAACATGTCAGCCCTGCCTAGAAAACAGGCCAGCCTTGTTGTTATTTAATTTTATACGTAGAATTATTTCAAGTTGTCATTGCAGGTCAGTCCTGCTAAGATAACAGGTCAGCCATATTCTGTATTGAACTCTCTATTTAGAATTATTTAGGGTTAATATTGGAGGTCAGCCCTGCCCAGATAACAGGTCAGCCCTGCACAAGTAACAAATCAGGTTTTGCCAAAATACCCGAAAGACCGAGACAACGTTACACTAGCTCGACTAGGGGGGGATACTGGTGTTACCCTAGTAAAAGTATGGACTGTGCAAGACCTGACTTGGACGAGACCTCTACCATGGCCACCCCGAGGTCGGCCACGAGGATGACCTCCAGGTCGGCCTCGGGAAGATCTCCACCCTGGCCACCCCAGGTCGGCCACGAGGATGACCTCCGGCTCGGCCTCGGGAAGACTCCACCCTGGCCACCCCAGGTCGGCCACAGAACATATCTCCGTACACGAATAATATCTTAAAAGCTGCAGAAATCGTACAAAGAGTGCAATAAGTTGTATATGGTCCCCAGCACCAGGACTCTGACCCCTACCTTCAGCATCAGACAGTGTCCCCTAGACCTTGGTTAGGTAGTTACAGGTTGTCTCCTCCATTCTCATATAAATACCAGATAACTCTCACCAAGCAGAGAGGAGGGAGATTTTCCATGAGAGAGCAGGCAGGAGGGTTGAGAGGGCATGGGGAAGGCCAACACCTCTTTCTTGGGGGGGGAAGTGAGCATGTCTCCTTCCTCCTCAAGAACAAGCAGCAGCCGAGGTCTTCCCCCTTCACCATTTTCATTTCTTAGCTCATTTCTTGTAAAGAACACTGTAAATCACACACTTGTTTATAGTGAAATTTATACCGGACTAGGTCCCGTGGTTTTTCCCCATCTTTTGGGGTTTTCCACGTAAAAAATATGGTCTCATTTACTTTTTGTATATTGTTTGGTGCTCGGATGAAATACACGTCTACCCTACCAAAATCCGAGGCAACAGTGTCGTTATCTTGTGTTAATCGTCCTATTATATGATGCACAGACACTCCTAAAATGTAAGGACCCCAAGCCCTTAACCCTTAATTAGTGTATTAACCACTATGTGTGGCACATGCTTTCAATAAAAAGCCAATCGGGAAGCTCAGATGATACTTTACCATTGAATGGCAATTACAAAATTTCTTTAATATTCAACATTAAGATCATCTCTACCCGCAATTAGACTCCCATGTTCGCCCTTTACCACCCCCATTACACCACTTTTGCATTATGGGTTTTTATAAAAATTTGGGCAGAGTCTCCCCATAAATTGAGCTATCCCAAAACAAAAGCACATCACATAATATAATTCCCGGCCAGGGAATACACAATACTCAACAGAATACTGAACACAAAGTAAATTCCCAGCCAGGGAAGGCACCACACATAAGACGACAAAAGTGGGTTTCAACACCCACATAACACACTAACGACTCTCATATCATTAGCAATTCTACCACAATTGCATGCAACATATAATGAAAGAGAGAAAGGCTCATGCCTTTATATACAACCCATATACAAGAATATCCGTGCTCACATGCGAGCATCATAAATGTGTATATAAATCTCGGGTGTATATAAGTACTCTATACGATACCGTGCTCCATCAAGCCCTGGTACCACGATCTTGTGAGTACATCCAATCAACAGCTCGAGCTCAGCTCCACAGCCATCGATGCACCTGTTCACCTGCCCCATCAGAGACAGCCCCCAACGGGGTGAGCATACCAATACACAAAATCTCATAATCACAATAATGAAATTCATAATTTACAACACAAGTAAATATTAATGAATTTTAAATGATACTCCCTGGATGGCAACATCCTCATCCGGGGTTCCGTGTACTGTCCCTGTTCTCACAATCATCAAACTCATCAAATCTCATAAATCAGTAAATCAACACATTGATTTAACTCATAGCATGCCTGATTCTCAAGTATCAATAATTAATGATTCCAAATTCATTATACACACAAATATAGATATCTCGATATCTAATATCGATTTTCAACTTTGCTACCAATCACAGATAGCTCAAATGCCTAGCATTTATTTTACAAATTCTCCATTATACTTAGACATCTCACATGTCTCTTAACGAAGACATCTCACATGTCTCATAACGAATACATGATCCCACGATCATTCTCAGGCATCTCAAATGCCATACAATAGTCATATAAACCCAGTACCCCATATCTCTTATAAGGTCATACTACTCTAGTACTACGCACACTTGTGGCAGCGATATCAAGACTAGGTCGTTCCATAGTCATATCGACACACATATATATATATAGCCATACCCACAACCATCTAATGCAATTACAACACATTATGCATTTCACAATTGCTATCACATAAAGTAATGCTCGTACGTCGCACGTACCTCAAATCTCCGAAGTCCGAGCCAAACCTTGCTCGAGTTCCATGCTCCGAGGAACGATGTGCTAACACGATAAATTAAATCACAATTAATTACGAACATGCAACCCATGCTCAAGCACACCCATAACCCTCAAAAATATTGTCAACACACGACAATTAACCATTATCGAAAATTGCTCAAGAATTCCCCACAAATTTTCGAATCTTCACAACACAAATCGAACCCAATTAAACACCATAATTCATTTACAATATGAATTAATCAATCAACAACATGAATAATCGTCCCACATGCCAAACCCCCAAAATTCGAATTCAAAGCCCTAAATTCGAATCCAATTCCTCAATTTCGAACACAATCAAGCATCATAATGCATCTAAAACATGAATTAATCAATTACTAACAAGAATCATCACTCCTTGTCAAAAGCCCCAATTTTTCGAACCCTAACTTACGAAAATAGGGCTGAAATTCGAACCAAATGCAACAAATATTTTCGAACCAAAAAGTCTGAAATCATCGACTCAAAAACAGCTCAAAAACGCCCCAAAACACCAGAATAATCGTACCAAAAACATACCAAAATCGAGCCCCAAAAATCGGATGAACTCCAGTTTTCGAACCCTACGCTTTCTGTAGAAATCCGAGCTCAAATCGCGACCAAACTTCAAATTGATGGTATGGGTAGGAGCGCCTGGAAGAGACGAATCCAACGGCGGGTGGCACGCGCCGAACGGCGGCCGGACGGCGGCGGGCGCACGCCTGGAAGCGGCGGGGGTCAAAGGGGATCGGGAAAGCTCGCGCGCGGGGAGAGAGAAGGAAGGTGGGGAAAATGGTTCCGATAATTAAAATCTCGGGTTCAACTGGTATTTATAGCAAAAATACCCCGAAATACTAATAGACCCACAAATACATCATGATTCATTAAAAATAATCTGTTTTCAAAAATTCTCTCTCTAACTCAAAAACCCCCTACCGGTGCCCACACAAAGCACCCGAGATTCTGAGTCACACTAAAAACCCAACTCACAGGTTTTCACCGAAATGAGAATACGATCTCAACCTCGGGATCCAACAATCCCAACTACTCAAATAAATGAGCCCAGAAGGCCCAACACCGCGATTAAACTCCAATTCGTCACGTAAAACCACTTTAGGGGTTTTTAACACTAGAAGATTAACATCTTTAATCCTTGGTCATCACAATATCCCCCACTAAAAGAATTTCGTCCTCGAAATTAGCACCGGTGTATCACGTAACACCCAGGCTACACAACAACATGAAGTCATAACCTCGATTCCTGACCATATCAGAATCGTCTTAAAAACCGCGAGGATACTTATCTCACATCAAACTCTGAAACAGAGCGACATACCAAAACCAACACCAACTTATCACCCAAGAGGCAAAACGTACCTCGATGCGGTTCATCCCAAAAGTCAGTCCCTCATGACTGCAAAACAACCAATATTTACGACCGTAGATCGGACAGTCATCCTTCGTTCTAATACCACTTAGTAAGAACGCATCATGAATGACACCTCAACCGTGAGAACGTTGACCTCGTGTCAATCTCTGGAGTGGAATAGACTTCCAAATCCATCATAACGTCAAAGAGCGTCAGCACCACTCAACGCTAATAATCCCAAAGTAGTTAGTCAACTGAAACTGCAAGGTTTGAATCGCTCCCGATTCCATCGTAGATATCATTCAAAGACATCTCTATCATGACTCACGATGTCTAACATACATCGTTACGAGGGAAACATTAGCATACCACGGTGTACACATACCAAACCTGGTTTCCACTTCCAAACCTCCTCCATCAAATGAGCAGTCGCATTATTGCAACTCAATTTGGGCAACTCACGGCCACAGATTCACACAAAAGACATCTCACAAGATGTCCACCTCCGGATATTCCAAGGATCACATCCTGATCATAAATAAACCATCGAGACTCCACAGAGTTCAAATCTTGGAAGGACATGCAATAAACACATTGCATCCTCAACGCTTGTGTCGACAGCGACACCCAATAAATCCGAATTCCTGCCATCCCTTGATAATCCTAGGATTTAACAATCCAAACTTGGGAAGGCTATCGCATAACTCGAAGGAAAACACCAACAAGGGAACACCTCAACCCACACAAGATAATCCCTCCTCAAAGGAAGTCAACTAACTTCACGATTGTTTCTCATAATTTATCGTGCCATGGAGATTCCCAATCTCAATGTGTTCAATATCTCTCATCAGAGATTAAGCCATCCAAAATAGCATAACTCTATGCTTGCCAAAAGGAAATTAATAACTGGCATCCGTATACTCACCAGTATACCTGCCTAAGCACGTACATCACATGCATACTCAATACACTTGGCTCGGGTATCTACAACATACCCCTAAGCCCCAAACACAACTGTTAATTCTGAGTCATTCCATTGCAGTGGAGAATGATAATCGACGATCAACAACACGGCGTGATTCCCAAAATCAACACCACACGTACCAACTTACCGAATCCTTCAAAGATTCCCAAATAGGTATAATACTACCTCTTTCCCCACAAGGGAAGTGCTATCGAACTCGAGATCCACTAGTCTCGAACCACCGTTCGGAAAAACTGGATACAATAACACCCATTGCATCCCAAGTACATGGATCCCCAGATCGAATCAACGACGACTTGATGACTCTCTTGTTGGTACTTCAACATCATGAGCTGTCCCAGACAAGTCTCACCAAGATTTAAACATAAACGTATATACGTTTCAGTGAGGCATACACAACCTCAACTTCAAATGACGTGGTGACTACTAGAGTCCACCACAATCCACATCGCATCGCCTTACGATTTGCCAAACTTGGTTCCAACGAGCAGTATAACGGCTCTAGCAAGCCCATCATGGTGCTGCACACACGCGGCAGACAACTAGTCACTGCCTCACTAGGTTCACCTCAAACCTACCAATCAGATGGACGTTTCCGCACGGCATACCTAGAGTTGTGGGTCTTTACCCAACATTCCTCCAATGCTGATATACCCTGGACACTCCAATGTCCCCATGTACTTAACATAACCTGATCCTACTCCCTTAGGACCCATCTTACACCCTCATGGGTGGTGTGACCATGTCTACCACATGTCATATCAATAGAAAGCGAGTAATTCCTCCACGATTACTCCTGTCGTCAAAAACATGGCCAAAAAGCCATTCCAACGAGCATACCCAAGGGTATCACCGCTCGACAATTATTTAACTCTATAACATGATGTGGTACATTTACCGATACAATACATCCAATACCCCACCGAGCAAACCTGCTTGGCAAAAAGGTCTCGTCAACTAGTGACTCAGACTCTATCATGTGCTCACCATCGGCACTCAAACCATACAACTAAATACATAACATAAATGTATTAGCCATCAAAACGACGCTACACGTCTACATAGAACATCCACTATGTCATTGTCATCCCGTGACGGTACCTGTCAACATATGGCTTTGAAATAATATTGTCGACTCGTAACGGCATATGTCGATACGCGACGTCTATAATCTAATCGTCAAACACATGACAATATAAGTAAATCAACACATGATATCCACAATAGTGCTAAATAAACAGTAATATGCCATACCTCATTGCTAACAATATAGCGGCATACCTGTCTCCATCATCCAACAGTGGTACGCAATCAGCACCCATCGCTCGTAGGTGGCCTAATCCAGCGTCATGTGCATAGCGGCATAACACGTCGCTATAGAATCAGGGGCATAATCCCTCGTCATAGAGTCAGCGGCATAAAACTTCGCTATAGACATCTGGCGGCATGAACCATCGCCCTAGATGTAGCGGAATGAGACATCGCTATCAATATATCTGGCGGCATGAACCATCGCCAATCAATATAGCGGAATGAACCGTCGCTATCAATATATCTGGCGGCATGAACCATCGCCAATCAATATAGCGGAATGAACCGTCGCTATCAATATATCTGGCTGCATGAACCATCGCCAATCAATATAGCGGAATGAGACATCGCTATCAATATATCTGGTGGCATGAACCATCGCCAATCAATATAGCGGAATGAGACATCGCTATCAATATATCTGGCGGCATGAACCATCGCCAATCAATATAGCGGAATGAGACATCGCTATCAATATATCTGCGGCATGAACCATCGCCAATCAATATAGCGGAATGAACCGTCGCTTTCAATATCGATAATGTGGTTGTTCCGGTCCTGTTATAGCAGCGGAATTTTAGGACCCCTCACTTCGACATATAGCGGCATCATATGATATCCCTCGCTTCGACAATGACAGCGGCATGTTACCTCGCTTAGACATGACAGCGGCAAATATCATATTACCATCGCTTCATATGACAGCGGCAAGTACCTCCCTCGCTCGAATATAACAACTACCGGAACTTCCACTAGCTCCATGTACCTGCATCCAGGTTAATACCACAGTTCACAATATAATGATCGATATCACTTTTCAATTATAACCACAATATTCCACAATAATCACAATATTCCACTTTAATCACTAGAATTGTGACTGTTCCGGTCCCAATACAACAGCGGAATTTTAGGACCCCTCGCTTCGACAATGACAGCGGCATGTTACCTCGCTCAGTCATGACAGCGGCAAGTACCTCCCTCGCTCGGAGATAAAGGCTACCGGAACATTCATCAATTCTACCACAATAATCAAGCACAACAGTTGATCCCATTATCACAATATATATCACTATCATTTCACATATACCATTACATGTAAGGGTTCACTACCCACGATATACATAATCAAAGGTGTAACACGTTTTACCGTCCGAAGCCCGTACGTCTCACCTTTCCACATAATACATGAAGGGCCAGACATCACCATTAATGTCGTCCCATCTCAGGCTACACGATTCCTGCAATCACAATGATTAGCAACACCACTTTTCATATCATAAAAGCACATAACACCTAGTTGTGTCATACAACATTAATGCCATCATGCATAAATATGTGCTATCAATAACTTCATAGGCCCTTAACAGCCCCAAAGAGCTAACCTGGCTCTGATACCACTAATGTAAGGACCCCAAGCCCTTAACCCTTAATTAGTGTATTAACCACTATGTGTGGCACATGCTTTCAATAAAAAGCCAATCGGGAAGCTCAGATGATACTTTACCACTGAATGGACAATTACAAAATTTCTTTAATATTCAACATTAAGATCATCTCTACCCGCAATTAGACTCCCATGTTCGCCCTTTACCACCCCCATTACACCACTTTTGCATTATGGGTTTTTATAAAAATTTGGGCAGAGTCTCCCCATAAATTGAGCTATCCCAAAACAAAAGCACATCACATAATATAATTCCCGGCCAGGGAATACACAATACTCAACAGAATACTGAACACAAAGTAAATTCCCAGCCAGGGAAGACACCACACATAAGACGACAAAAGTGGGTTTTAACACCCACATAACACATTAACGACTCTCATATCATTAGCAACTTCTACCACAATTGCATGCAACATATAATGAAAGAGAGAAATACAACCCATATACAAGAATATCCGTGCTCACATGCGAGCATCATAAATGTGTATATAAATCTCGGGTGTATATAAGTACTCTATACGATACCGTGCTCCATCAAGCCCTGGTACCACGATCTTGTGAGTACATCCAATCAACAGCTCGAGCTCAGCTCCACAGCCATCGATGCACCTGTTCACCTGCCCCATCAGAGACAGCCCCCAACGGGGTGAGCATACCAATACACAAAATCTCATAATCACAATAATGAAATTCATAATTTACAACACAAGTAAATATTAATGAATTTTAAATGATACTCCCTGGATGGCAACATCCTCATCCGGGGTTCCGTGTACTGTCCCTGTTCTCACAATCATCAAACTCATCAAATCTCATAAATCAGTAAATCAACACATTGATTTAACTCATAGCATGCTTGATTCTCAAGTATCAATAATTAATGATTCCAAATTCATTATACACACAAATATAGATATCTCGATATCTAATATCGATTTTCAACTTTGCTACCAATCACAGATAGCTCAAATGCCTAGCATTTATTTTACAAATTCTCCATTATACTTAGACATCTCACATGTCTCTTAACGAAGACATCTCACATGTCTCATAACGAATACATGATCCCACGATCATTCTCAGGCATCTCAAATGCCATACAATAGTCATATAAACTCAGTACCCCATATCTCTTATAAGGTCATACTACTCTAGTACTACGCACACTTGTGGCAGCGATATCAAGACTAGGTCGTTCCATAGTCATATCGACACACATATATATATATATATATATAGCCATACCCACAACCATCTAATGCAATTACAACACATTATGCATTTCACAATTGCTATCACATAAAGTAATGCTCGTACGTCGCACGTACCTCAAATCTCCGAAGTCCGAGCCAAACCTTGCTCGAGTTCCATGCTCCGAGGAACGATGTGCTAACACGATAAATTAATTCACAATTAATTACGAACATGCAACCCATGCTCAAGCACACCCATAACCCTCAAAAATATTGTCAACACACGACAATTAACCATTATCGAAAATTGCTCAAGAATTCCCCACAAATTTTCGAATCTTCACAACACAATCGAACCCAATTAAACACCATAATTCATCTACAATATGAATTAATCAATCAACAACATGAATAATCGCCCCACATCCCAAACCCCCAAAATTCGAATTCAAAGCCCTAAATTCGAATCCAATTCCTCAATTTCGAACACAATCAAGCATCATAATGCATCTAAAACATGAATTAATCAATTACTAACAAGAATCATCACTCCTTGTCAAAAGCCCCAATTTTTCGAACCCTAACTCACGAAAATAGAGCTGAAATTCGAACCAAATGCAACAAATATTTTCGAACCAAAAAGTCTGAAATCATCGACTCAAAAACAGCTCAAAAACGCCCCAAAACACCAGAATAATCGTACCAAAAACATACCAAAATCGAGCCCCAAAAATCGGATGAACTCCAGTTTTCGAACCCTACGCTTTCTGCAGAAATCCGAGCTCAAATCGCGACCAAACTTCAAATTGATGGTATGGGTAGGAGCGCCTGGAAGAGACGAATCCAACGGCGGGTGGCACGCGCCGAACGGCGGCCGGACGGCGGCGGGGTCAAAGGGGATCGGGAAAGCTCGCGCGCGGGGAGAGAGAAGGAAGGTGGGGAAAATGGTTCCGATAATTAAAATCTCGGGTTCAACTGGTATTTATAGCAAAAATACCCCGAAATACTAATTGCCCCACAAATACATCATGATTCATTAAAAATCGTCTGTTTTCAAAAATTCTCTCTCTAACTCAAAAACCCCCTACCGGTGCCCACACAAAGCACCCGAGATTCTGAGTCACACTAAAAACCCAACTCACAGGTTTTCACCGAAATGAGAATACGATCTCAACCTCGGGATCCAACGATCCCAACTACTCAAATAAATGAGCCCAGAAGGCCCAACACCGCGATTAAACTCCAATTCGCCACGTAAAACCACTTTAGGGGTTATTAACACTACAAGATTAACATCTTTAATCCTTGGTCATCACATAAAATCACTCGAGGTAGTGTCGGACACTTCTAGGACACCGACACTTCTCGGACACTCATCGGACACGTATCGGACAAGCCATGTGGCGTGTCCATTATTTTATTAATAAAATAAAATCGGGACACCCGTATCAGACACGCTTCTCAAAATCGGATACCCGTTTCGGACGTGGATGATGGGCGTGTCCGAGCCGTGTCCAACACAGAAAAGACACTTTGGGATGATAATCGTACAATTTAAAAAGTTTTTGCCTAAAAATTTAGATGTATTATTTAAACTTATTTAATTGAAATAATTTACATTTGTTGTTAGTATTAGTGATACGATGATGATTTCAGTGACATACATTTATGTATATTATTTTCGAATTTGGTAAGCATATTTTTGATGTTATATTTTATTTGGACATGTTAGTTAAATTTTATATTAATTAAAGTAATATGTATTTGGTATTAGTATGAGTGACATGCATTTATTTATATGCTTCGTGAATTTAGTAAGAATATTTTTGTTAATTTTACATGGTTTTAGAATTAAAAGAAAAGTGAATTTCTAGTATTTCTTTATATATATATATATATATATATATATATATATATATATATATATATATAGGCCTGTCACAGCGGTGTCCTATCCCAAAAATTTTGAAAATTCCGTGTCGTGTCAATATCGACGTATCAGTGTCCATACATCATAGGTCCTATTTTTAGATGTAATGAGAAAACTCTAGATTCATTGAATTTATCGAATCTCTCATTGAGATCGTTCCATAGAATCGTAACATTACTAGAGTACACAATGCCAACAAAAAATCTCTTTAGAAACATTGTTCATGATCTAGGATAGGACAATCACATTGCATCTCTCCCAATTTGGCAAGGTCCTATTATTAGCATCCGATTTCTTAACACTTCCATCGATAAACCCCAAATGATTCTTAGCTCTTAACGCAATTAGCATCGCACGCATCCAAATTCCATAATTGAAAGTACCGCTCAATTGCTTTGAATTCAAACTAATACCAGGTACATCGAGAGATGAATATATAGTGGATTATTCATATCAATCGCAATCATCGTGTATTCGAAGAAACTCGAAGCAGAAATAACCAAATGTTTTCGAAAAATGGGAAAAAAAAAATACAAACGAAGAATCTTTTGCAATGTATCGATAAGGGTGAGAAAAACTCGATCAAATCAAATATGATCGATCGATGAAATCAGAAACAACGAAAGATGATCGTTATGTTAAGAACTTAAGATATGAACCGAAAATAAAATTCATTCTTCCAAAAATTATGTTATGTACATCATCTACAGTTATTTATACATTTTGTTTACAACAAAGGAAAAAAAAAACGTTCAAATGTAAATTGTAAAACACAACTTTTAAATAAGTGTCTCTCTAAACTTAACACACATATATATATATATATATATATATATATATATATATATATATGTACGAGTTTGCCTGAACCGGCTAGGAAAAAAAGAAATCTTAACTAGATGTTGATGCACACAACTTTAAATATTATTGTTTTCAATTATAGTAAGATGAACATAATTTTTTTTTAAAAAAAAGTTTAAGTCAGTAATTTGGTTATTTTTTCATTCTATTATAATAGCATTGTCGTTTTAATTTTTTTGTTGATGAGCGGGTTTGATCTGAAAAATATATATCTTAAACAATTGTTGATACGCACAACTTCAAATGTTATTTTTTCAGTTTATAGTAAGATGTACATCATTTTTATGTCATGTGTTAAATGACCGCAAGACCCTTGCTAGTTTAGATAACAAAATAACATCAAAAAATATATAGGAGGGTATTAAACTGCAAAATCAATTTGAAAAAAAATTATTACAAATCCAATCCAAATTAAAAAATGAATTTATAATTACCATATTATTTTACAAAAAATAATATATGTACGCAATGTGTGCAGATGATTACTAGTAAAAATAAAGAAAAAAAGAGTTAACATCATTATTTTAATACTAGTATTTCTTGCACCGCACAAGGCGCGATGCCAGGAGATAATATTTCTATAGTGGGGTGGACAAATACAATTTACGATTCCGAAAGCTTTAGAATTTTTTAGGACATTGTGCATCTGTGTATGTTTTGAATGTAAGCTTGAGAATCTGATGTGAAAACCATCACAAAATGTTTGGAAAATACCATACGGCAAAATTATGCATGTTAACTGCTAAGCACATGTACATACAACACAAATATGGTAAAACTAATGAATAAACATTGAAAGCCCAACATAAATAACTTGTCATTCGTATATAAATAAGCTTTGAAACGCAAAACTCCATGACTGTGATTGTGATTGTTCAATCATATCAGTAATCACGACAAATAATGTGAAATTAAAAATAATGACTGACAAGAACTACAACAATTATCCTAATAATTTAAGCCCAAATCATAATGCAAAATTCAGTTTAATATATTATAAAGAGAATGGATCCAAAGTTTTAATCGAATTTCTTGCACTTGATAACCATTCTTCTTGCTGATTTTTTTAATGTGGGCACATGTTTCTCAACTGCAGCTACAACAAAGGAAAAGAAAAAATAATGCTTCAAGGGAATTGCATATGGCATAGATACTAATGGTGTTAGGGAAAAATAACCTTGAACAAATGATTCATCTTTATTGAGTTTACGAGAACCATTGAACTCGGGACTGTCACCATCAAACACAACATGGTGCATGGATTTCTTCTTCACCTTTTTGTTTTTTTGTTTTTAAATGAATTAATTCAGTTTTATCAATTATCATAGAAGACCGTATTATATTTTATTAATAAGGATAAACAATATAGTAAGAAAATAATATGGATGTTCAAGGCAGAATTGTTTGTGATTTCATATGTTTTTGATGGGCCATTCTGCACTTAATCTTAAGATGAACAGATCATTTTGAACCGCTCATAATATTTACAGTCTTAGAACATTGGGCTTTTATATCCTATTTCGATTCGATAAATGGAGAAGTCATATAAAGAAATTTAATGGAAAAGCCATATAAAGAAATTTTGGTCCAAATGAAAAGAATAAGTATTATTCCAAACAATCAAGTCAGACCGAGAAGCTTAATCTAAAAACTCTCAAATAAATCAACCAAGAAAAAAAGAGAGGAAATTGACCATGTAGCAGGGGAACAACCTCGAAGTTGCAATCTTTTGATGGATAAAATCATAAATGAATTTAGAAAAGCTAAATGCAATAAAACAATATCATCAATTAAATAAAAATCAAAAGCATACATCATATATAATCCAATCTCGAGCTACAATGAAGAAAGCCAAATGAAGCAAGCCACAATGAAGAAATGAAGAAACGGCAAAAAACTCCAAACCTAAAAGCAACGAGCAATTTGCGGAGTGGAGAAGGAAAGAAAAAACATGGACAAGAAATAAATTTGCTAAACAATTTAATATAGACATAGAAGGTATCACCAAAAATCGGAAGAAATCGTTGCCCTTTCATTTTACATCGCCGTCCCTTCATCTTACGTTGAGGAGGAAGAACAACACAAACATTAATGAGACTGCCCCTTCGATTCACAACACCTGCTTCTCTTCGATAGACAACGTCCGCCTCTTGGATACACCACCCGTACACTGACGCATCCATGGTAGAAGCTCGATCGGACTGCAAGCGGCACATCAAGCGGACGAAATTTCAACAAAGAGACGGAGGGAAAAATTGGATATTATGGTTCAAAGGGGGGCGGATGAATATTAATTAAGAAGGAGAAGAGCCCGTAACATAATTAACAAGGCCATGTGCAAAATAATAAATCCGTAAGGAAAAAGCCCATGGAATAAATATGTAAGGAAAAAGCCCATGAAAGCCCAACACTGTTCATCGCATATGAGACTTATTATACTGTAATAAAATAATAATAATATTAAAGTGGGTGGTGCAAAACAATCTATTATACATTTTGAATGATCGACTTGAATAAAATTGTTTATAATGACATAAAATAAGATTTATTTCACATAAAATATACTGTAATATAAACTAAAATAGTAAAATATAGTGAATTTATAAAAAAAATTGAATTTTAAATTATGATATTGGAAAAGTGAGATTGAATATAAATATATTTTGTAAAAAATTAAAATTTTTTGAATTGCGTTTTTCACGATTCCCGTGAGCAATGACCCACAAGTTACAGATTACATTTTGCTTGCTCTCTTTACCACAAAAAATAATAATCCCATCTCCGGCCGTTGTTCGTCTGTTTCTTTGATTTCAAAGTCGTTTTTCTCATTTTTCCACTGGAAAAACGTGATTATGATGCTTTGTGCATATTTGTTTTTGATAAAGAAATTGGGGATGTGGTCCTTCAAGCTTTCTTGCTCTGAATGGTTTACTTAGGTCATAAATACTTCTAAATCACACATTGGATTAACGAAGGGAGTATTTGGGAGCATCTTATTCTGCTGCTGTTACCATCTTGGGTTTCTAAGGTTTTATTTGTATTCATTGTGCATTTGTTTTTCGATAGCTTTTAAAGTTTGTTCTTTAACTTCTTACTGGACATTTATACTCGATTTCTGTAGTCTTTTTTGCTGTGGGATGGGACACTTTTATGTCGTAATTCAGTGGAAACATGAACGAGTTTTGATGTTTTGGAAGACCTGGTGTCTTGAAAGTACGGCATTTTTATGTTTTAGAGCTTTATTGCGAATAATCGATTGGTTACCCGTGTCGAGTGGCTAAGTACTGGTTTTTCTTCTTGTATAGAGGTTTGGTGTTAAATTCTTCTATCAGACGTGCATGCGATTTTCTGAAAATACGAGTTTCACAATCAAATCCATTAAATAGCTCCCTTGTTCCCCAGTTGTACGGTCCAAAATTTTGGGTCCACCCTACTTGTTACGAGGTTATGAATTGGATGATTATTTGGCATACAGATTTAGTGGTCCGTGTGCATATGGAATGAGTGTCATTTGGATTATTCTATCATGGTTGCTCTCTTTTGGAGTGTTATCAAATGGGCTGAGTGCAAATGTTTCTTCAAGACCAAAGAACGTGACTGTTGGAGCAATTTTTACTCTTGATTCTACAATTGGGAAAGTTGCCAAGATTGCTATTGAAGAAGCTGTGAAAGATGTTAATGCCAACTCAAGTGTCCTATCAGGGACCACACTCGTGGTGGATATTAAAAATGCCAATTGCAGCGGATTTCTTGGCTTGGTTGAAGGTGATTTATTGCTTAATAAAATAATTTTGACTGGAAGTATCTTAATTGTCTTGGGTTACAGCCAATAGGAAAGAAAGAACTCAGGTTTTGAATTGCCTTTGTTCTTTCTTTATCTTGTTGACTATGTTGAAGTTGATGCTGATCCTATTCTGAATTGTATATTGCCCCTGTCTTAGTACACCTAAAATAGACATGGGTCGCATAAGCTTGCTTGCTCTGAATGGTTTTTAGCACTGGATAGACTGACATTGTTATTGTTTGCAGCTTTGGGAATTATGGAGACCGAATCTGTTGCAGTCATAGGTCCCCAATCTTCCGTAGTTGCCCATACGATACTGCATGTTGCAAATGAGCTCCAGACTCCCTTTTTATCATTTGCAGCAACAGACCCTACTCTCTCTTCTCTTCAGTTTCCTTACTTTATTAGGACAACAATAAGTGATCTACATCAGATGATGGCAGTTGCTGAAATTGTATATCATTATGGTTGGAAGGAAGTGACTGTTATTTTTCTTGATGATGATTATGGGAGAAATGGGTTGGCTGCATTGGATGATGCACTTGCAGCCAGGCGCTGTCGAGTTTCCTATAAAGCAGGGATCCCCCCTGGAGACATCACTCGAAGTGAAGTCATGGATATTCTTGTAAAAGTTGCGCTAACTGAGAGTCGAGTCATTGTCATGCATGCTAATCGCGCATCAGGATTTTTGCTTTTTTCTATGGCACGATATCTTGGAATGATGGATGATGGCTATGTCTGGATAGCTACGGATTGGCTTGCGTCAGAGTTGGATTCTGATTCCCAGCTTATTTCAATGATTGATTCTCTGCAAGGAGTACTTGTTTTGCGCCAACACACTTCTGATTCGGAAGAGAAGAGATCCTTTTTAGCTAGATGGAACAAACTAACTCGCGGTCGTTTAGGCCTATCCACCTATGCACTCTATGCTTATGATACAGTTTGGTTACTTGCTCATGCTATTGACTCGTTTTTTGATCAGGGTGGGGTTATTTCGTTTTCTAATAATTCCAAGTTGCAATCATTAGCAAGCAGTGAATTGCACCTAGAAGCATTGTCGATTTTCGATGGAGGTCCGCTCTTGATGAAAAACATTTTGCAGAGTGATTTTGTTGGCCTGACAGGGCCCATCAAGTTAGTTCCGACAAATCTCTTATTTTTCCTGCATATGAAATTATAAACATAATTGGAACAGGTTTCCATCGTATTGGTTACTGGTCGAACTATTCTGGTCTGTCGACTCAGGTTCCTGAGAGTCTATATTTACGGCCACCAAATCTCTCAGATGAAAACAAACAACTACTTGGTGTTTTTTGGCCTGGAGAATCACTAAAAACACCTCGTGGCTGGGTTTTTCCAAATAATGCAAAGCAGCTGAGGATAGGGGTACCCGTAAGGTTTAGTTATCAACAATTTGTGTCACACGTTCCAGGCATGAATACTTTTAAAGGATTTTGCATCGATGTATTTATGGCTGCAATAAATTTGCTTCCATACGAAGTTCCTTATAAGTTTATCCCATATGGAAATGGCCATGAAAATCCGAATTATGATCAGCTGGTGAAATTGATAACTACTGGAGTAAGTATGATTTTCAACCATGGTGACGATATCCATGGCCGATGTTTATTTGCCTTTTTATGTTGCTGGCAACTAATTCTCATGGTTACCTTTGATAGTTTTTTGATGGAGCTGTTGGTGACATTTCTATTGTGACAAATCGAACGAAAATTGTGGATTTTACACAGCCATACGCTGCATCAGGTCTGGTGGTGGTGGCCCCAGTTAGGAAGTCGAATACAGGTGCTTGGGCTTTCCTGAGGCCTTTTTCACGTCAAATGTGGGGAGTTACTGCTGCTTTTTTTATCTTCATTGGGATAGTTGTGTGGATTTTGGAACATCGGACCAATGATGAGTTCTGTGGACCACCAAAGCAACAGCTGATAACCATTTTATGGTGAGCTTAAGATACAGAATTACGTGATGATAAGTGGTGGTTTTGCTTTAGATTTACTTTCTTCATATTTGAATATTTACCGAGTCTAGACAAGAATTCTTATTGAATAAAAAGTGGTAGGACTCCTAGTTATGTGATATTTCGTCCTATAGGTTGCATCATCGAGGAGAATGATCCAAACAACATTCTCATGTTTGCAGCATGGTTTGTTAATTTAGGATTATCATTTGCTTCTGAACCGCTTCAAATATGGGAATACTAAACTTTCTTGAAAAAATTCATGTGACATTTTCAAGAGAGAGAGATTGTCGATAATTACTTTCTGGTAGACATGCTTCTGAACACTGTTATTCAGGATTTCCCAAGTACAAACATTTTCCAACATTCGTGGATTAGAAAGTCACTGCCTGGAATAATTTCCTTGCAGAAGAATTGTACTCAAGGACTCCTTTATTTAACCTCCTCAAACAATCTCTGACGCTCTAGGCAGTGGGTTTTTGTATTTTATCAGTGTTTCAAATATTGGAAGTTACTTTTTAGAAAAACATATGTATGGTTGCTTATGAGCATCTTTTGTGACGTCTCAAACAATCTTCTGACGACTTTTTGTATGTGCGTGCTGTACAGGTTTAGTAGCTCAACTCTCTTCTTCGTACACAGTAAGTGAAGTCCAATTTTTCATATCTCAACTCTATTAACTTGGATGATGGTGCCATGATGGGCTTATGAGCATCTTTTGTGAGATTTTAGATTCTTTCTTTAATGCAGGAGAGAATACAGTGACTACTCTTGGTCGTGCAGTACTCATAATATGGCTCTTTGTGGTTCTTATAATCAACTCTTGTTACACTGCAAGTTTGACCTCGATTCTGACAGTGCAACAACTCCATTCTACTATCAATGGAATTGAGAGTTTGAAAGAGGGTGATGAACCTATTGGATACCAAACAGGCTCTTTTGCTGAACATTATCTGAGTGAAGGTATCGGAATACCCAGTTCGAGGCTCAAGGCTCTTGGTTCACCGGAAGAATATGCAACAGCCCTTCAACTGGGTCCTAAAAATGGTGGCGTTTCTGCAGTTGTTGATGAGCGTCCGTATATAGAGCTTTTCTTGTCAAGCCATTGCAAATTCAGAATTATCGGTCAAGATTTCACCAAAAGCGGCTGGGGCTTTGTAAGTAGCATCATTGTCTAGCTAATGGTAGTTTCTGATGTCGTAATAAGTATTCACTAACTCATATGAATGGCTGTTGCTGAAGAAAAATCAATCGTTTCCATGAAATGGAATTGTGAAAGAATACTAGTTGGCTTAAGTTGCAGAATTTCAATCCTTTTGTTACATGACGTCCGGCATTATTTGTTATAATCTGTATGCATTTTTATTGTGATGCATTCACCATATCATGATTCATGAGCCGAATCCGTTGAATAGATTTACATGGTTTGATACTGTAACTATGGCGAATACGTGTTAAATGATTTTGCCATTGAATAGTTGAATCTTACGACTTACCCTTATTAATTAGACTTCTTGCTGCAATTTCATGCTCATTTCTTGTCTTTTTTTTTCTCAGGCATTTCCTCGGGATTCTGCTTTGTCCATCGACTTGTCAACTGCGATATTAACACTATCTGCGAACGGGGAACTCCAACGAATCCATGACAAGTGGTTAACCCAGAGCACTTGCGGTTCAGATAATGCTGAGCTCGAGTCAGATCGCCTTCACCTAAACAGCTTTATGGGTCTATATCTTCTATGTGGGTTGGCTTGCTTCATCGCTCTTCTGATATATTTCTGTCAGATTATTAACAAATTTCGACGTGCTGCTTCGACTGGATATGCATCCGATGGACCAGGTAGCTTGCGTTCCGGACATCTCCGGACATTATTGTCGATAATAGATGAGAAATCTGATCCATCCAAGAGAGAAATTAAAAGAAGGAAGCTTGATAATTCATCAGTTATCAGAGAGTAGCAGAGGGATTTATCTCTAAAGGGATTCAACTGAAAGTGCATCTCAAGTTCGTTTACAGAATGCTGTTAAGATTTGGACTCAATAAATTCGTCTGTGTGTGATTAAGTTTAGCATGGTTTTTATGATCACTTTAAGTGATTCAATATTTATCTGTGTGTGATTTAAGTTTAGCATGGTTTTTTATGTTCACTTTAGGCACAGTTTGAAGTGTTAGATAAGATAAGTGATGTAAAGATTAAAAAGTTGTGAAACGATTGTAAAAATAATGTGTGATAAGTTATATGTTGTTTGATTGGGGGATAGGATGTTTGAGAAATTTTATCGTGTGTAAAATGACTAAAATATCCTCATAACTATAATAAAAATAAAGTAATAATAATCATAATAAAATATATATTATATTATGATTATAATATAATAATTATATATGTATATACATACACATACATATAAAATATTAAAATAATAATATAATATATATACGTGTGTGTATATATATATATAAATTATTATATTAATAATATATAATCATAATAATAATAATGAAATAAACAATACAAATATAATAATAAAGTTATAGTAAATAAGTTGTAATTTTTGGCAAAAATTTAAATTTTGAGATAATGAAAAATGTGAGAATGAGTATTTATGTTATTTTGTTTGTAAAATGGGATTAGAATGTGATAAATATGGTTGGATAATTTTTATTAAAAATGGAAAAAAAAAACATGGGATATGGCAAACCACATCAAGAACCCCAAACTGGGGCCTTAAGTGATTGTTACTGTTTATAGTATTCTCTAAGTGTCGAATCAAATATTTTTCCTACACTCGTAGGGTAGTGATGAAAATGCACATAATACAGAGGCGACTTCCTGGAAAAGTCTGATAATGTCAAGCACTTGTATATCTTATATATACTATAAACACCTGAATCTCACGGTGTTTGATTGTCCTACATCTACTTCACTTGCAATCCATAATTTTTTTATATGTGCGATAACTATATCATTGATTCTGTATTGAAAATTTTAGTTGAGAAAAATTATAATTGGGATTATTTCTCGATCCAACAATTGGTATCAGAGCCAATGCTGCATATTCGATTCTCATGAGTTGCAGAGAGTGCAATTATTGGGGGAGAGATTGTTGAGGTTCAACATTTGCATCTGCTTTGTGATCGATCGAACACGTGGCCCTTGTGTCAGTGTATGGTTGAAAAGATTGAAGTTCCGCAATTACCCTTAACTATAGTTATCGGTAAAACGGTAAGCGCTCGATTATATATCCATGATTCTGTATTGAAAATTTTAGTTGAGAAACATTATATTGGGATTACTTTAACTCTTGTATACCATCTTCTATTCCATGTTAAATATTTAACTTCTTGTAATGCATTTTACATTCTTTCATGTTAATGGTCACAGGGGTATAAAACACGATAGGCTAAATGAAATCAGGTGGAAACCATAGCACTGCAGGATGAAAATGTGAAGAAATATAATATTTGCATACTTTAAGCCTAAATTATACATACAGTTTGTACATGTGCAATTTTACAGTACAAAAGATGGACTAAAACCGAGTACTTCTCAAATACTTTCGAAATATCTCTTCATCTGCACAATGTGCAAGAATTACACCATACACTTCAATTAGCAGTTTAGGGAATCTGGCTGAGAAATAAAAGTCAAATCCTTCAGGAACTGATCCCAATATTACTTGAATTTCTTTTGAAAGTTCTCTGTAGTGATTCAACTTATTTCTTATGACACGTAATAAGTCACGTACACTGTCAAATTTGTACCGTCTGTAGCGTCCAATGTCGTTGATAATGGCATTGTCCATCTTTTCATCCCATTTACCGCCAAAAGCAGCTCTTCCCCTGCTTTCCAATGCTTCTAATAATTGAGAGGCATTTTCCCGGTCTTCCAATTCAACCCGATCGCTAACATCTCGAAGGAATGACAGCCGAGTCTCAGCGTTCCAGAACATGGGATGATGCAAAACTTCCACAGCTGTTGGCCTACAGAATTGAAACGAAAGGGAAAAAATATTTAGAAAGAGAGAGAGAGACATGAACGCTCAGAAAGTTTCCGACCATTGGCCAACAAAATAGTATTGTTGGTTCCTCATAAATACTGAGCTCTCGAGTCAGAAGGAGATGTGAGTGAATTCAAAAAAGCAAGTAGACGACAGAGATCTATAAAAGACTAAATTCCACAGACACTCCTTGACGCATTTAATTACACCATCATTGATATTTGGTTAACTTAAGAACAACATTCTTGTAGATTTAACCAAACTTTCGGGGTGCTGTTGTAAATCTTCAAGTGGTGTTGATGAAATTTAGGACAAAATTAACTGCCTGAGAACAATGTAGTCAAATGATATCCTTTTTTTTTTCTTTCTAAAGAGCAGTAGCAAAATGATGCGATTACCTCAAGTCGGGGCTCGGGTCTAGAAGTTGAGAAATGAGATCTATAGCTTCTGGGATATTATCTATTAAGAAGAGGTCTTTCCGATTATTCACAATATTTACGTCACGTTCAATATTCTCTCCAAATGGGTGTTTGCCCCCAGTGATGCAGAAAAAAAGAATGCAACCTAAACTGAATATATCTGTAGCACGAGTCTGCCGTTCACGACACAGTTGTTCTGGAGCCTGCCACCCTGAACTACCATATCCTATAACAGAAAGAAAATAGAAGATCGAGCAAACAAAACGAGTCATCCTTCTTTTCAACATATGGAGCAGATGCAATTTGCTTGCAAGGACAGCCAAAATCACAAAAAACACTCACCAGTAGAATTCTTGGTTAAAGATGTCAAGTCCCCATCCAGACGCTTGCTTATACCCATATCTGAAATCTTTGCAGAAAGTGATCGATCTTTGATTACAAGGACATTTTGAGGCTTTAAATCTCGATGGATAATACCTAGTTCATGCAAATGGGAAAGTCCACAAACAATGTCCCTGCAGTTCACCAGCAATGAGATATTTGAAGAGCAACTATTTTATGCATTAAGAGAAGGAACAGGAATAACAGCTACACATTAATTCACTTCAAATTACATACAATATTTGATTTCATGAAGGTTCAACTAAAGCTGACATGATTTAAGAAATTTTAAAAAGGATCAGCCAAGGCCTTTCTAGAAAGATGACTAATCATGGGAAAATGTGAAGGAGAACGAGATCACTGAAATATATGAAACTAATCTAAGCATCCTATTTACAAATAGGGAACTACAAAGTATCTCGAGAAGAATTATTCACTGTTCGTATAATTTGGAATAAAAGCTATTTAAATTTTGTCTTCCCTCGAGATTTCATCCAATCAATTGTACAATAGTTTATCATTTTTGCTTCCATTCTATCAGTGCCCAGAAAGGTCTAAATAATGTTCGAGATTATACTAGTTTCTCATTTCAAGCAAAAAGTGTACCAATCAGAAGTACATCCGTAGGGTTTTTACACAGGCAACTATCATCTGACTTGCAGCACAATAGATGACTCGCAGTGCCGCTTAAGTATTACATGGGAAAACTCAAAAAAATATATAAGTAAACCGTATTTCAAACCAGCCAGGAAAAGAACTTCTACATGCAAACTTACTTCATTAATTTTAACATCCATGCAGATGGATAGCCATTAGTCTTCCATAGGTCGAACTCCTTGCTACTTTCTAGAGCCCATAGCAATTGCATATTACCATTACTGAAGCTGGGAGACTCAGAACCTTGGTCCCAAGCAGTTATCTGATTCCGTGAGGTGTAGAATGAGACCAACTCATGTAAACTGCACGTACAACGCTCCAGAGAGAGATAAACAAAATCCTGATCATATTCGACCCCATACCATCGAACAATATTTGGATGCTGATCAGATGCAATAAGGTTTTGAATCTCTTTCACAGCCACATCATGATGGGTCCGGACAAGGCGTTTGACAGCCACTGGACGGCCATCATAGTTTCCCTCAAGTACAATGGTTCCATTGCTTCCCTTTGCGATTACTTTATTAGTGACAATCACTTTACCTATCTTGCGTCTATCTGTATGAGTATCATTATTGTCAAAAGAGTTTGGTGGCAAATAACTGCTAGAAATCTCAGTATCTTCAAATCCATCCGTGACTCTGACTTCATCATGTGCCTCATCATTCTCATGCTCTTTAACAGTATTTTTTTTATTAACTCCTGATTTCCGACCTTTCTTCTTTTTCGGTATTGAATTTTGTACTTTAATGTCTTCAGATTTCTCATGTAACTTAACATGTCTCCTGAAAATAGTGCGTCTAACATGAAAAAAGAAGGCCATGGTGATAGGCACCAAGGCAGCATATAGCATGAAAGTCCACAAAAGAGGTTGTGCTAAGCTGTGCAATTCGACATGACTACTCATTTGAGGAGCATCACTACTTGGAAGACTCCTCATTATAAGTTTTGCAGGTTCAGAAGTTGGCAGAGCAAGCATCTTCTCTTTCTCAACAAACATATTCTCGTTTTCATTACGGTGATATAAAGCTAATAAATTTCCCATGGCTTTCATATTAGTATTGTGATCAGGAGCAGGCAACGAAACCACTCTGCCTTCTGGAAGAGCAAATTGTAACCGATCATCTATAAAAAAGGGTTCTAGAGAGGCACGACCACGGATGTGGATAACCGCGGGCCTTGACTGGCATCGCATTGAGTTGACCATATCAAGTCCGTGTACAGGAATAAACTCGTTCTTGGAAGGAATGCCGCCCAAAAAATTTTGAACTCCTTCACGTTGAAAAGAAGCTTCAACATTAGCGAACATCAGATACCACATTACTTTTCCTGTCTGCAACGAGGTACACTTCAAAGCATAGTCAGTTCTCGTAACATAGAGTGGCTTTTCAATAGGTCCCATGTCCTCAGGGCTAGCAGGTAACCATTCTTCAATATCCTTCCTAATCAAAATAGAAGTTTCTTCAGAATCCTTCTCGTTAACAGCAGAAAAATCATCAGACTTAACTGTACGAACAACTTTTCCAGTTTTGGCATCAACAAGAAATACAGCAGTTCTCTTTGATCCCAACACGACCCCACCAGCTGATACAAATGGAGTATGCTTTATCAAATCTTCAGCACTTGGAAGCTTCTAGAATAGAAAACATCAGTTTGTTTATATTCAGCGGTTGCATGCATAATATATTACATCAGAAAGAAAGAGAGTAACAAATTCTCATCATGCTTTTTCCTCTAAACCTACGCAATTGAGGAAAATAATTCTCTTAAGTAGCACATTCACAAATTTGTAAAGCTAATATGTTACAAAAAGAGGTGAACGTTACTAGGAAGAAACGCTAAAGAGAGTATAAAAAAATAGAAGTATAAAAGTAGGATCTTATCAAGTTTAATAGACCACGATCACATGCATCTCTACAATCTCTACTATGCGTGAGCATACCTCTATCTTATGGCCAGTTTTATGCCAGTAAAGTTTCCAGTCTTCTCCAAAATCTATATAAAGCTCATCACCATCCAGCTTCTCACCTTCACGATCAGGAAGTTGTTGGTACGAGGAGTAAATTGGTGGGCCAGATGAGAATGATCCAATGACTTTTCCAGTACTATTTTCGACTAAATATACAGTTCCATCTGGTGCAGCCATTATCACCGTATCATTTTTACCGATTCTATCCAAGAAAATAGCAGACAAAAGAGCGAGATTTAGAATCCGTGAACAAAAAGAACAACATGATACAAAAGAAGATAATTTCAAATGCAACTAGGACATGACCGAACAAATATTGTGGAAGAAAAACGCATAATTGCGACTCATAAGAAAATACTCTTTCTGCAAGCATCAGACAGGGCAAGCATATATCAAACATCCAATCCTTTCTCATTGCCCTCATAACAAGAAAGAATTCAAAAGACAAGGATCCAAATCACTCCAAAAAATCTCCACATAACCTATATACTTACGTTTCTCTTTTATTTCTAAAACAGCTAATCACTCATAGCTGTTCAACAACACGAGTTGCCTCATTGATTGCTAGCTACCTGTACAGTCATCTGTAAAAAGACCCTCCTTCCCAGCTGCTCAATCTAGTTTATTTCATAGTAAAAACCAAAGCACCTAATTTTCAGAAAGAAAGTTTTCAAGTTTTACAATCTTAATCTTGAGAGACATAGTGTGGCATTCTTCTCTATGCAAGCATCATTTACTAATTTGCTTACACAATAATCAAGAATCTATATTTTACAAAGTACCGAACTATACATCAATTCACAGCTCATCAAAAGTCAGTCCAACATAAGGACCGGATGATATTTTATTTCATACAATTCTTTACCCCAAAAATAATACCTGCCATCACTAATCGAAATAAATTAACCCACTTTGATTGAATACCACAATTAACTACAACTCCAAAACCTCAATATTAAACAAATTAAAACTATCCATTCAATTTCAACAAGATTGCAGCATATACTTCAATAAAAGAAAGCAAATTTTATCATTTTATCCTTAATTCTACATAAAAATAAACCTCTAATATTTATAATTAAAAAAAAACCCAATTTTACTGAAACCCCTGATTACTTGGCAACTCTACCAAAATAAGATATTTATACAAGAGCAAAAAATATGAGAAAATTACAATATAATATGCATGTGTATGCTCATTAATCTAATCAAATGATACGACTTACGCTGGCTCCACTGTCGATGGAAGATTTTTGGTATCAGGATCCTCATCGGATTTTGACAGTGCCCCATACATAATAGCTAAAACTAAGATTATAAAAAACAGAAAGGGAATCCAAAAACCTCTCATCTTCTGCAGAATTACGCAATTGAATGAATTGAAATATGAAGAAACTAATAAATTATAACGAGTCAACTGATAATAACGAAATAAATTCCAATTTCCGCCTTTTTTTCATTTTCCTGGGGTTTTCGACTCGTACGGAGAAATAAGAAATGGGCTAAAATCTGCTCTCTATACAGTTAGACGGCATATGCATTGGTGGGTGGTTGATTAATGTTGTAATATTCCGACTTTGGCTCTCACTGGACAGAACCGCAGGATCGACACAGAAGAAAAAAGTATTCGGGGGTGCCTATTGTGGTATGTGGTATACCCAATCAAAAATTGCCACATCGTGGAATTACTTGTAGAGTCATCTTTGAAATTAGGGAAACTTTGACCAGAAAAGATCTCTTTGTTGAATTAAGTTTGCATTATGAAAAATCGGATTTAATTTATTCATTAAAATCTGATAAAATCGAAGAAAAGAGAAAAGAAATTTAATTTTGATTTATCGAACTGATTATATTAGACAAGCTAATTTGGTAAGTTGATTGGGTTTGTCCATTTTTCTTTATTTTAGAACACATAGGATAGCATAATTTGGCCAAGGAAATTGTCATAACTTTAACATAATAGAAATACACTTATTCAGTCTACAGAAGTGTAAATAAACTAAATAAGAGGATAATGGTATTTACCATTTAATATACATAATCAATTGCATCACGTTTTTTTTCCGGCTGAAGTGCATGAGATTGATGTTATTTTTGTTTAAAAATACAATTTGGAACTTATGGACTCCTCGAGTTAAAAAAAAAAGGCAACATAGATATTATAAAAAAAGGTCATGAATATTGTTGTAGAAATAAGGTTACACGAGGACTCAAAATCAGAAAAAGCTATTTTTCGGTTAGTAAGAAGAGTAAATATAGATACTAAGGATATCGGAAAGAGGGATATTAAGCGTAGCTGCCACATCACCTCCTTGTTGGTTGCAGAAAATCGACACGTTTCGGCGATTTTTCAACCCTGGCCGGATCCCTATTGACGATATCCTTAGTATCTATATTTACATTTCTTACTAACAGAAAAATGGCTTTGTGTAGCCCTTATTTCTGCAACAATATTCCTGGCGTCTTTTTATAATCTCTATGTTGCCTTTTTTTAAACTTATGAGTAGTCCTTAAGTTCCAAATTCTTTTTAAACAAAAATAACATTAATCTCTTTACACTTCAGATGTTCATTCACACTTCTTTTGACTAAATAAGTGTATTTTTATTTAGTCAAAAATAACATTAATTTTTGTCTAAATAACACTTCAGATAGATGTTCATTTACACTTTTATTGACTAAATAAGTGTATTTTTATTTAGTCCTTAAGTTCCAAATTCTTTTTAAACAAAAATAACATTAATCTCTTACACTTCATATAGATGTTCATTTACACTTCTATTGACTAAATAAGTGTATTTTTATTTTCAAAATACACGAGAGTAAACTGCCTATTTTGAAAATCATAGATGATCAATTTTATCTATTTTTGTAATCACAAATATGTAAACTGTCTATTTGAAAAATCACGTAGAGTTCATCGTCAAAACCCACATTTGTTTGTAAAAGAAATTGTTCATATTCATTGAAGACTAACAAGACTTAAATTTATAACTACAGAAAGTTATCACAATTTTTTTTACAGAGAATAAGCATGATATAATACGAAGCATATTCATAATTTCAATTCCAATTCCTCGTACATGTATAAATATCATCGCCATTATATTTAAAAAACGCCTGCAAGCTAATTAAATAATGATGAATTAGAACACCTAAATCCATGGAGGAAAGAACTTGGTTTCATCATCTACCGAGGCATTCCTGAGAACATGCCTGGCGCACGCAAGAATACACTCCCTCTTGCACTCGCTGTCCGTGAAAATCTTGATCTGTGTGCAGTCAAAGTAGCATTCCGCCATGCAATGTGGATTGATGTTCGGCGTCTCCGCCGCCTTCACCGCCACAAACAACACAATCACCGCCGTTAAGGCAACCCCGTTGCAGGTTCTAGCCATCACTATGTATGCGTAGAATCTTTTACCAGAGGAATTTACGATGATTAAATGAATCCAATGCAGTGTATTTATGGAAGTAGAAAGCGAGAATGGTGAAATTTGTCAAGGGTTGCGTATTGTCTTCTCGTTTTTGGGCTTAATATGGAAGTTGAGTTATTATGGTTTGATTATCAATCATAATATTACGTATGAAATGTAGATGATCGAAGCATTAATTGCTCGCGGCTTTTCTCGAATGGGTTTGATTAATGTCATGAGCTTTTGTGGATTTTAAGGCTGTCTTTGGACTCTGTTGAACCGAACGATAGCCTTAAATTTACCCTTACATCGATTTGATCTGTTCACCACCTTTTAAAATCGTTGTGGGCAAATATGTGAAAAAACGCAGTTTACAAAAAAAAAAAGGAGAGATGTATTCCAAGTAAATTTTACTCGTGACAAATTTTTTTTAGGGGTCAAAATATAATTTTAGTCGGGAAAAATGTAATTTGGGGACAAATGTAATTTTTAAGAGGTAAATTATAATTTTTTTTGATTTTTTTTTAGGATCAGCTGTCTTTTGAACCTATCAAATAGGTTCGTCTCTTTACGTACATACATACATGGAATTCAAGAAGACGTATAATTTTAATGAAACCAAAATGGTTACGACGAGAGAAATGAACTCGATAATTTCATGACAAACGCGATTGATAAGATAGAATACTAGTCTAGTTGAAATTATCGAATTTATAATAAACATTGAACTTACTATAATTTCGATTTATCTACATAATTTCTCTTATAGAATGTGGTTGAGTCCTTTTTAAAAGCGTGTTTTATATTATTTGAAATCCCACCCCGAACATCTTTTTTTAGCCAACTCCAAAGATCTTTTTCAATAATTATGTTTTGGTAAAAATTTCATATGTAAATACCGTTGATTCAGGTTGTATACAAGTTAAAATACTATCAATTAACATTTATGAAGAATTAATAATAATAAAAAAAATAGGTGATAAAAATGCTAGTATACAAGACATGCAATTTTGAATTCAACACACAACTTGGACAACAATTAACACAACCCTTCTTTACAAACAGAACCTTGGTTCACACAATTTACACTATCACACACAAAACACTTTTACACAAGAAGGATTTTGACTGACGGTGGCGGCGGTGGCAATTTTCTCCTGCAAGTGAGGCAGCGTTGGCGGTGGTGAATAAGAGACGATTCCGGCGACAACGCGGCATAGGCAGTGGCAACGAAGGCCGCAGCAACTACTGGTAACCCTGGTAATTTTGGGCATGAAATGTGAATTATTGGTGGTATTTTGTAGATAGCGTAAAAACTTAAATATATTTGAATTGTGCTAGTAAATATTTTGTATTTTTTGTGAAGAATGGCACTAAGGAGGAATGCAATATTGTCTGTATATGATGGATGTGATTTATTACATGATTCTTGGTCCGTAACATATGACATTCTTCCTATCAAATTTTCAATGATACCGCGTGCAACAACATTTTCTGAATTGGTGTCGAATTTATATGAGTGCTCCGGTATTGACAGTATATGACTGTCTTCCTATCAACAACATTTTCATATCATGTGAAAGCACATGCGGCAAATGGATTGAGTTTGGAATCCCTTGCTCACATGCGCAAATCATTTGCCAGCCATATAAACTTAATGCAGCAACATTTGTAAAGTCATTTTACGAGTCATACATTTATTAGGTTACTTATGATGGTGTATTTGAGAACTACTTGGCTGAACCATATTTGGATGAGTCAGTTATTCCATGATAATACTCTTCGAGTTGTTCCTCAACCTGGAAGGAATATAAGTTCTCGAATACCGAATGAGATGGATTGGTCACAAACTCATGACAACCAACAAACACGTCGACGAAGACGAGCTATGCAATATGATACATATTGTTGTCATTGTTGTAATATTAAGTTAAAATAATAACTGTTTTTAAAAATTTCACGTTTTAATAAATTTTTTTTTAAAAAAAAAACTTGTAAAGAAACCGCTTTTTGAGAAAATGGTTTCTTTCACAAATAAAAAAAATTTATTGAAGAAACCGTTTTCGATTTACGGTATTTGACAAAACAAATTATTATTATATTTTAATTATTTAGCCAATATTTCTATATAGGATCTACCGATAAGGAATTTGAAGATGGATAATTATTTTGAGTAATTAATTTGGGAAAATACTTAGGTACACCCGGTGTAGCAAAATATCAACACATATACTTGTGTATATATATGTATGTATAGATTGAAATGTGAGTTGATGTTTGGTACACCGGATATACCATAGCATTTCCCATTAATTTGAGTGAAGCAAAACCCAATTACTAAGACAAACTAAAACTTTAAACCTGCCAATACCTGAGTACCAACTCTGAAAAACAAAGTACAACTATTTAGATCATCTAAGAAAAGCGAAAGGCCAAATTGACAAACAATTGCCTCAGAGGCGTAGCGTCTGTGTTTGTATAATAATAGTACTAAAATAAAAATTGTCCTTGTATCTACTGGTTCGTTGTTATATTCTCCAACGGGTATGGCTTGTATTGGTACCTTTGAGAAATGTATACTGCGAAATCCTCACTGTTGTCTGAAGTCCTACTGCCAAACAAAGCAGCCTCCTATTGTTTTGCCACTTTCGAGAAGATCGGAGATTTTCATCTCGGTGCTGCCTTTAAGCCTTATTGCTCTTCCACAAACATCGCTGGCTAGAGAGAGGCGGAACAAGAAGATCATCCCACTTGAGGATTATCTCACTAGCCGTTAGTTTCTTTAGTTTTTGTTCAGCTGCTGCGGATTCTTATTTTGGTAGATTTATCTATTGCTGTTTACGTTTATTTTTTCTGGTGGTGTATCTGTTGCATAGTTTTTGTGGGTGGTTTCTTGATAGCTTTCCAATCCCATGTTGTTTCGGGGGATTCTCGAATCTTTCTGAAAAAGGTTCATGGTAATTTTTTTAAGGGATTTCTCATTATTTGCATATTAAATATGAAGTTTTTTCTTTGCTTGCTGCTGGGCCGCTGGGCATTTATGTGAACTTGATTGGAATAATAAATGAATCCATGGGGATTTTTTGTTTTTGTGTTTGCTTTCTGTACTTCTTAATAGTATGATGGTGTTTTCCTAATTAACAAGAACTAATTTTCAATCATTTGCCAGATAAATTCAGTGAGGTAATAAGCAAAATCAAAAACACATTTCGCGTGGTAGGGAGTTTCGCAAAGACAACGCAATTAGTAACAAAAGGCGTGTGCTTTATGATAGAGCTGTTAGTTATCAATATTTTGGATGCTGATCTTTAGCCGAGGAAAATAACGGATAGCTCGAAAGTTGTTAAACCTCTTTCGTTTACTAATTTGTTTTGTCTTTTTTTGTTTTGAGCAGCTGATGGACTTAAAGTATTATGATGTGGTCGAAGGGAAAGGTCCTGTTTCTGTGAAGGGAACAACTGCACGGGTGCATTTTGACTGTATATATCGTGGTATTACAGCTGTGTCCAGTCGAGAATCTAAACTCTTGGCTGGAAATAGAATCATCGCCCAGGTTATATTGCCATTTCTTCGTTAATGTTAACCACCTCAACAGATTAAAATACAGGCAAACTAACAAACATACTTGTGAAGACCCGGAATTTTGGTCAAACAAATTACGTGATACCGAGATAACATTGAAAAATAAATAAAAATAATAGATTTACATTATGGATGGATTTAATTATATTATTCAATCTTGTGGACTTTTAATCACATATTTAAGTTTATAACATATTAGAGTTGTTAGGAGATAATAAATATGTTATATGATTTTAGTTTGTAAACTTTTAAATAATTTAAAGTTGTAGATAATTAAGAAATCATTGAAAATAATAATCAATCATAAATCTTGCAATGAATAGATAAAAGTTTATGGACTATAATTCCTACACTAATCCTACATTTTTGAAAGTGCATAATTAAACCATTCAATGGTCTTGTCCAAACATTGTTATAAGTCATTCAATGACATTTAAATGCCTAACCCAAATCTTGCCACCATTCAATCTCTTACAACCACAATTCAATCACATTCATTCTAATATAAAGATATTTAATAGTTTGCTTAAATCATGTCATTAGATGGTCAAAGTTTTGTAATTGTCAATAAATTCTTTTATCATTACCAATTATTGACCACATTCATTACTTGACTCAAATCTTGTCATTAGGAGACCAAAATTATGGGATGCAATTAAGTCTCCTACATTATATCATATTATACCATACCAAAGAAAAGATTATCCTACCAAGATGCATATTTACATTCATTGCCTTGCCAAATCATGACACTAAATGACCAAAGTTAAGGAGCTCAATTTAAATTCCCCCTAGATTAAAATCACATCACTCAATCCCATTTAATTGCCTCCCAATCACATTAGCAACATCCACACATCATACACTAAAGTCTTGCCAATTGGGAGCCAAAATAGTGGACCTAAATTGGACACTCCTCCTCACATTAAAACCACATTACACCATACAAAGAAAGGATTACCCTACACTTTACATTGTTGAAAATCTTCTCACACATCACACACCCATTATTCGAAACCTTCAAGGCAAAGGAAGAGGAGATTTTGTGCTATTTTCTACAACATGTAATTTGTTCAATCACGCTTCGAATGTAAGTGGGTTTTTGCTACAACTTCATTTCGTTTTCAAAACTATATGTATGTTTTAAATCTCGATTGAACAACCTATGAAAAGTATGTTTTTAAATCAAATAACTCGTTATGTGGATATGTGCAAGGTATGTGTAAGAAATGTGTTTATGTGCCAAGATCTATGTGATTTGACAAAGAAATATTAAAGGATTTTTGCTATGATTATATGTATATTTTTACTATGTTCAATCGGCCCCTACTTGCTGGGTGTTTTCCCAAACGCTCACCCCCTTACCTCCCCTCCCAGACAAAGACGAAAAGAAGAGATCGAGGAAGAAGAACAAGAATAATTTTTGGAGATGATCCACGGAGAACCTTCAAAGAATTTATTAGTTTTATTTACGCTTTCGCATCTTTGATTTAATCCCAGACAACAATATTTTTGTAATAGCAATTGTAAGGACAATTTAATGATTTTGGAGCAAATAGACTGGTTTTATCAAAGATCTGTATACGAGGCTTGTTGTATTCGAATTTCATATTTGGATTCAACGCCGGTGTCACGCGCTCCGATCTCGGGGCGTGACATTTTAGTGGTATCAGAGCAAAATCAGGTTCCATGATCCCGCTGGGAAAAGATTTTTGGTTGATATAAATCAACCGAATTATAAATCTAGGATCTAATAGACCAACTGAGTGAATCGAAAACAAGTTGGGAATCATGATTTAACAATCTAAAAAAAAAAAACAAAATAAAAAAAAAAAACGAAAACTAGATCTAATGGCGTCTGATCCCGTCGCCGCCACGCCGCTGCCGGAGAGAAGACGTCCGATCAACGGCAAGGAACGCCTCCCTAAGACGAAGCTACGACACTAGGTATCGAGCTGAACGGAAGGCGTTAGCATGACCGATTTCGCGATCGAAATTCGCGCACTCCATACTCGTCAATTTTCCGATCTCTCACCGCCGACCACCGATCGACTGCCTCGACAAACCACCATGACCGACGATCATAGACGAGAAAAAGCCCTCTCCCAATGGCATTAACCGTTCACCGATTGATGACTAATTGCAGATCCAAATTTCGAACTCAAGAACCCTAAACTGTTCGAAAATTTAGCCATTGATTTTCCCACCCGTTCTAATGTGATTTCCAAATTAAATCTGGGTTTATGTTCCTTGAAGTATTTCGAATCAAAGCCCTCTAACCAATTGGATTAAAAAATTAAGGGAAGTAACTAATTTCGGATCTAATATTTTACACACATGAACCCTAAAAGTGTAAGTGCTAAAATTTCGAAAATCAAATTACCCATGATTTTGAACACCAAATTCAAATCAAATCCGTGTGTATGATCGTCTATACATAATTAACAAAACCCCTCAATTATGATTAACTCACAATCAAAGGAAATTGCTTAATTTTTGATCGAAATTTCGACCATAATAAGGAACCTTAGCCAAAATTTTAAACCTTAAATTCTCTCAAATCCGAACATAAAAATCAAATTAAATTCAAAGGATTACCATTCGGGGTATGAGTAATAAAAGCCCTATGAAATATTTGAGTGAAAAACAAAGGAATGTCTCCGATTGTGCGGCTAAAATCACGCTAAAGAACCCTAATTTTTGCAAAATTTCAACATTCAATTTGGCAGATAATTCGAACACAAAAATCTAATTAATTTCTGGATATTGCTCGAAATCATGCCAGTAATAAAAGCCCTATGTTTTTAACGACTCCCAAACGAAGCAAATGCGTCAATTGAGGACCACGATTTACGTCCCAAGAACCCTAAACTTTTGAAAGTTTCCAAATTCGATAACTCCTTAATCCGAACACCAATCTCAAATTAATTCTGGTTTTATGATCCTTATATCATGTCGAACAAAAGCCCTCTATCCAATCGAAATCACAAACAAGGAAGGATACTCAATTTTGGATCGAGATTCTCGCCCTAGATTCTGCGAAACTTTCGGGCATCAATTTCACACAACTTGGAACACCAAATTCAAATTAATTTTGGGTTATGAATCTTCATAACATGTATATTAATAGCCCTCAAACAATTTCGAAATTCCAAACCTTGAGTGATCGAATTCTTGAAGCCCCAATGCACGCATTTTAAATCCCAATCTCTCAAATTCTTGCCCTCGATTTTTGAACCACCGAAGCAGATTATTCCAATCCAAATCGTGTTGTTTATCCTCACATCATTTCGAAGAAAAATCATTTGTCAATTTCAAAATTCAGTAACAGAAACGGAACAATGGATGATCTAATTTTTCTCCTCAAAGAATTCTAACTCACGAAATCTCATCCTTCAATTCCTCATCCACCATTACATTTTTTTCGATAAGACATAGGCCGCGATGACTCATACTCAAAATAGTTCGATCCAAAAGAAGGAGCATGAGATAACCGAATTTAAAATATTCCAAGACAAGGAGATGTGAGACAAGACAGAGTTGTTGGAGATAATCAATTACTATCATTACAAGGCCCAAAGGATGACCTACCACCATCATCGTGCCGAAGAGCGACTCACAAAAGCGATAGAGGACAACAAAACACTTATGAAAGTCCACATTAATAAGTGCCAACAGTTAGAACGCTTCGAGCACGAGTTCAATGAGCACCGGGAGAACATGTGGACTCAAATTCAAGCCCTCATAAATGAGAGGAATGAATTGGCACAGGAAGTCGCCTACAAGCAGTCTATGATAAATTTCCTGATGGAAGATGAAGATCATATGATACTGGAAGATGTTGAAGGAGATTTAGGAGACGGAGAAACAATAGACTAGTTTTTATAGTATGCAATATCTTTAGGATAATAAATAATAAATCTTGGGTATCATAGTGATGATTTTCTTTGTTTAGGATTTCGTGGTGAACCTCTCAGTTTAATTAGTAAAATTTTAATTTACTCTTCGAATGTATCTGGAATTGTGTTATTCCATGGTTACGCTCCTACGCAACAACTTTAAACCTTCATTCCAAGAGGAAACTCGGAACTCTATTTGCTCACTGTTCTAAAGTTAAGATACATCATTCTTTGTTTTCGAAATCATTTAGTATACTTTAATGATTCTCACGAATATGGAAAGTATGTGTGTGGTTTGAATTCTAAAAGGTTTTAGTATGTTTTAAACTAAAAAAAAATTAAGGGATATGTGTATGTAAAAGTACGCTTGGCGGAGCAAAGTGCCACATTATGTGGGAGTCACCTCTTAAACCGACGGGGCAAAGTGCTACACATAATGGGGGTCACCTCTTGAATCCAATAAGTTGTAATATGTGTATGTGAAAGTACGCTTGGCGGAGCAAAGTGCCACGTTATGTGGGAGCCACCTCTTGAACCGATGGGGCAAAGTGCTACACATAATGGGGGCCACCTCTTGAATCCAATAAGTTGTAATATGTGTATGTGAAGGTACGCTTGGTGGAGCAAAGTGCTACGTGTGTAGGAGCCACCACTTGAATCGGCGGGGCAAAGTGCTACATGATGTGGGTGTGCCACATGCATGGGAGCCACCTCTTGATCCTTAAAAGCAAAGTGATATGCACATGGGAGCCATCTCTTGAATCCAATAATTTGTCATATGTTTATGTAAAAGTAAGGACTTGGCGGAGCAAAGTGCTACGTGTGTAGGAGCCACCACTTGATTTGGCGGGGCAAAGTGCTACATGATGTGGGCGTGCCACATGCATGAGAGCCACCTCTTGATCCCTAAGAGCAAAGTGCTATGCGCATGGGAGCCACCTCTTGAATCCAATAAGTCATTGTGAGTTTTTGTGTAAATGTACAAGTAAAGGCTTGGCGGGACAAAGTGCTACGTGTGTAGGAACCACCACTTGAATCCGAGGAGCAAAGTGCCACGTTATGTGGGAGCCACCTCTTGAACCGACGGGGCAAAGTGCTACACATAACGGGGGCCACCTCTTGAATACAATGAGCAAAGTGCTATGCACATATGAGCCACCTCTTGAACCCAAAGAAGCCACTATGTGATATGTGTTACGTGCTTATGTGATGTATTTCTGAAGCCGACTCAAGTTTCGAGGACGAAACTTCCAATAAGGATGGAGGGATGTGAAGACCCGGAATTTTGGTCAAACAAATTACGTGATACCGAGATAACATTGAAAAATAAATAAAAATAATAGACTTACATTATGGATGGATTTAATTATATTATTCAATCTTGTGGACTTTTAATCACATATTTAAGTTTATAACATATTAGAGTTGTTAGGAGATAATACATATGTTCTATGATTTTAGTTTGTAAACTTTTAAATAATTTAAAGTTGTAGATAATTAAGAAATCATTGAAAATAATAATCAATCATAAATCTTGCAATGAATAGATAAAAGTTTATGGACTATAATTCCTACACTAATCCTACATTTTTGAAAGTGCATAATTAAACCATTCAATGGTCTTGTCCAAACATTGTTATAAGTCATTCAATGACATTTAAATGCCTAACCCAAATCTTGCCACCATTCAATCTCTTACAACCACAATTCAATCACATTCATTCTAATATAAAGATATTTAATAGTTTGCTTAAATCATGTCATTAGATGGTCAAAGTTTTGTAATTATCAATAAATTCTTTTATCATTACCAATTATTGACCACATTCATTACTTGACTCAAATCTTGTCATTAGGAGACCAAAATGGGATGCAATTAAGTCTCCTACATTATATCATATTATACCATACCAAAGAAAAGATTATCCTACCAAGATGCATATTTACATTCATTGCCTTGCCAAATCATGACACTAAATGACCAAAGTTAAGGAGCTCAATTTAAATTCCCCCTAGATTAAAATCACATCACTCAATCCCATTTAATTGCCTCCCAATCACATTAGCAACATCCACACATCATACACTAAAGTCTTGCCAATTGGGAGCCAAAATAGTGGACCTAAATTGGACACTCCTCCTCACATTAAAACCACATTACACCATACAAAGAAAGTATTACCCTACACTTTACATTGTTGAAAATCTTCTCACACATCACACACCCATAATTCGAAACCTTCAAGGCAAAGGAAGAAGAGATTTTGTGCTATTTTCTACAACATGTAATTTGTTCAATCACGCTTCGAATGTAAGTGGGTTTTTGCTACAACTTCATTTCGTTTTCAAAACTATATGTATGTTTTAAATCTCGATTGAACAACCTATGAAAAGTATGTTTTTAAATCAAATAACTCGTTATGTGGATATGTGCAAGATATGTGTAAGAAATGTGTTTATGTGCCAAGATCTATGTGATTTGACAAAGAAATATTAAAGGATTTTTGCTATGATTATATGTATATTTTTACTATGTTCAATCGGCCCCTACTTGCTGGGTGTTTTCCCAAACGCTCACCCCCCTTACCTCCCCTCCCAGACAAAGACGAAAAGAAGAGATCGAGGAAGAAGAACAAGAATAATTTTTGGAGATTATCCACGGAGAACCTTCAAAGAATTTATTAGTTTTATTTACGCTTCCGCATCTTTTGGTTTAATCCCAGACAACAATATTTTGTAATAGCAATTGTAAGGACAATTTAATGATTTTGGAGCAAATAGACTGGTTTTATCAATGATCTGTATACGAGGCTTGTTGTATTCGAATTTCATATTTGGATTCAACGCCGGTGTCACGCGCTCCGATCTCGGGGCGTGACAATACTGATATCAACTTTCTTGTACACTCAAGTAGCCTTACGAGTTCCAAGTTGGAACAGCACCTGGAAAAGAGCGAAAACGTGAGTTTGTAGACAATCCAAATGGTTTATTCTCTGCACAGGCTGCACCCAAACCTCCAAAGGCCATGTATACCATAACCGAAGGGATGAAAGTTGGTGGAAAGGTAACCCAGGAGACTTCCTTTATATGCCTATATTATTATTGTGGAGCAGCAATTGCCTCCACGGACCTATGTTGCTGCCTATTATACAGCACAACAATCGAAACATTGTTCTTAGATTGCTGTGCAGTTTTAAATATTTGAATGACTATTAACAGCCATAACGTTTGCAACCACTTGGTCCTACGATTACTTTATTTTGTGCATCATCATTTCAAAATGTCATGGAGATCCTATTCATACATCTCTCTCGTAATCTTGTTTCATAATTTCATTCCTTTTGTCAGTTTGTGGTCCATATAGTTTTTTTTCTTCTGTGATCTAGAGGACGGTGATAATTCCTCCAGAGGCAGGATACGGCCCAAAAGGAATTAATGAAATTCCGGTAATCCTCTTCGTTCCTCCTCAGTGATTTAATTGTTTGGTATTGTTCAATATAATTGGAGTGCTGAAGGTGGTGTGCTTCATGTTGCAGCCTGGAGCTGAATTTGAACTGAACATTGAACTTTTGCAAGTAATATCACCTGAAGGCAAGTAAACACTAATCTGGATTGAAATTGAAAAGGCTATCAATCCATGTAACTAGATTTTCAATTTTGAGCTTCTTTTTGTTTGGAAGAATTGAAATACACATGTAAAGAAAATATATATTAAATGAAGGATTTTTGGCAGATTACCCATTATGGTTTCCCAAATATGCAGATTACCATGTGGTTTGAAAATAGACATTGTACCCATATGATTTACAAAATAGGCAGTTTAGCCCAATGTGATTTGAAAATAGGCATTTTACCCCCCCTGTGTAGAGTGTATTTCACACATATTCATAAACTATAAGGGGGTAAAATGCATATTTTCACAAACCACGGGGGGATAAAATGTCTATTTTCAAATCACAGGGGGTAAACTGTCCATGCCCATTTTATAAACTACATGGGGGTAAAATGTATATTTTCAAACCACATGAGGGTAAGTCTATTTGGCAAACCACAGGGGGTTATAAACTACATGGGGGTAAAATGTATATTTTCAAACCACATGAGGGTAAGTCTATTTGGCAAACCACAGGGGGTTATTTGACACTAGCTCATTAAATGAATGTTTCTCATATTTGCTCTGTCTTTGTTTGTATAAAGCTGTTCTTCTTTTGGGCTATGTTGACTAATTATCATCTACTAAATGGTGCTAATCTAGCTATTCAGTCTAAGATGTGCCGATGAGATGCGACTAGAAACAATAATCTCTATCAAGTGGGAAAAATATGTATATATATTGTCTCATGAAATCATACATTTCTTGATTATTCTCAATGTGCGAACCGGACCTCTAGACTCGAGAGACAGCCAGTCAAGCATCTACAAGTTTTAGCATGCCTTTGTGACTTAAGATAATAACTAAGTATTTAATTATAATGAATTGGGGGTGGGTAAGGACATAAAGTAGTGATGGGTAAATAATAATATGTTTGATTTTAACAATTGAAATTGAAATTATGATTATGCAATAAATGACAGTTTTGCCCTTTGGTCATGTGAATTAATATTATTTTGGTTTTGTAGAATAAGATATCTGATTATGATTGGAAATTAACTACTTTTTTATAGTTTGGCTAGTTTAATTATTTTCGGTTTGACAAGTAATATAGTAATTGAACTTACGATTAAAAGAAGAAATATATTTTTAAAACTACATATTTTTTCTTAATTTTCAAAAACTTTATTTCCCAATTTTGAGGGAAGAACTTGTTGTACAAAATTATATTGGATGTGTATCTTAGGAAAGTAGCAAGCACAACAAATGGCTTTTTAATAAGAGTGCCGAGGCGAGATTTATAATCTCTGTCCTTAAGACAATATTGCCCCGCTACGGTGCTAACGGTTTACTTTGGCAATTTGTCTCCCAAGATACAACGACTATGATTTGTGATAGGAGCACTCCAAATCACAAATCCTTTAAACCACAAAGGTCTAAAAACGCTCAACCATAACAATGATGAAGACTCACAAAATTACTCAAATTTTGATCTTCAAATATGATGTGAATTTCCAAAATTCCATCTTCAAACGTGATGTGAATTACTCAAATTCCATCTTCAAATATGATGTGAATTACTCAAATTCCATGTCTAATTCATTCAAAGGTTGTTTCTTATATAGTATACCAAGTGGTGTCATCAAGAGACACAATTTGGAAGCATCCATCATGAAAAATTGCACCCCAACATGAATGGACACAACATTTAATTTGGAAGCATCTAATCATGAAACATTGCACCCCAACATGAATGGACACACCATTTAATTTGGAAGCATCTAATCATGAAACAATGCACCCCAACATGAATGGACACACCATTTAATTTGATTCAATCCAACAGAACTCTTACGCTAAATCTAGCACTCTAAACCAAAAACGTACTTCAATGGGTTTGATGTGTGTTCTACAGATCATTGTGAATATATTCATAAACTTGATTAGATCATTCCTTATTACTTTGTATAACCAATCACCAAGATTTAAAAATAATTTATTTCTCATATGTCCATGGAATAACATGCAGGGAAATTCCAAGTTACAGAAAATCACTGCACCAATGTCAACAATATTTGCAGAAAAGCACCAGAAACCATACAAGTACCCATGACTATTCCCAAAACAATGGTACCACAAAAAATGCACCATATCAACAAGTAAACATGTCGGCAGCATCTTAATCATGATGGCCCGTTTGCATCGTCAGGGAGCTTGAAGAAAAGTTTCAATTCATTTGGATGATTCACTAGGACGAATCTAGCCCAAATATTAGGGAACGTAAAATTGTAGGTTTGTTTTTTAGGGGTGTAAAAATATAGGTTATTAAAATTTTGGGGTAAAAAATAAATTAACCGCATGTTTCAATGAATAGTGCAGCATTTCCTGAAATTAAGAAACCATAAATTACCTAATCTTGGAACACATTTTTAAGGCAATATTTGATTGTGACAGCGAGTAACAAACAAAGCTTACTGATAAGAGGTTTAGTCCATCTTCATCCAGTTCCTTAACAACTGATGACAATGGCTGCGGACTCCACTGTGGATATTCATGCCAGTTCACAAGCTTGCTCACTCCAGGCCACACTTTTTTCATTTGCAATATCCAACAGTCTGTTTCATACATTAGATTCAGTAAGAACTTAGATGCAGTCAAATAAAAATCGAAGATCCGATTTCTTTATCTATCAAACCTGAATATGTGTAGAAAGCTGTTGAAGCTCTGAGTCTCCTGCAAAGAGAGCTTGGTTTGTGGCTAACTCAGCTGAAATTTAGTAAACAAAAGAAATTACTTTAATGATGTTATCTTTAGATGACTTATTTACGAGATACAAAGTGGTATAGGGAGAGTTCAAAGATTTATACCAAATATGCAGGCAACAGACCAGATATCCACTGCAGGTGAGTAATGTGTAGCACCCAGAAGCACCTCTGGAGCTCTGTCAAGGAGATCCTATTCAAACATCTCTCTCTCATTATCTTGTTTCATAGTTTCATTCCTTTTGTGATCTAGAGGACGGTGATAATTCATCCAGAGGCAGGGTACGCCCAAAAGGAATGAATGAAATCTCTTCCTCCTCCTCACTGATTTAATTTGTTTGGTTCAATCTTCAATTGGAGTGCTGAAGGTGGTGTGCTTCATGTTGCAGCCTGGAGCTGAATTTGAACTGAACATTGAACTTTTGCAAGTAATATCGCCCCTGAAGGCAAGTAGACACTAATCTGGATTAAAATTGAAAGGTCTATCAATCCATGTAACTAGATTTTCAATTTTGAGCTTCTTTATTTTTCTGTTGGGAGGGATTGAAATAAGTATTAAGTGAATGTTTCTCATATTTGCTGTATTTGTTTGTCTAAAGCTGTTCTTGTTCTTCTTTTGGGCTTTGTGTTGACTCATTATTCTCCATCACAGTTTTGTCCTTTGTCCATATTAATATTATATTTGGTTTTGTAGAATAAGATTATCTGATTATGATTGGAATTTATTTAATTATTTTCGGTTTGATTAATTAATATAGTAATTGAAGTTACGATTAGAAAGATGAATCATATTTTTTTTCTGTGTTTAGATATTTTTGTCTCCTCAATTAATATCAACATAGTAGTTATTATTTTTTTTTTACAGTTTTTTTTTTTACAGTTTTTTTTCATACTGGGTTAATAATCCCACGCTCTTGCTGTCTTGCATATAACAAGCAAATTGATAAAAAAATACATATATGGGCAATACATGCTCGAGTCGAGCAGCAAATGACCGAATTTCAGTTTAAAAACGAGACTTGTCAAGATCATCGAAGTAAGGATGTTCCATAGCTTTCTTGGCTGAAATTCTCTTCGTTGGTTCATAGTGCAGCATTTCCTGAAATTAAGAGAACCAAAAAACTCCTAATCTTGGAACACATTTTAATTGGAACACATTTTAAGCTAATATTTGATTGTGACAGCGAGTAACAAGCTTACGGCTAAGAGGTTTAGTCCATCCTCATCCAGTTCCTTAACAACTGATGACAGTGGCTGCGAACTCCACTGTGGATATTCATGCCAGTTCACAAGCCTGCTCACGCCAGGCCACACTTTTTCACTTGGAGTACCCAACAATCTGTTTCATAAATTAGATTCAATAAGAACTTTGATGCAGCCAAATAAAAATCGAAGATACGTTTTCTTTATCTATCGATCAAACCTGAATATGTGTAGAAGCTGTTGAAGCTCTGAGTCTCCAGCAAAGAGAGCTTGGTTTGTTGCTAACTCAGCTGAAATTTAGTAAACAAAAGAAATTTCTTTAATGTCATTTTTAGAAGACTTATCTACGAGATACAGAGTGGTAAAGGGAGAGTTCAAAGATTTATACCAAATATGCAGGCAACAGACCAGATATCCACTGCAGGTGAGTAATGTGTAGCACCCAGAAGCACCTCTGGAGCTCTGTACCACAGGGTCAATATCTGGAAGAAAACGTGTCATAATGCATCATTAAAAAATATTAGGCCAGTTCTTCGCCAATCGCTATCTAAGCAAGAATGTTACCTCATGAGTATACTTTTTGATGGGCACTGTATACGATCTAGCCAATCCAAGATCAGCTATTTTAAGCGTCATTGTCTTGGGATCCATCAAAAGATTGTGAGGCTTAAGATCCCTGCATAATTGAAATGGGAACATAATGATAAAATTGTAAAACTAAGAACTGAGATTGATGCCGTAAAATATTTTGAAAAAACCATGGATTACCTGTGTAAAACACCATGACCATGGCAGAAAGCAACCCCTTTACAAAGCTGATACATCAAGCTCTGCATATAGATAACAACAGATTCAAGACACATATAAGTAATAACATCAATACAACGAAGATAAATGCCCACGAGTTAAGAAACTATGAATACCTTGACAGTTGCAGGTGGGATATGTCCTCCAATTTGACGGAATCTGCGGATGTATTTCTTAAGGTCAGTATCCATGTACTCGAACACCAAATAAAGAACCGTCTTTCCTTCCTTATTCTGGCCTTGTTTCACATCCATCAGTCTGCATAAGTTTATTTAAAAGGAAATTTGTGAAACTAGAAAATATTTGAAACAACGTGTAGTCTTGACAGAATATAATATAATTTATATTTGTCTTGATGAATTGAAATTCAGCAAAAACACTGACTTAAATAGTGCAATTATGTGGCTTATTATGTGTAAATTGTAAGTATAGTGTAAATAAGAACAAAGACAAGCACAGTAATAAATCATAAATCTCAAGAAACCCAAAAAAATCAGGAATTTAGACCCATAAACCGGAAGAAAAAAACGCACAACCATAACGTTTTCTACCTATTCTCGACTCTAAAGAGGAAAAAACAAAAGAACAAATATATTCAAACAGAGTAAACCCAAGACCAAATTCCCTGAAATCAAAACGTATCAAATCTCAAGAACTGTGCAGAAGACAACCAAGAAACCACAAATTACGCACAGAGGATACATCACAAACAATCAAGAAATCGAACAGGGTTCCAAATTACGAAACCCTAAATAACATAAATCAACATGAAAAGGGGGCGAAACGTAATGTTAAGTGCTATACATATAAAGCACCTGACGACATGGGGATCACTTGAGAGCATACGCAACAAAGAGACCTCTCTGAGAGTGGTGGAAGGCACTCCCTCTTCATCTTCATGAAGACGGGTCTTCTTCAAGGCCACAATCTTCCCAGTGGCTTTCTCTCTTGCTCTATACACTTTTCCGTACGTTCCTTCTCCAACTTTCTCCAGTTTCTCAAATGCCTCCATTGCAGATTTAGCTTTCTCCTCCATTTCTCTAAGAATCTGTTTATGAAAATGGAATGTGCAGAATAGAGAAATTTGTTTCTGTCGGAAGCCGCGGAGCCGTTGGGGGATTGTATATTCGCTCGACTAGCAACGGTAACATTTTTGAAATTCAAAATTGCTCACTTACATAATTGAAATTCCGTAATTAGCCACGACTGACATATATTCGCACTAGATGCAAATATGGGCGTGTCATAATCTTATCCATGCAATCAAATTACTAAAAAATAAATTTATTTTTAAATAATTAAAGATATTAAATTATATTAAAAACTAACTGAGTATATCGACGCAATAGGATAAAAGGATTTTTTTTTCCAATTTTTATATTGGTTCTTTTGTCATAAAACCATTCAAAATAAATAAATAATAAATATGGCCAAGAAATTTTGATTTGAAAAGATTCCTAAATTTTAGCCTTCCCAACAAATATGAGCATTTGGATGTGATGGATAAACCTGTTAAAATGAGTCAGCCCAACTTAAACAGGCTGACTCACCCAACCCATGGGCCCAAACAAGCTAGCTCGTTTGGCACGTCGAATTTTTTTATAAAAAAAACTTAAAAAAATAATTCCAACTGAACTTGCCGAACCTGAAACTGATGCTAGAAGAATACTGAAACTTGCTTAAGGTTTTATCTAGATATTAACCCTGCTACTAAAAAACTTGATTAGGGAATCAATATTTCACTCAATTTTAAAATACATTGCAACTTTCAAGCAAGACCAAATATATACTAGATCGGATGCTTTGAGTTCCTATTTATGAATTGAGTCTAAAAAAGGAATAACAAGTATTTTTTTAAAAAGGGCCAACCCACGGGCCAGCCCGCCAAAACCCGCGGCCCGTTTGGCAGCCCTTATAGGCACGCCTGCCGGCGGCCTAAAAAATGCTGCCCAACCGGCATATTTGGCGGGTTGGGTCGTGGACCTGACCTATTTTGACAGCTCTAACGATGAACTAGTTTTCTTGGCTACCCCGGTTGTCACTATTCAAAATGTTGATGACCCAAATTTATCGATGCATCATTTTTTTTTATGTGTAGCTCAATAATGCAATGATAAATCTTGATCATCGATCCACTCATGGGGTAATCAAGAAATAAGCTATAGAAATATTTTTGTTCAAAAAGCAATTATATTCATAAAATTTGATGAAATTTTTCATTTTCATTTCAACTTTTTTCGGAACAGACACACATATATAAATTAACCAAATTTTTGTCCATACAAAATATAGACTTTTCCTGATATCCAAGACATATACAACTATACAAGCCAATCTTGAGAAATTATTATTAAAAGAGACAGACATACATAACCACTCAAAAAAAAAAAAAAAAAAAAGATCCCCCCTCCCCCAATAAAAAATAATAATTAAACTTATTTTATTACTGTATTATGAAAAGAAGAGGTGTCTTTTTTATTTCTTAAAAAATCCATTGCTTTAACTTGATATATATTTATCTTTTAATTTTATTATTTAAAAATGGTAGTGTGTTACTTGAAACATGATGCTAGATAATTCACCATCTACATAATATATATTTAAATAAATGCACTTATATTATTTATTATATTAAACGTGAGGCTCTTATATGTTTTACCAATACTTTTTTATTATAAAATAACTATCACCATATTGCAATCGCAGGTTTTCCAAACTTCTAACTACATAAAACAAAGATAAATTATTTTTTTATTCAAAAACTAAAAACCAACATTTCTCAAATCAAATTAAATAAAGAGAAAAAATAATTTAAAAATATATTTATTCTAGAAAAATATTTATAATATAAAAAACACACTCTAAATATATGCAATTCGTACTCTAACGTACAATTAAAATTTTATTATAATTTTTTGAGAAAATTTCAAAATTAATCACATAGGATATGTGTTTAATCAGTAATAACCCATATATGTATGATTAGTCAAAATTAGTCACATATGATATGAATTGAATCAATGATAGTATCAAATATTTAAGACTAATCAAAATTGGTCTCATATGATATATGTTTAATCAAAAGCAGTCCAAAGCCCCTTTCAATTATGAGACCACTTTTGATAAAAACACAATTTCTATAAGTCATAAACGTTTGGACTGATATTGATTAAAACTCATATCTTATAAGACCAATTTGATTAGTACTAAATATTTAGGACTACTATTGATTTACCATGATTTTTTTATTAAAAATAAATGAAGACAGTATACAGGCACTTAACATTAGTGCGCTCGCCGTTTTCGATTTGTTCTTTGCTACCCTATAAAAAATGCCTTATAAAATAGATCAAATCATACATGATATATATTCACATCCAATATTAAAATATAGTTCTACCCATAAGACACACACTAACTGATGGCTCAGCCAACAACATTTCGCCGTTTTCATGTAATCTATATAAATTGAATTGTATAAAAATCCATTCCAATTCTCCAATCACAAAAAATCCCCTTCCAAAGCAATCCCTGTCCACCTCCTCAAGTCTCTCAACACCGGCTTCCCTGTAAGGCTGCACTCTGCAGTCTCCTATCAACTCAAATTTTCAGGTAATGCGAGCCTCCTGCGTAATACTTGGTGCTTATATTGTTGTTCTTGTTTCAGCTGAGTTCGATCTTTAATTAGCCAGTGGTGGTGCTGGATTGCTTTACTCTAATATGGAATTATATTCCCAAGTGTTAGATGTTTCGAGTTTGTCTCTTGATTTTGTAGTTGTTTTGATTTTTGATGATTTGGATGTTTAGTTTATTTTGATGCTTATCTTTGATCGTGTCAAATTAAATATATAAAGTCTGTTGAAGAGAAGAATGAAAGGGTTTACAGATTCAATCTTAGTTTTAGGTTTCAGGATTCGCCTCTTTATTGTAGGTTTCATCGATGAGGTTCAACTTGTTTAGTTAACGGAAATTTAAGCTTTTGTTTTCTTTGGTTGCTTTTAACATCTGCCTCAGCCCGAAAGTAAAAGTTGAGACAGATCTTTGTTGATGGAAACTGGGGGCAATTCTCTACCATCTGGACCCGATGGAGTGAAGAGGAAAGTGAGTTATTTCTACGACCCAGAGGTTGGAAATTACTATTACGGGCAAGGTCACCCAATGAAACCACACAGGATTCGGATGACGCATGCCCTTCTTGCGCACTATGGTTTACTGCATCAGATGCATGTTCTCAAGCCCAATCCTGCCAGAGAGAAAGATCTTTGCAGATTCCACGCTGACGATTATGTCTCTTTTTTGAGGAACATCACCCCCGAAACTCAGCAGGACCAGCTCAGACAGCTGAAGAGATTTAATGTAGGTGAGGACTGTCCTGTGTTTGATGGTCTCTACTCGTTTTGTCAAACTTATGCTGGTGGTTCAGTTGGTGGAGCTGTGAAGTTAAATCATGGGCATTGTGATATCGCTTTAAATTGGGCTGGTGGACTACATCATGCAAAGAAATGTGAGGCTTCTGGTTTTTGCTATGTGAATGACATAGTATTGGCTATCTTGGAGCTTCTCAAAGTACATGAGGTTGGTTTCCTTCTTGTTTCCCTCCTTTATTATTGTTTAGTTTGTTAGCTTCTATGGATTCTGTAAAGTCAGAACTCACTGCATATAAGTAAGCTTTGTGTTCTCAAGTTCTTTTTAGGATTGCTTGCTTTAATTCTAAGACTGAAACTTGTCTTTGCTGCTTGAATGGGTTGAACTTATTCTTACTTGCCAAGTTTATTTTTTGCTTGAATTGCTTTTTGTGATGTCATTATTTTCAAATTTGCTATTATTCGATAAACGAAGACTTGGGACCTTATGCCACCGGCATTGAGATATCAGTGTTCTATTTGTCAATTCTAGTCAGCACTATTTTGCTTTCATATCAGTATCTTTCAACCGTTGCCTTCACTCCTTTGTTGCTGATGTATCGTGGAGTTCCAAATGCCTGGCTTCTTGGAGTTATAGGCTCCTGTCTACGTGATCATAAACTATAGCACATTGATTTTGATATTTTTATTTTTTGGCACTGAGTTTTTTGCACATTGATTTTGATTTTGTTATTTTTTTGCAGAGAGTTCTATACGTGGACATTGATATTCATCATGGTGATGGTGTTGAGGAAGCATTTTATACTACAGACAGGGTCATGACTGTTTCTTTTCACAAGTTCGGAGATTATTTTCCTGGAACGGGGGATATACGAGATATTGGATTTGGAAAGGGGAAGTATTACTCTCTCAATGTTCCCCTAGATGATGGAATTGACGATGAAAGTTACCATTCTCTATTTAAACCAATAATGGGCAAGGTTATGGAAGTTTTTAGGCCTGGTGCTGTTGTGTTACAGTGTGGTGCAGACTCGCTGTCTGGAGACCGGCTAGGCTGCTTTAATCTCTCAATTAAAGGTCACGCAGAATGTGTCAAATTTATGAGATCCTTCAATGTGCCACTACTGTTGTTGGGTGGAGGTGGTTACACAATACGTAATGTTGCTCGATGCTGGTGTTATGAGGTAATATGCTTTGTAATTAGTGATTATGTTTAGTCAATTAACACCTCATTCTGTCAGCTGTAAGTTCAAATTTATGCTTATATTTTTTTCAAACATGTGATGTGCTGCTTGGTACTCAATCATCAATCATTATAATTTGTTCGACAAGTTTGAGGGTATTCTCTCAAAGCTTCAAAACGAGGTCATAGTATGCGAATTCAATTTGTTTGTTGAAATAATACTTTTGATAATAAAGCTACATGGTTTGTTGTATAGAATCATGTTTCATATTGGTCTGGGCTCGTGCAGTGATTTCACATCCTCACATTGAGGTTCAGATCAAGTCAGATTTGTCTTCAATCCAGTCTGACGCCCTAAATAGTCGTGGAATCTCATTTTAGTGATTTTATTGACAAGAAACTCTCTGTAGAATGTGGAGGAACACGTTATTTTCTATTAAATAATTAGAAGTTTCCACTTATCAATTATCATAGCTTGAAAGTCTCCACGTGTCGCTGTCAGTGGGATTTGTGAATGAAACCCCTTTATCTGGCCCCATTTGCATGGAAATGATCACAGTGGAAAAGACAGAGTATCCGCTATCCACAATTGTAAAACCTTCTTGTCATTTGTTTGCCTAAGGGAAAGGAAGATGGTATAATTTTAGATGTATGATGCAGCTCTTCTACAATTGATTTACTTATCTGATTTGACAGACAGGGGTAGCACTTGGGGTTGAACTGGAGGACAAGATGCCACGACATGAATATTATGAATACTTTGGCCCAGATTATACTCTTCATGTTGCTCCAAGTAACATGGAAAACAAAAACTCTCGTCATTTGCTGGAAGAGATTAAATCCAATCTTCTAGATTATCTTTCAAAGCTTCAACATGCACCAAGTGTCCAGTTTCAGGAGCGACCACCTGATACTGAAATTCCTGAGGTTTGTTCTGCATCAGAGAATCTAATTAAAAATGCCTATTATTCCTATATCATATATCCTTTCAATGTCATCAGATATTATAAAATCTTCTTAAAAAAAGTAGGGACCCATAAATTTACTTCGTGATTGAGCTTGTTTAACAAGATTAGCATGCTTAGTTTTTAAATGAGATAATTCGATCTTATTATCTACACCGTAAAACCTGTTTCTGAAGGCAAATAGGAAACTGCATTGCCTGTTGACTCTGCATGCAAACTTTTTATGTGCAAATAGGGAGTGCTGGAATATATCTTATTCCAGAATTTTCAGTTATCTGATTCGTGCATTCTTAGAGTTTTAAATGTTACTCCTTCCTCTTTTCCTTTCATTTTTTTGACGCACTAGAAGTTGCTTGATTGATGGGTTTCATTTTTTAATTACTTGGTAAGTCTCCTTTCTAGAAGCATATTTTCCAGCTATAATGGATTTCTACTGCTGAGCTATTTTAAATGATGAAGTAACAAATTATTTTCGACTAGCGAACAACATTATTACCTGCAATATCTAATGACTTGTGCTCGGCTGCTTTTTCAGAATGTTCCAACATATATAATTAAAGTTGAATCAAACCAAGTTGAAGGGATTATAATTTACTGTTTAGATGGAAGACAATTTAAGATTGTTATGCCTTTTTGTTTTTCCCTTATTCCTT